>OZ018396.1:41060051-41660051 GCA_963969525.1 Ontholestes murinus
CTCCTGAATAAATATTGTACTCCTCGCAACCCCAACATCCTACCAAAATACCATCATCCTACAATCACACTACATCAATTAATTTGTTCGCATCATCCTGACAGTTAGTCTAGTTAAATTTTTATTTGTAACGACAGGTCAGAAAGACCTATGATCGATAGCCCAGACAGGTACGTACTAAACATATCTGTTAATATTTATAATTACAATGTATTATTGAATAATGTTTATGACTGTAATAAAGATATTGTATATATGACAAATCACAAATGACATGTAGTTAAAAAACAATCATCAGTTTATGAACAGCAAAAATAACAACAAATTGACATTAGTCATTTGTTAATGATTATTCTGAAAACCATTGATAGATCGTTATCGTTTTATTGTCATGCAGAATGTAGGTGCCAAATGTAAACTACCCATTAGCAAATGGCACAAAAATGACAACTGGTAGCTGATAAGTAAATAAAGCAATATACAATGGCAAATGAGAAATGACAACTGACAAATCAGAAGTGGAATGTCAAAATGACCAATAAACAATAGTAATGAGAAATCACAAATGGCATATAGTACAATACAATTATCTAAAGTCAATTGATAATTTGTTAACAAGAAAAAATATTTCGTCAAATGACTAATGGTAAATAATAGGACAGTGGTCAAAATTTATTCTGGAAACCATTAATATATCTTAAAAATTCTAATGACAGATGATAGATTATAGATATCAAATAAAAATCATTAATTACAAAAAGAAAGTAACAAATGCCACTAGACAAATTATAAAAGACAAGTGACAACTAAAAAAATACCAAATGACAAATCACATTTGAAAATGAAACTTGACAATCACAAATGACAAATTACTAATGCGAAATTACAAGTGACAAATTACAAACGACAAATGACAAATGAGAAATTACAAATGACAAATAACAAATGAAAAATGACAAGTGACAAATGACAAATGCAGAATTATTTTTCAAATAACAGGTGGTGAGTCGAAAAGACAAGTGACAAAAAATTCACCAAAACTGACAAAGATAAATGTATAACGGCAATTAATAACTGATATATGATACGTGAGAAAGTACAAATTAAAAGTGAAATGACAAATACGTAATAATAATGACAAATAATCATATATGACACATATTTAAAAAAATGACAGTTTATGAACAACAGAAAAAACAAATTACTAATAATCAAAATTATAGCATTGTCAAAGATTACTGTGAAAACTATTTATACATCTTTATTGTTCGAATGACAAATAATACTATATATTGTAGATGTAAACTGAAAAATCCACAAATGATAAATAACATAATAACCTAGAAATGACAACTGGCACCTGATAAGTAAATAATGTCTAATGATAAATGATACATAAGAAAAGTAAACACTAATAATAACAAATGACAAATGACATATACTATAAGACTATTAACTAAAGACAACTGACAATTTATGAACAACAACAAATATTTCGTCAAATTTATTTATTGCTTTGTTTCTCTTCTTAAATTAATCAAACATCCATACTACTATGAATAATATTACTAAATATTATTAATGACAATTAATCATTCGTCAGAAATTATTCTGAAAACCATTTATAAATATTTAATGTTCCAATGAGAGATAGAATATAGATATCAAATGAAAAATGGGTAGTAACGACTGACAAATAATAACTAAGAAGTGGAATAACAAATGTCCAATTACAACTGATAACTGTCAAATGACTAATTAAAAGTGAAATGCCAAAATGAACATAAACAATAATAATGACAACTCATAAATGACATATACTATAACACAATTATAAGACAATTGACAGTTTATGACAAATAATAAATGTCTAAATGAAAATTGATAGCTAAAATATGATAAATATTACTTGAGAAAAACTAAATAAACAATAATAATTACAAATCATAGAAGGACATAAAGTATGTATAGATGCCAAATGAAAAATAGTTAATGGAAAATGGCAAGTGATAGATAACAAATGGCATCTAAAAACTTTATAAGTTATAAAATAATATTTCATTATTGTCAACTAATAAATGATAAATGTCAAAATAACAACTGGCACCTGCAAACTAGTAACTGGCAATCGACAAATAATAAATGTCAAATAATAACTGATAAGTAACAAATAACAAATCATAACAAATTACAAAAGGCAAGAGAAAAAAAATGTCAGGAAATGACAAATGGTTTAAATAAAAAATATTCTGAAATAAGTAAAAAATAAAATAAAATATGTAGAACCATCTTTGTTATTTAAATGACAGATAACAGATGACAAAATGATAAATTGTAAAAGAAAACTAGTAAATAATAACTGCTAAATAACAAATGGCAGCATATCACTGGCAAAGTATAACCGTCAATTGTTAAATTACAACTAACCTAACAATGACAAATGACATATGACAAATGATAAATGAAAAATGACAAATGTCAAATGAACAATTACAATTGAAAAATGACAAATGACAAATGATAAATAACAAATGGAAAATCAGAATGACAAGTGACAAATGACAAATAACAACTGACAACTGACAACTGACAAATAACAATAGACAAATGACGAATGGCAAATGACAAATGACAAATGACAAGTGGCAAATAACAAATGGCAAATGACAAATGACAAGTGACAAACGATAAATAGCAAATAAAAAATCACAAATGTTAAATTAATAGTTACAATTAAAACATGACAAATGACAAATGGAAAATGGGAAATGTAAATGGCAATTAACAAATGATAAATGACAAATGTCACAATTGAGTGTGTAGGTATGGTAATGCAGGAATTGGAATCTTATTTTTGTTCCATGTTACTATAAGATTTTGCTGGACATCTGCAGTAAAATGATCGGAAAAGATGCAAAGGTAATAAACAAACAAAAAATAATACTTGTACAAATAAATAAACGGAAAAATAAAAAATAATGGGTTTAGAGTCAAAAGAATGGGTAGTCGTAATTTCGATAAAGGTAAGGGAGATATGAATAAGGGCTCATATCAGACTAAATATGCAATGCAGCAAAAGACAGAAGACTGTGGATAATGATAGGATCAATAATGACGGATAGCAAAACGAAACATGTGGCAAATAAGAGATAACAGTTATCTTATGAATTAACTCTTATGTATCATCTGTCGTATGTTTTGTTCATTATTGGCACCAAATATTTAAAGAGTATATGATGTCAGATGAAAGATAACAAATCATTGACGCCAAATGGTAGGTGACAAATAATAGATGAAAAAATCATAAAATGTAAGCTTTTATTTCTATATATACAAAATATTTATCTTTTGTTGAAACAGTTAAATAATTTTAACACTTAATAATACACTGAGAAATGTAAAGTTAAAGATGATTTCAGTTTAAGAACTTATAAACGTGTGTTAATTTATTTTCGAACGCTGAATTCGGGGAAACGGCACTTAAGGTATTTGTTAATGTCGAAGTTAACGGTGTCGCCGGAGTACAATTAGAAAGGGAGGATCGTAAAGATTTTTATAGTTGGGAGAAAAGTGGTCCGTAGAATCGATTACAGCGTGCGAGTGTCGATGTCGAATATTATATTGCAGTCTTCACTTTCGTTGGCAATAAAATAAAATTGCAATGTCGATGAGAATGCGGTACGTAATTCCATTGATTATTTTCGAGGTCCTAAAAAAAACCGGCGGTGCCATTAAAGTTACAGCTGCGAAATTACCATTGTTTCCTTTGCTCCTCACGTCTGGGGCTGAATCATGCCTTCAGCTACGCATCACCCGAAAACTCGTTCTTTTCGAAATTCCGTCCTCTTCCCAATCGGTGATGAATAATGCACAAAGCTCGCCACTCGTCCGAAAATCCATCAATCATTTCCAACTAATATGCAAGAGCCGATACCAGATAAAGCGGTGTATTAAAATGTGAAGCTTCTGGTTCGGCGAAGATAAGGATTCGATGTTGGAGACGTTGGATATGTCGGCGTTGTTGGTCAAGAAGTCACCGCGGCATTCCTCTGGGCCCGCACAAAGGAACCGCTCGGTGTTTATCAATTTATCATATTAACTGCCAGGATTTCGAGATTGGTGCGCGAGATAATCCGGCATGTCGGAAGCAATTCTTGAATTATCGCTGACAAAGGGTACGAAAAATTACGAGTCACCGGCGTAACGAACGCGTTTTTGCGGCCGGGCCATATTTCACTTCTGGCTGGATTAACTCGCTTATAATCTTTCGCCGAATTTGTATTTTGCACACTCGCTCAATACGGATTTCGGTGTGGCGACAAAGGGCTTCCTCAAATCACCGCAGACGTTAAGGCGAGGAAATTAATGCACATTATGAGAAAAACTTCATCCTGATGTATCATTTTAATTCACCAGTACAGTTATAATAACTGAAATTTATCTGAACAGGATTTGCATCTGGATGGAAATTAATTTTTACATCAGTCATTGATTTTATCAGTTTTATTTTTCCATAATTTCTATCCCTAAATAATAACATATTTAAGAACATCTAAGATGTAATATTCTAATTATAATGATTTCCCATAAAAATATTACAATAAACGAATTCTACAGTCCTGATTCGGAAACTTTGGGTCCTATGAAGATTAATACTTTTAATAGGTTTTACACCTATCAAATACGTAAACATTATAAATATTTAGTTATAATGTGGTAACAAATATTTAGTATTATAAACTGTTATTCAATATGATAATCCATCTTTAAAAAATGACGAGAATTCAATAACCGAATGAACAGCTTCCGTTTACATAACTTCACTTATCTATGTAATAAACGACGTCCTGACGATCCTAGTAAAACGTGAAATTAATAGTCGTCGTACCACTTTATTGTAAATGAATGTTACAAGCGAAATCATTTCTGGATGCTAATGGATGAAATGGAAACGGTTTCAAATTACCATTACCATATTTGACACAAACTAATGAACAATATTACGAACCGCCGCTAGTAGGAAACATTTCGGCGAGCGCATAATAATAATAATAAAGGGTTTGTCTCATTAAATCTGATCAAAAATCCGCACGGCATTTCGCAATCGCGTCTCGTCACGCCAGACGTCGTGACATTTCAATTGTGCAAAACGTTCCCCAGAAGAAATTCACTTGATTCACTATTACTTGATTGAATAACAATCATTTCATAGACCTACCGGTCCGGTCTCGTTAATCACAATCATTACTCATTACTATTCATCACTCACAATTAAATTGTGTTATTGGTTTCGTAACGTGTGTGACTTTAATGGGTCAATGAAATTTTTCGTGTCAATGGTTCACACACACATATAGAGATGAATAAAAAAACAATTGTAATTGAATGAATTGGCAAAATTGGGCGTTTTGTGTCCATCTGATGTAACCGAAATAATATTTGTGTTGATTAAAACAGTAATGATGACGAGATAGGTTCATGGTAGTACGTGTGCCGGCGTTTTAATCTAGTGCCAATTATAGATAATGAGCGCTTTGATTAGTACCAAACCGTATAGATGCATATCTATTGAACGCTAGCATGTTAACCTACATTTCGTTTTTTGCTCTTCATTATTTTATTATTATTAGTTCCTCTTCGGACGATTCAGGTTTGCTATTTTGATCAGTAAAATTATATAGTATCGTGTATTTGTTTATTACTATCAATATCAGTACCTAATTATATCAGGTCAAAATTTCTTTAATACTCGAGCAAGTTTATTTATTAATTAAATTTTTATTGACCTATCAAATACATGATTTATCAATCAATAGCATTTGTCATCTATCATCTCACATTGAAAGTTTATTATTATGTTGATACTATTCATAACCAAAGACCTCCCAATTATTATGAGGAAATAGCTTCAAAAGTAGGACATATTATTTATTAATTAATTCTATTATTTTTTTATCTAATTATAGTATTTGTCAATCAACTTTTATCTTTTATTTACAAACAGCTATTTCGTAACTGTCGTCTATTATGTATAATATATTGTTATCATTTTGCTCCCATCTTCTGCCTGTCCATTATCAGTCTACCAAAATACTAAAGAGGACGATGTCTGTTTTCCTAAAGGCTGTCATTTATCGTTAGTCTTTCTTTATTTGTTATTCTAGGAATAAAAAAAATAAAATAAAAGTAAATAATTTTAGAGACTTAATTATTAAGTTTGTTATAAGTTATGTGTTATTATCATACGAAAATTATCATCTGTCTATATGACATGATTTGTCACCTGTCACATGTCATTTGTCATCGTGTATAATAAGTAATTTGTCATATATCACCTATTATCTGTCAATTTTTAAAATATATTGAGTTATTTGTCGTCGGTGATCTATCGTACTTCATTATTTGTCATCTGTCAACCGTCATATATCAATTGTCATCTATAGTGAACACTATTATCCTATCTTCTACTTACTTATTTCTGGCTTATTTGAATCAAATTTTTGCAGACCATATTATTAAAATTTTAAGATTGCTGTACTTGAATAAATTATACTGAGTTTGCTTTCTAAAAAAAGAAAACCATTTTTACTGAAAATCAATTTAAATTTACTTTAAATTTATTCTAATTTAATTAAAATTTTAAATTTTTGAATTAATTTATTGTAAATTTTCTGCAATATCTCATCTATCTTTGGCTTTTTACTCCCTAGACTCTGTCTTTTATCTTTTATCTTTGATACTTTGTTTTTGTCTTTTATACTCTGTATTCTTTGTATAATTTTCCTTCTTGGTGTCTTTTATCGTTTGTCTTCTGTGTTCTATCCTCTGTGTTCTGTATTGTGTTTTCTGTATTTTGTATTCTGTCTTTTGTCTTCTCTATTGTGTTTTTTGTCTGTCGTCTTCTGTCTTCTTTTTTCTGTCTTTTGAATTCTGTCTTATATTTTTGTTTTTTGTCTTCTATCATCTACGTCCTGCTGTTTATCATCTGTCCTCTGTCTTCTATTTCTGTCTTTTGTTAATAATAATATTGAGAGTAATAAATCTCTATGAGCATTTCTGCACTAATGTTTTACATAATAATGTAAAAACTCCAGCTAGGCAGGCATTGAATGATACAACTGTTAGCTGTCGTTACATGTCTAAAATTATATTTAGCACTATGTAACAATTTTGTGGTGTTATCGTTTCTTATTCAATGCCTGGCGGTGCTTTAGTACGGGGATTAGTTGTTTTAACTGTTAGCTGGAGTTGTTACATTATTATGTAAAACATTAGTGCAGAAATGCTCATAGAGATTTATTACTCTCAATATTATTATTATCATTACCACTGCACTAGATATTTCAATATTTAATCTGTCTTTTGTGTTCTATCATTTATCATCTAAGTCCTGTCATTTATCATCTGACTTCTGTATTCTATATTTTGCTTTTAAGTAAACCGTCTACCAGAAACTTATCTCTGTATTTGTTTATTTAATATTTTTATAAAAAATATACTATTAAAACATTTCCAGGCTAAAAGTAAGTACGATTTTACTAATAAATATATTTTTATTATAATTTTATACCAATAAACTAAAAAAGATTCTTAACTATATTCTCACACTAATTAAGGTTGTGGCTTGTGTAAATTTTTCCAAAAAAAGAAAAAAATAAGTAAAAAAACCTGTAGATACGACCAAGTATCTTTGCTTTTATTCGAATTGGCCATTTGCCTTGTGTGTGTTTTTCGTCTGTCCTCTGCCCTTGGGCCTCTGTTCTCTGTAGTAGTTCTCTGTCTTTTGTTCCTCTGTCCTCTTTGTTCTTTGCCCTCTATCCTCTCCGTCCTCTCTGTCCTTTCTGTTCGTTCTGTCCTCTGTCTTTTCTGTCCCCTGTATTTTCTGTCCTCTGCCCTAGCTGTCCTCTCTGTCATCTGTCCTCTCTGTCCTCTCTCCTCTCTGTCCTCTGTCATCTCTGTCCTCTGTCCTCTCTGTCCTCTGTCCTCTATCCTGTCTGTCCACTGTCCTCTCTGTCCTCTGTCCTCTCTGTCCTCTGTCCTCTCTGTCCTCTGTCCTCTCTGTCCTCTCTGTCCTCTGTCTTCTCTGTCCTCTGTCATCTATGTCCTTTGCTCTATGTCTACTTCGTCCTCTGTGCTCTCTGTGCCTTCTGTCCTATGTCTTTAATGTCCTCTGTTATCTGTCCTATGCCCTCTTTGTCCCCTGCTCTCTCTCTATTATGTTCTCTCTATCCTCTCTGCCCTCTGCCTTCTCTTTTATCTTTCCTCTGTGTCTTGTCTTTCTGTTCTGTATGCATTCTGTCCTCTTGGTTCTCTGTTCTCTTTGTCCTCTGTCATCTCTGTCCTCTTTTCTCTCGGTCTTCTATCCTCTCTGCCCACTGTTCTCTCTGTTCTCTCTGTCTTCTATTTGTTCTCTGTTTTTTCTCTATATCCTCTGTTTTCTCTGTCCTCTCTGTTACCTTATTCCTTTCTGTTTTCTCTAATTTCTCTATCCTCTATGTCCTTTCTGCCCTCTTTGTCCTCTCTAATTTCTACCTCTGTCCTTAGTCCCCTTTCCTTTGTCCTCTCTGTCCTCTCTGTCCTCTGTCCTCATTATCCTCTATCCTTTCTGTCATATGTCCTTTCTGTCCTCTCTGTCCTTTCTGCCCTTTCTGTTCTGTTCTCTCTGTATCCTCCGTCCTCTATGTGTTCTCTGCCCTCTCTGTCCTATGTCCTTTCTCTATCTTTTTCGTTCTCTCTGTCTTCTCTGTCGTCTCTGTGCTTACTGTCCTCTATATCCTCTATATCTTCTCTGTCATTTCTGTCTTCTCTTTTCTCTGCATTCTCTCTGTTCTCTCCATTCTCTCTATCCTCTCTGCCCTCTCTGCCCTCTCTGTATTTTCTGTTAACTTTCTCCTGCCTGTGTTCTCTGTTCTCTCTGCTTTATCCGTCCTTCCTGTTCCATCTATATTCTCTGTCATCTCTGCTCTCTGCCCTCCTTGCCCCTTTGTCTTTACTATCCTCTACGTTATCTCTGTTCTTTCAGCCCTTTCTATCTTTTCTTTTCACCCTCTCTGTTTTCTATGTCCTTTCTGTTTTTTTTCTGTCCTTTCTATCTTCTCTTTTCTCTTTGTTGTCTTTATATTCCCTGTCCGCTCTGTCCCTCTTTTCTCTCTATCCTCTTAGTTCCCCCTGCCCCTGGCCTCTCTGTTTTCTGTGAACTCTAACTTCTACCCTCTTTGTCATCTGTCCCCTATCCTATGTCCTTTCTGTCCTATCTGTTCTCTCTGTCCTCTCTGTCCTCTTTGTGCTCTCTATTCTCTCTGACCTTTCTATATTCACTGTCTTCTCTGACTTCTTCTTCTTTGCTATCGTCTTTATCACCACTGTCCTCCCTCTGTCTGCCCTCTCTTTTCTCTGTGTTCTCTACACCCTATGTTCTCTGACCTCTCTATCCTCTTTGTTTTCTGTCTCTTCTACCCTCTATCTCTATCCTCTCTATCATCTCCCTTGTCTCTGTCCTCTCTGTGCTCTTTGTCATCTCTGTTCTCTCTATTCATCTTAGTCCCCTCTGTCGCATCTGACGTCTCTGTTTATTCCACTCTCTGTGTCTTATATCCTCTACACTCTGTCCTCTGTCTTCTATTCACTGCGTCACTGTCCTCTGTTCTCTTCTGCCTTCTCTCTTTTCTTTGGGCAAAGGTCCTACTTCTTGCATAGATTTTTTACGTTCAAGTTTATAACCACTGCTGCCAAGATTACATCTCTAATAATAGTAATTATCTCATAGTGGATTTGTTATTTCTACAGATCAATTCTATACAATGCCACATGGAAGTATTTTTTTAAATAGTTAAAAAAAGGTCTTTTGTTTCTTTGACTCATTTTTTTTATCTGTTGTTAATCGATTTCTGGCATATTTTTTCTTTAATTTTTTTGCCTTTTCTGTTTTGTCTTTAATCTTCTGACAATTGTCTTTTATCATCTATCTGTGTATCTTTTGTATTCAGTTCGTATTCTTCTAGTTTAAATCTTTTATACCTTTCTCCCTTTTTCATCATTTCTTCCTTATTTTTCGTTTTCAGTCTTCTGATTTATTGTCTGCTGCCTTCTCTTTTGTGTTGTTTCTTTTTGTCTCTTATCTTCTATTTTTTGTTTCTTGTACTTTGTCTTTTGATTGTACTTTCTGCTTTATATATTTTGTGATATTTGTCACTAAATATGTATTACTATTTTTTTAATTGTAATAAATGGACTGTTTTTTAATAATGTCTATTGGATTTCTTTGTTAAAGAAAGAGTATAACAAGGAAATATAGAAACAAATGCCAGTGTAGAAAATAACTATCGTATGATTTATTCAAAATTAAATTATATTGTAGATTTTAACTAAAACCTACTTTCATAGATCACACTTTTCTGTAAAAATGTCTATTTCTTTTAAATTAAAGTGTTAGTGTATAAATGATTTAAAGTAGAATCAATACTTTAAATCTTTCGTTTATTAGATGATATCAATTTCGAAGGAGTTTCGTTGTGGCACCAAATATATCCATCGATTTTTTTTTCACTGGTTGATTCCTAGATTTTGTAATTTCCTCTGAAATGTTTATGTCCAAAATAGAGCAAGCCGCTTTAAAAAAATTCTTTCAAAATTTTATCATAAAACCTTGGGAATGCCAATACAACTAAGAAAATATTAGTCTAGTTTAATTTAGATTGTTAAATCTACAAAAGCTATTAAAAGCGATACTACCGTATGGATAATATATATTTAAAAGATACTTGTATGGTATGACTTGGTATGATTTTAGGAGTTAGTAGGAACCTTTTACTTTCTGTAGCTGACTTAGAAATTTAGCTAGTAATTTCATGTTTAATCTTCTTTAGAAATTAATGAAAAAATACCAATAAACAAAGATTAATGGCATATAATTTAGAATTTAAATAATTTTATTTTAAAACAATGTTTTACATAATTATTTATTCATTTAATTGATTAGGTAATGGAATATTGAAGTCGCTTGACGTCGTAGTTAAGTTAACAAAAAATTCAACGAAGCCTTTCGCAACTCTACAGAAACATTTTGGTTATTTTGATCTAATCTATAATGACCATAATTATATTCATGTGATGATAGCTTTTCATATTTTTATCAGCATCTAAAATATATAAAACTTTACAAATCACTAAATAGAACATTTAAAAAATGTATAATCTTTGGGGATAAGTGTTCCCATCCGACGATAAAATCATAACCGCATGTCAGGAACGCACTGGTTCGTATCGAGCATCGAATTTCAACAGAGCAATTGCTCAAAACTCGTCAACACTTGACAGGCTTTACACTGAACACATACTTGCACGATGGTGACGAATAGTTGACGCCACTTGCGCAACACGAAATAATAACGCAACCAAATCAAATATTCCGAAATTGCGCAATTGCATTGTTTCACAAGTTCATTACCATTTTCGTCCAACTTGTTACAGACACACACGTGAAGTTTTCGGCACACGCGAAAACGATATTAATTAAGTCCACACCAGCGGAAGCTATTAATTTGCGGCAAGTGCACTCAATATATACATCATTAATTCTTTCCAACAGGATTACTTTTATATTCTCCGGTCCTGAGGAATTCATAATCGATCATTGGCTAATCGATAATCGACGACAACATCAATTATGCGATCTGTTAATTATTTAAAATTTTTAATAAAATATTAGCGAGACATTCGTGTTCTGCTCCGTGGATTGATTGACGTGCCGTAATTCAATTTGATCCAGCAGGTTTATCGCGGCAAAAATCTACCAACGTCTTTTTTTCTACTCACGTACAACCACTTCGCGTGTACTTGGCAGGTTGTGTTTGATTTTTGCCAAATTAATTGATATCTAACATAATTATCAGCGCATTTGTCAGTGCGGCTGATTCGAAATATGCGGTTTGTCTCGTTTATTAACGCTAATTAATTCGCATTTTTTTACCCGTACCGTTTAAAGATCGTACTGATGGGAATGTTAAGTGGAACACCCTGTATTTAACTGTACATGTGTAATGGAGTGGATGAGGAATGCATTTAATAATATTACTAGAGATGGTTATCAAGATTTATTTTAAAATATTGCTAAATTCCATCTTGTAGAAAATAAAATAATTGTATATTTTATTTCTATAAATAAATACATAATGTTTGTTTTTTGTTGATATTACATTGTATATGTTTGGAATTTTAATTTATTATAAAATAAACGCACGGAATTTTTCATTTTTGAAAAAAGTATTTGTATGAAAATTGTTTTTAATTATTGTTATGTTTTTGAAACCATATACAGTGCCAGTATTTTATTAAGTACATTATATGTATTTATCGTTTCCTGGCTAATGTTAATTCTAAAAAATTATGAGGTAAAACCAATGTAAAAACTAAGATTTCATTCATTTCTAATAATTTCAATATTTCAAATATGGACAGTGGAGAGTGGTATTGTCAACGCTCACGCACGTATGTTTTCCAAAATAATAAAACGAAATAAAACAGCGAGAACGCGCCATGGGCAATAAACTTAAACTTTTATGTAAGCATAGACAATACAAACGAATTAATAGTTGTGCGCTGGTCATTCGAAAAAGGAAGTTGTCTCTCGTTTTACATGATTTAAAGCAAATATTAGTTGTAATTTTATTACCCATAAAAATGTGCATACGTTTATCATCCATACACCTACAGATAAAGCACATAAAAAAACTCGCTTTTTTAATATTTATAAGCACAAAAATTTGTAAAATTTTATAGATATTTGCACCGATATCAGTTGTTAATATTTTTATAGATTTTTTGATTGTGGCAATTGTTTTTCTATTTTTTTTTTCACTCGCGTTTTAAAATGAGTAATTTTAAAAATGTTAAGCGTTGTTTCAGGTGTGAATATTTTGAAATCGTGATGAATGATGTTTATAAAATTTTATAAATAATTGCACCGATATCAGTTTTTAATATTTTTGTAGTTTTTTTTGTTTGTGGCAAATGTTTTTTATTTTTTTCACTCGTTTTTTAAAAAGGTATAATTTTATAACTAACACGCGTTATTTCAGGTGTGAATATTTTGTAATCGTGATGAGTGATGTTTATAAAATTTTATGGAAATTTATACCGATATCAGTTTTTAATATTTTTGTAGGTTTTTTTGTTTATGGCAATTGTTTTTCTATTTTTTCACTCACATTTTAAAAATGTGTAACTTTATAAATTATACGCCTTGTTTCAGGCGTAAATATTTTGATATCGTGATAAATGATGTTTGTAACATTTTGTGAATAGTTGCAGAGACGTCAGAATTTATTTTTTTTTTTAGGATTTTTGTTTGTGGCAATTGTTTTTCTATTTTTTCACACGCGTTTTATAAATGTGTAGTTGTATAAATTACACACATTGTTTTAGGTGTGAATATTTTTTAATCGTAATAAGTGATGTTTATAAAATTTTACGGATATTTGCACCGATATCAGTTTTTAATATTTTTATAGTTTTTTTTTTGTTTGTGGCAATTGTTTTACTACTTTTTTCACTCGCGTAATAAAAATGTGTAATTTTATAAATTACACGCGTTGTTTCAGGTGTGAATATTTTGTAATCGTGATATTTAATGTTTATAAAATTTTATATATATTTGCACCGATATCAATTTTTAATATTTTGTAGTTTTTTTGTTTGTGGCAATTGTTTTTCTACTTTTTTACTCGCGTTTTAAAATGTGTAATTTTATAAATTTTAGTTATTTCAGATGTGAATATTTTGAAATCGTGATGAGTGATGTTAATAAAATTTTATGGATATTTGCGCCGATATTTTTTTTTGTAGTTTTGTAGTTTTTTTGTTTGTGGCAATTGTTTTTCAATTTATTTTTTTCAGTTTTCACTCGATAAAGAACTTTTTAGTTAAATTTCTCTTTATGTAAACGATTTAGTTAAAAATCTCTGGGTATGTTACTTGGATTGGACTGTGGATCATAGAGGCCACCCACCCACCCTACATATACATTTGAACTTCATCCACTGATCGGTTTTTACTTTCCAGCAAATTGAAATAGCAAGGGTTTTCTATAAAAATCATCAGCAGTTTTACACCTGAAATCAATCAATGTATGTAGGGTGGATAGGTGCCTCTATCCCACCCTTCAATTAATAAATCACACGAGAGATTTACTGTTTTATTTATTGATCATAACAAATATATTCATAAATAATTTGTTAGCTGAATTACTTCTTATATAAATGATTTTATTTTACAAACCCTTGAGTATGTTGAATTGATTGGAAGGTGGGATAGAGGCCACCCACCCACCCTACATATATATTTGAACTTCATCCACTGATCGGCGTTTAGGCTTCAGCAAAATTAACAGCAAAAAGGCTGATGTCATTTTCTAAAAGTGATCAACAGTGATATCTAAAATCACTTGATATATGTAGGGTGGGTGGGTGGCCTCGAATCCACCCTCCAATGAATAAAACATACGCAGGATTTTTATTGTTTTATTTATTAATTATAAGAATATAAGGTGAATTACTTCTTATGCAATTAATTTTTTTGCTATTTTTAGAGTGTGTATTACTGATAGTGAACACCCACCCACGTAGGATGGATGGGTTGTTCACTATCTCTATATTATTTATTAATCCTTTATATTTAATTCTATACTGATCGACTTCTAGTTTCTACTAAAATTAACCTTAAAATTTAAACTCCAAATTTTAAACTAACAATTTTCAAATAGGTTTAATAAACAGAAAAACAATTGCTGTATATTTGAAACTCATCCAAATTATTCATAATAGATTCTACTTTAATAATTTGTAAAAATTTAACATAATTATTTTGATAAATTTTAAAATAATCGCAATCAAAGAAACCTTAAAATTCCAATCACCAACTTTCAAATACGTTGAAAAATAGAAAAAAAAACAATTTTCACACGTTTGTAATTAAGTAAATTTATTTAAAATCGATTATTATTTAATAATTTGTGAGAATATAAAGTTATTATTTTGATAAATCTTGAAATAATCGCAATCAAACGTTTAAACTTTAAATTTTAAAACCACAATTTTCAAATGCGATTAAATTATATAAAGAAACAATTGCTGCACGTTTGGAATTCATCGATATTATTGACAATAATTTTTAATTAATGAATTATAATATTTTAAATAAATTTGAAAATGGTTCTAATCAAATAATTACATGATTCAAATTCCAATCATCAATTTTGAATTACGATAATTTAAAAACAACTGCCGCACGTTTGGATATTATTAATTTTATTTAAAATAGATTTTCTTTTAAGAATTTATAAAAATTCAAAGTTATCATTCTGCTAAATCTTGAAATAATCACAATCAAACGTTTAAATTTTAAATTGTTAATCAACCGTTTTTAAATGCGATTAAAAATTTATTATTTAGAATAGTTTTAGTTTAAAAATGTATAAAAATATCCTTGTTTGGCTAAATTTTGAAATAATCCTAATCAAATGATTAAACCTTAAAATTCTAATGACCAATATTCAATTACGTTAATAATAATAATAATAAACTAAGAAACACTGGGCAATGATTTATTGATTGGAGGGTGTGATAGCCGCCACCCACCCGCCCTACATATATAAATTTATTTAAACGACAACCCTCAGTTTTAAAGCATTAAAAATTTAATTTAACAAAGTTTAAGAGTGGAATTGAAAAGCAATAATTCCAATAGTATAGAATATATAAAACCTTGGCGTTTTATCCATTTATTGTAGAATATGATAAACACCACCCACCCTATCTCATAAGTATTTTGTTTTCATAACAAATAGATTAGTTTATAGTTTTGTAAATGGTTGCATCATCTCTTATGCAAGTTGAAAGTTCTGAAAATACTAAAGAGTGTTGTAGTTTGGATAATTATGTATATGTAGGGTGGGTGGGTGGCCTCTATCCCACCCTCCAATCAGTAAAACATAATCGAGGGTTTTAATTAAAAGTTGTAAAATGTAAACATATAAGACAGATAAAAAATAAATTCATAAAAACCATAAAATATGCACATTTTTAAATAAAATATATTATTTTATTTATGTATCTAGAGCTTTTATATGTTTAGTAAAATCATCATATTATCTTTTTGAGTTAAAAAAAACTAAAGGTTATTTTTTTAATCCTTAAATAAAATAAACGATTAAAATTTAAAACTATAGATTTTTTTTATTTAAAGATACTAAATAATAAATATAGAGCGGATATATTATAGTAACTGTTAAATTTACAAAAAAATATAAATAAATGTGTGAATCGCGTAAAATCTGGCCGCCATAAATTACAAAAAAAGTCATCTAATTATATAACTGGAGCGGACTTGAATTAGCATACGCGTAAAGCCTTTAGTCTGAAAATTATGTAAATTCAAGGCTGTATCCTTAATAATTCGTAAATAGATAAATCAATCTAGATCGATAATGTTAAACAAAAATTATACACAAAAACGAAATTGATTTCAAAAATCAATGGTTAATAAAAATTCATTATTTAATTTGATACAATCTAATTAACCATTATAAAAATCCGTTAGTGTAATTACATCCAATCAAAATATTTCTCGCTTACGGCCAGAAAGAATTGAATTACACCTGGCGGTGCAGTTGGTGCACCGTTGCTGCACTTTTTATAGTCCTCGTAATCGCGTTTAATTGTCTGGCTTAAATAGTTAATTAATCTTTAAGCACAAGTGCTCGATTTCGCACAGATAAATATAGTTTTAATACGGAATAAATGACTGAGATTAAAAATATTCCATTCATCGAATCTAATTTAATTTCTTAAAATTTACGGTTTCAACTTCGCCATTTTGTTTGTCTTTAAAGTCTTTAACCTTTTTCATTAAAATTCATTAACTATATTTAGTGTGACTGCATTTCCAAAAGTTGGACGTAATCTCAGTGAAGATAAAGTTTTTACAAATTTTTTAATCATTGACTGCAATTAAAATTTCCACAACTTGAGGTTTCGGTGCCACCATTTTGGTTCTCGTTAAAAATCATCAATTATCTCATTAGTATTCATTAATTATATTAACTGGAATGGGTTTTAAAATTTTGAATATAATATAATAACATTTTCCCAATTTTCTAATCATCGAATTAAATTTGATGCTGAAAATGATTTTATTCTTAAATTTATAACACGATGATTCAAATATAACTTATGCATTACTTAAAAATCATTTTAAAAAATGGATTAGAACATTGTATAAGAACACTAATTAGTCAAGTGATAACCCTGATTACTTAAGTTTTTGGACTAACCGTACTGGACTTATGCAAATCCCGCTCAATTAAATTAGCAGGAGGGTTTTAGCATCGTCCAATTAATTCCATTATTGAACGGAATCAATTAATTTTCGGTTAATTCGGACGCCTCGTGGTGGAAAACCGTTATCGGCGATTTCCGAGACGATGTCGGTTTTAATTTGCGATTTTTTATGGCGCCGAATTTGGGCCAGTCGCTTGTTCAAGGTCGCACGTGATTACACACGCACGAAATGCAGTTATTTGTTGATGTTGAATATGTCGTTCATTAACATCGGTGTTGATGTTCGTTTCAAGAACACAAGCCCAGTTATGATAATTTCGCCGTGACCCTTGGCTCTCCTTTGCCAACGAGAACGTTGAATTTCTTCAGGAAATCATTATGAGTATAGGTTTAAACATCAACTCTATTCTTAAATATTAGTGATGTTTCGAGGTTAAGTAATTATTAGTTGATTGTATAATAAATAATAAATTGAATTACCTTTACACTATAACCAAATCTGCCAAAATTGATGATTAAAGACATATTTTTTCAGTTAAGAATTATTACCTGCTATAAACCGAAGCAATAAGCTTATTAATCTGACCATCTCGATGGCAGATCAATTTAAGCTATCGAGTTGTAGTCGTTTGTTCATCGTGTAAAAGATGCTCCATTTAAATCATCGTATGACCAGTCCCATTCACGAGACCATTTAATCAGAGACCTATAGGCGAGTGTAATGATAGCCCTTTCAGTGCCTGGTGGGCGAGAAGTGAACGGCGCCTGGTACCCACCTATATTTCGTACCGAAAAAACCAGTACCGAGGGATAATAAATCAATTTCCGAAATTTCATTTTGAACAGTTCGCATAATTCAAGCGGAGATAATTACGTGCTGGATACACACCATTTTCTGCACGTAGGTGCTGAAACCAGATTGCCAGATAAATCCCGGCCAAAAAGAAAACGGAGAACCGAACGGCGTATGCTAATATTTGATGGTCTTCTTGTTTGGACACATGTGAGTTTGAAATAATCGAATGTTCACTTAAAGGAATTTACTTTCGGCCCACCCAGGAAGATTAATTGTTTTTTCGACTTGTTCAATTATACGAAAGGGGTTTATTCCTGTTATGAGTGATATTTATTCTTCGGTGTGAATATGTAATTAGGGGGACTTCACGACAGGAGATCTATTACCAATGTTTTGATTATAGCTGTAGTGGTTTATCAAATAACACGCTACAAGAACCTATATTACGGTAAGTCTATAAATAAGCACAGATAATAGATGTAATAGATGGTCAATCTTCCTATCACATGTACGTTAAGTTTTCTGATGTTCTCTCATTACGCTTTATTAATTTCGTTGTCAATTAGACAGCGACGAATTAATTACGGACAAGGGGGGGATTAATTGTTTTGGGCAAGGGAAGTACCGAAGGCGGTGAACGTACAAAGAACACTCATTATCTTTTACACCGCGTCGTAAAGCTTCGGTGGAAATAAAAGCGAATTTAATTATAATTGTGGGGATTACATCATCTTACCTGAACACTCCACGATCCCTTGCTCAGCTCGGAATTATTTCGTAATCGCTTTGAACCCTTTATTTATTACTCATCAGCGGAGAATTTCGTAATACCTCTTCTGATTTCAGAAAAGTACATTCGCTTGATTGTGCAGCTTAAGGTTGGGATTTCAAGGTAGGAAAAAAGTTTATTGCTCACTCTGAAGACGCGTCGTCGTTTGATTAAAGTAAAATAATGATGATGACTAATGTAATATAGTGTGTAATCATATACTTCAATATATACGAATAAGTATAATTTATATATATTTATATTTACTTTACAAAATCTATTATACAACATTTCCTGAAGGTCGAGTTCACGATTTCTTGTGTTCGTCCATTCGATATAACACTAATATAATAAGTCTTGCTAAGAAGATAGATCACTACAGATGGTGTTTTTTCTCAATTATCGCCTTCCTGGAAAGAGGCCAAAAACCTATCCTATAAGATCCCAAAATCGTACAATCCAGATAATGGCTAAAATTCTAGCAAATCTTTCACTACTCTATAGCTCATGGTGATTTTCCTAATCAACATTAGGAGCTACCAATATTACATTCCTTACTCACATTCACCTCAAATGTTTCTAATCAAATTCCAAAAAGAAGGCAAGCCAAACAATAATCAATGCTCTAAGAAGATTCACTATAGTTAACCTTAGTAAAAACCATCACATAGAAACAATAACTTTAATGAATTAAGATATATTTCAACTTCACCAGCTCTATTAGTTAGTTTTGCATAGTCTGTTTATGATCATACAATCATTTTCAGAGCTAACAATAAGTTGTATCTTCTTCAGTCTGGTCTTTTCAACTTAAATATCTGATAAGTGCAAAGCCTATTGAAAAAGAAAGATCCGCGCACTATATAATAAATTAAACTGTCGTACTCTTGACCTACCCCAATAAATAATATATTACATTATCGTACTCTTGACCTATCCCAATAAATTCCTTATTGACCTCTTGTACTTTCAATACAAGTTTAGGTTCTGCAGATTCACGTTCTACGTTTGAAAATAAATACTAAAACAATCGCCACAAATTTAAATCTTAGTGGATATACTCAAAACTAACTATAGAAGATAACCAAGTGAAGAAACTTTAAAAAATATTTTTACAATCTTGATAAATTTTCTCGTGAAAAAAGTTCGTTTTGGTTCTATAGCATCACACACTACGTTTGAAAATAGGTATAAAAACAATTGCTACAAATTTAGATCTTACTGGATATACTCAAAATAGACTATATATGATTATAAAGTAAAGAAACTTTTAAAAAAATTCTTACAATCTTAAAAAATTGTCTCGTAAAAAAAATCGTTTTGATTCTGTAGCTTCACACTCTACATTTGAAAATAGATATAAAAACAATTGCCACAAATTTAAATCTTACTGGATATACTCAAAATGGACTGTAGAAGATTATAAAGTAAAGAAACTTTAAAAAAACGTCTTATAATCTTGAAAAATTTTCTCGTGAAAATAAATTCGTTTTGGTTCTGTAGCTTCACACTCCACATTTGAAAATAAATACTAAAACAATTGCCACAATTTTAAATCTTAGTGAATATACTTAAAATCGACTATAGAATATAATAAAGTAAAGAAACTTCAAAAAATCTTCTTACAATAATCAAAAATTTTCTCGTGAAAAAGAGTTCGTTTTAGTTCTGTAGCTTCACACTCTGCATTTGAAAATAGGTATAAAAACAATTGCCATAAATTTAAATCTTAGTGAATATACTCAAAATCGACTATTGAAAATAATCAAGTAAAGAATCTTCATAGAATCTTGAAAAATTTTCTCGTGAAAAAAAGTTTGTTTTGGTTCTATAGCTTCACACTCTACGTTTGAAAATAAATATTAAAACAATTGCCACAATCTAAATCTTAGTGGATATACTCAAAATCGACTATAGAAGATTATAAAGCAAAGAAACTTTAAAAACTTTTCTTACAATCTTGAAAAATTATGTCGTGAAAAAAATTCGTTTTGATTTTGTAGTTTTACACTCTACATTTGAAAATAGATATAAAAACAATTGACACAAATTTAAATCTTAGTGAATATACTCAAAATCGAGTATACAAGATTATAAAGTAAAGAAACTTTAATAAATCTTCTTATAATCTTGAAAAAATTCTCGTGAAAGAAAGTTCGTTTTGGTTCTGTAGCATCACACTCTACATTTGAAAATAGATATAAAAACAATTGCCATAAATTTAAATCTTAGTAGATATACTCAAAATCGACTATAGAAGATTGTAAAGTAAAGAAACTTTAAAAATTCTTCTTACAATCTTGAAAAATTTTATCATTTTGTTTTGGTTATGTAGCTTCACACTCTACGATTGAAACTAAATACTAAAACAATTGCCACAAATTTAAATCTTAGTGGATATACTCAAAATTGACTATAGAAGATAACCAAGTAAAGAAACTTTAAAAAATATTCTTACAATCTTGATAAATTTTCTCGTGAAAAAAAGTTCGTTTTGGTTCTGTAGCATCACACACTACATTTGAAAATTGATATAAAAACAATTGCCACAAATTTTAATCTTAGTGAATATACTCAAAATCGACTATAAAAAATAATCAAGTAAAGAAACTTCTTACAATCTCAAAGAATTTTCTCGTGAAGAAAATCGTTTTGATTCTGCAGCTTCACACTATACATTTGAAAATAGATATAAAAACAATCGCCACAAATTTAGATCTTACTGGATATACTTAAAATTGACTATATATGATTATAAAGTAAAGAAACTTAAAAAAAAATTCTTACAATCTTGAAAAATTTTCTCGTGAAAAAAATTCGTTTTGATTCCGTAGCTTCACACTCTACATTTGAAAATAGATATAAAAACAATTGCCACAAATTTAAATCTTAGTGGATATACTCAAAGTCGACTTTAGAAGATAACCAAGTAAAAAAACTTTTAAAAATCTGCTTACAATCTTAAAAATTTTTCTCGTGAAAAAAAGTTAATTTTGGTTCTGAAGCTTCATACTCTACATTTGAAAATAGATATAAAAACAATTGCCACAAATTTAAATCTTAGTGGATATACTCAAAATCGACTTTAGAAGATAACCAAGTAAAAAAACTTTTAAAAATCTGATTACAATCTTAAAAAAATTTCTCGTGAAAAAAAATCGTTTTGATTCTGAAGCTTGACACTCTACAGTTGAAAATAGATATAAAAATAATTGCCACAAATTTAAATCTTAGTGGATATACTCGAAATCGACTATAGAAGATAATAAAGTAAAAAAACTTTAAAAAAATCTTCTTACAATCTTTAAAAATTTTCTCGTGAAAGAAAGTTTGTTTTGGTTCTGTAGCATCACACTCTACATTTAAAAATAGATATGAAAACAATTGTCACAAATTGAAATCTTAGTGTGAAAGTGAAAGTGGAAAGTAAAGAAACTTTAACAAATCTTCTTATTATCTTGAAAAATTATCTCGTGAAAAAAAATCGTTTTGATTCCGTAGCTTCGCGCTCTACGCTTGAAAATAAATACTAAAACAATTGCCACAATTTTAAATTTTAGTGGATATGCTCAAAGTCGACTCTAGAAGATAATCAAGTAAAGAAACTTTTAAAAATCTTCTCACAATCTTAAAAAAATTCTCGTGAAAAAAAGTTAGTTTTGGTTCTGTAGCTTCACATTCTACGTTTGAAAATAAATACTAAAACAATTGCCACAAATTTAAATTTTACTGGATATACTCAAAATCGTTTATAGAAGATTATAGAGTAAAGAAACTTTAAAGAATCTTCTTATAATCTTGAAAAAAAATCTCGTGAAAAAAGTTTGTTTGGTTATGCAGCTTCACACTCTACGTTTGAAAATAAATACTAAAACAATCGCCACAAATTTAAATCTTAGTGGATATACTCAAAACTAACTATAGAAGATAATAAAGCAAAGAAACTTTAAAAAATCTTCCTATAATCTTGAAAAATTTTCTCGTGAATAAAATTCGTTTTGATTCTGCAGCTTCACACTCTACATTTGAAAATAGATATAAAAACAATTGCCATAAATTTAAATCTTACTGCATGTACTTAAAATCAACTATGGAAGATTATAAAGTAAAGAAACTTTTAAAAATCTTCTTACAACCTTGAAAAAATTTCTCGTAAAAGAAAGTTTGTTTTGATTCTGTAGCTTCATACTCTACTTTTGAAAATAAATATTAAAACAATTGCCACAAATTTAAATCTTAGTAGATATACTCAAAATCAACTATAGAAGATTATAAAACTTCAAAAAATCTACTTAAAATCTTGAAAAATTTTCTAGTAAAAGAAAGTTTGTTTTGTTTCTGCAATTTCACATTCTACGGTTGGAAAAACAATTGCCATAAAGAAACCTATGGAATCTACAAAAACTATAATATCTATGAGATATATGAAATTATACTTGTTAAGCTAACTTCCTAACTTTAATAACATGATGAAGAAAATCACCAGAATTTACAAGTAATTCAAAATCATCAGACATCAATAAGTTTATGAAGTATATGGAGTATCTATACTCTAAAATCTTAGAAGTTTGTTTGGTATATAGAGTCTAAACAGTCTATTTTATTATAGATTTCATCGATAAAGACAATGAAGTCAATAAATAGTAAGAAGTCTATGAAATGATTTATGAATCTAGACGTTTTAATCTGTATCCCTTGATGAAAATGCATTTTAAATTCGATGGCAGCAATAAGGCTGATTCAAAACAGCATTCCGTTTATGATTTAGTACAACGTAAAATTCCGACTCGCCTATTACCGATATCATCGGGCGTACCTTGCCTCCTTATCAAATTCATATAATTTCGAATCAATTGAGGAGAGGCGAAGGCGGCCGAGGGTGAACATTACGCGCTGATTAGAATCAGTAATCCCAGTATTCCTACGATTTTTTTTTTTGTGAACTCGCCACGGGCGTCGTTTTTCCTGTCGCGTTCGCGTTGTTTCTTTCCTTCGCGCAGATATGGTTGACTTAAAGATGTGCGCGTGATAATTAATAGGTATTTGTGGCGAGCCAAGAGGTCAGTCAGCTGGCGCCGAGAGCCGGAGGTGTGTAATTTCATACACTATTCACGTCTTTGCTTTCGCATTCCCTCATCCGAGGGATCGAAAGCTTCAAATTTTACCATTTTATGGTAATATTACGCATTTATTGTAGCCGCTTGTTGCTGGGTGTATTTTCCGGTAACGTGAAGGTCGCTGATACAACAAATCGAGTTACTAGGTATATCATATGTATTTACAATTGTTCATTCATCAAATTAAAAAGATACTCTAGGCTTAGGGCTTCTCTTCCGCGTTTGTTTCGCTTCTCATTCGATGCCAATTATATTAGGTTCTTATCTTCTTTCGAAGCACTAATAAAATTCTAAAAGAGCACACGATCGCAGGAAAAGTTTCTGTATGAAGAAATTGCATAAAAAGGGAAAAAACCAAAAACCTTGACGTTAATACTAGCAATTTTTTAGAAAGAATGTAATAAAATCATGATAAAAGACAAAGCAAGAAATAGCGAAGTATTCTCGAAAAAATGTAAAACATACTGACAACTTTTAGAAGTTTGAAATTGATGAAATATTCAAATAATTTATACGAAATTTCTTAAAACATCTAATAAATAATACAAGAAATTGTAAAAGTTTTCTCGAAATATTTCAAGAAATGCTGAAAACTTTTAGAAATTTCAAGTTTCTAGAAAATTCTAATAGAATTTGGAAAAGTAAGACACTTGTTATGTTCCATATGTTTATTATCAGTTGACTGACACGTGGCACATAACAAGTGTCTTACTTCACCAAATTTGCATATCTGGTTCCATCAAGAGTGTAGCGCAACAAGTATCAATTATAATTCCAAGAGAATTTAGTATTAACTTCAAGAAAAGAAATGATTGAAAGTCCTTTAAAATTGATAGAATCTAAAAAAGATTGAAGGTGGATTAATAAGCCCAATGTTATCTCTTTAAAAATCATATATAAGGATGATCGTTATGTTATAAATCTATTAAACCTAAATTATTAACAACAGAAAGAGGAAGAAATAAATGGGTTCTAATGGAAGATCATTTGAAAGCGTAAACTCCTTGCTACATCCTATATATTACTTTAATACTGCATGTTACACGAAGATTAAACACTTATTTTAATATAATATTAAACTAATTAATTAGATTATAGAATGTATAAAGCGTAATTCCGTTCCATCAAATGGTTATCTATTTAAATTAATGATGAAACAAGAGTATTACAGTGTGTAAGTATAAATTTGAGCATCTTAATTTTACAAGAACGATTTCTAATCCTTCGAAATCGTTGTAACGGAATCGGATCATTTACAAGACTCGATCAAACAAGATAACTCAATCGATAAGACGAATAGGGCAATTGCCAACTTCTAAAATCTAGGACATTTTTTTTCAAACTCAACAATCTATACGATAAATCGTATAAATTACACACACACATACACACACATATACACATACATACATATGTTGGGAAGCAGCAGTAATTTATATTTAGATTGCAAAAACCGGCAATTATCGGATGATAAATATCGCCTCGCGGATTTATTCCCGATGGCTGAATGTTAGATAAGAACTATAAATTCAATTAAAACCATTAATAATTAATCGGCGAGGTGATACACCGTCCAATAAACATTATCTTGAATTATCACTTGGGGAAAAAAAGATTAACAGCCTCTTCGGTGCCGGACGCGATGGAACGCGGCATATCCACAACAATAAATTGCGATTTTTGCCTTGGCAAAAAAAAAATACACAACGTTAATTATGTTTGCATGAAGTAACTGTTAATGTCTGTACGAAATTATGTCGTGACGTGCAAGATTTTGATAAGCATGAATTATGGAACGGAGGTGTCTTTTTGTAATTTTTGGACGTACTTCTTTCCAAAATGTGTTCCGCGTGCAGATAACAACGTCCAAACGAAACGAATTCGCCTTATAAGGCCAATTAATAGCTATCGACGGCGTGGTGCAATTAAGGCACCAATTAAACAAATACCCGCGAATCCTAATGAGATGCATTAGCGGTTTTTTCCTTCTTCGGGTATATAGGAGATAAGGTTCTTGTAGCACACGCGAGGAAGGAAGCCAATGACATCTCTCCAACGGTAGTGAAAGTAAGAAGAAGAACAAAAACAAGGTGTAGATTGTTATCGTTAAAAGCGATGAGGACGAGATGTTATGTTACGCATCTGTTACGTGTGGAATGAACGTAACAATAACCGAAGACTTTAGGAAACCAATTACCAGACTCGATAAAAATGTGTAAATGATTACTAACGATTTAGAAGATTAGATCTTTTTACAAAAAGAAATCTTTAAAAGAAAGAGATAAAGTAGATCCCTGCGGAACACCCACAAATTTCTTACGCTTGCTTGATTAGAAGAATATTATTTTATAAAAGAGACAGGTTTTTACATTGACGATTATAAATTGCATTAGAACATTAATAAAAAAGCAAAATCATGTTTTGTACGGAGAAAGTAAATTTGAAATACCTAGATAATAAAAATTAAGACATCTATTATAAATTTGAAGGTTTTTTTACTGTAACATATTGTATTCGGGTGATTGTAAATTATCACTTCCAACATTTCATACAATTAGATGGACACACGAAATAATCAACGTTTACTTAAGGATAAATATGTATATATATATATATATATGTATGTGTGTAACGTTATTCGGTCTACATTGACCACATAACCCATACGTTCTGCAGAATCATCACCGCTGAATGGCCGTCTAATTTCGCGACCCGAACAACATTCTCGATAAACATCTCGAAATTAGCAATTGTCATAATTGGAGAAAACGTCGATTATTATCATAAGTGAAATCTTTTATGCTAATTTATACAAACACACATTGCCTTAATTATAACGTTTGCGGTTCCGCGTTCGAAACCCGGGGACAGTCCAATTAAATTTACATAAAATTGGCGAACTGAGCGCGATTATTTATTGCGGTTCGGATGTTGTGATTATTTTTTTCGGCGTTTGGGGGTTATTGGGACATTCGGTACATAAATGAAAGAACTTGAGGACTACTGCCACGAAATTTACTTTAAAATTAAAGAACAGATGAAAGAAGAGAATCAAGTAACTTAAATGATTAGTTGATAAGTTATTAAAGTTAAAGATAAGAAAGCATGTAGCTAAAGATTTTATCTACGAGAATTGCTTTCAAAAAAATATAGAAACCATCAACTGCTTAGAACTTCAAAGCTTTTTATTCTTGATAAACTATTGAAATTAAGGAGAAACAATAGCCATCAAGGGAAGAAAGTATTTTTAAGCTAGACATTAACTTGGAGAGCTTGGAGACTAAAACCATAGGATCTATCATTCTATTCAATTAATATAGGAAAACAGATGGGACCAAAAAGTTAGTGATTTTATATATTGATGAATAAAGGTTAAAATCTAACCAGATCTTTTGCCAACATTCGAGGACTACTTTCTAAACCATTACATAAGTGTAAAGGACTAAAGTCAGGGGTAAAAATAAGTATATTCTATATATTGATGGATAAAGGCTAAAATCTAAACGCATTTCTTGTTTAGAAAAGTTAAAAGATTGCTGCTACAAAAACTGCCTTATGTTTAATGAAGTGATATAATCTCTATCTATAATAGTTTTCAAATATTTCTTTATTTTACAAACTATTGCACAATCTCAAGAGAGTTTAGTGTTAAAGCTAATTAAAATAAAAAGAGCTTAAAAACTGTAGCTACGAAAATTACTTAATGAAAAGATGAAGTCTATAAAATAATATTACCAAAACCAAAGCTTCTTATTGTTCATAAACCACTGAAGTGTGATTGGAAAGAGCTTAACGACAAAGACTGTGACAATATCTGCATATTTGTTTAATTGGAAAGGCCTTAAAGTGTAGAGAAGAACAACGATAATTACTTTAAATATAATGATATTGAAAGATAAAAGGAGATATCAAGGAATTAAGAACTTTTAGTAATGATTCATTGAAGATACAAATGTATATAAGCATAACGAAAGGCCGCTGTTACAAGTTCTATCTTTTTTAATTGTAAGTGTAAATGCAAATCTGTATCTACAAATAATATTCAAAGATTTTTTAACAAAAATAATGAAATAATCTTCAAATTGAATAAAGCGAAATTATTACAAGAATTACTTTTAAACAGATATTTACTTTTATCTGCTTAAAATTAATTATTCTTTTAATTTTTCTTAAAAGAAAATAAACATTATTTGTAGAGCGATACGTATGAGTTTATAGGTATCTTATAATTAGACAAAAAAATAGATCTCTTAAGAGCCTTCTTTAAGCTTTCTTGAAATCTAAAGCAATTTTAAAGCTTTTGATAATTGATTCGGAAGTGAATATGATTAAAGAAAGTTTGGAAGACAACTGTTGCAGCAATTTCTTCTTGTCGAGACAGTTAGAATCTAAAATGAATTGTTTTAGAAAATTTTCAGCATTTTTTTGGAATTTTCTATAATTTTAGCTTCCTAAAATTTTCAGCGTTTTCAGCGTTAATTTCTTTCTAACATCATTTTTAAACCTCTGTTTTGAACTAAAATCAAATTTTTTTTTTATAATAGTTATTTGCTATTTGATGAAATACTAAGAAAAATAGAAGCCCTGCGGAGATAAAAGCAACATAAAATTTATAGGTTAGAACTAAGGGCATGGCTGAAAGGAAATATTAAAGATAAACAAAAATGACGAAGATTAAAAAAAAAAGAATTAACGAATGATTAACGAGATCTCAAAAATGTCAACCAATTTGTCTAGTTAACAGAAATATTTCTTAAACACTCTTAGAGTTGAAACGACTAAAGAGATCGTAAAGATTTCTTCAATTTTGTCTAGTTATTATAAAAATTGCTTAAACATACTTAGCGTTCAATTAGCTGAAGAGATCTTAAAGGTTTCCATCTCGGATTATATTAGATTATAATATTTTTGCAAATTAATATGTATTTTTTTGGAATAAATATATAGCTAGCCTTACAGCACTGCGACCTGGTTGGATCTTTTGTACTTATACCACTACTACTGGTATGTTCACAAGAAGTCAACTTTTTTGGTAATGCCAATTAATTTCCTAGAAGGCTATGTTCTGATAAGTTCTGGTGTTCTTTTATTCTTTATATCTTTGTTATTTTTTCTTATAATACATTTACAAAAGAATATATAAATTGATTAAACCTTTAGTATAGTTACTGTAAAATTTGCAAATATTTTTCTATAATATTTATACTTTTTATCTAGTTTAAAGAAAGATTCCTTAAATATTCTTAGAGCTTAAATATCAGAATTTTAGATTTTAGAATCTTGTCTAGTTAATATAAAGACTGCTAAAACATTCTCCAAAATAAAATGTGTGTAAAGACCTTAAAGAACATTAGCTTTCTGTCTAGTTAATAGAAATATTGCTTAAACATTCTTTCGACTTAGAAGAATTGAAGATTTCTTCCCATTTATCCAGTTCCATTCATTGAGGTGAAAAATTCTGAAATTGAAATAACTGAAAAGAACTTAAAGATTTCTACCTTCCTGTCTAGTTAATATAAATATTGCTGAGACATCTTCGATATAAAATGATTGAAAAGATCTTTTAAGATTTCTTCAATATTGTAAAATGACTGAAAAGATCTTCAAGATTTCTATCTATCTATTTAGATGAATGACATATTACATAAACATTCTTAGAGTTGAAATGGCAAAGGCAATCTTGAAAATTCCTACATTTCTATCTATTTAATATAAAAATTGCTTAGACATTCAGAGGGTTAAAATCACTGAAGAAACCTTGAAGATTTCCACCCTTATTACTCTTATTACTGTGAATAACGCCTAAACATTCCTCTAGAAAAATTGTATCTTTCTATCTAGAAATATTCCTCTAGTATTCTTAGTGTTAAAATATCTGAACAGACCTTGATGATTTTACCTTGTCTGTCTAATTAATATAACAATTTTTTAAACATTCTCCAAAATTAATTAAGTGAAGAAATTAAAAAGATTTCTACCTTTGTATCTAGTTAATAAAAAGATTAATTAAACATTTTTCGGTTTACAACATATCTGATAAGATTTTCAAGATTTTTACTTAACTGTCTAGTTAATATAAAGACTGTTTAAACATTCTTAAAATTGAAATGAGTAAAGAGATCTTGAAGATTTTTACCTTTTTGTCTAGTTAATAGAAATATTGCCTAAATATGCTTAGAACTGAAATAACTGAAGAGAAGATTTTTACCTCTTTAAGCACTAAAAATCTATCTAATCTATTTTTTTATCTTTCTATCTAGTAGACAGCAAAATTACCTAAATATTCTGAGTCTAGTTAATATAAATATTGCTGAGACATTCTTCTATATAAAATTATTGGAAACATCTTTTAAGATTTCTTGAATATCCTTAGAGCTAAAACGACTGAAAAGATCTTGAAGATTTTTACCTGTCTATTTAGTTAAAAGAAATACTAATTAAATATTCTTTGAGTTGAAATGACAAAAGAAATTTTGAAGATTTTTACATTTCTATCTAGTTAATATTCTGAGAGTTAACATAAATCTTCTAGAAGATTTATATCTTTCTATCTAGAAAGTAATGCTTAAATGTTCTTAGAGTTTAAATATCTGTAGAGATCTTGAAGATTTTACCTTGTCTGCTTAAATTAATATCACGATTTTAATTACATTTTCCAAAATCAATTGAGTGAAAAGACTACTTGAATCTAAAAACATTTTCAAGATTTCTACTTAACTGTCTTGTTAATATAAAGAAGGTTTAAACAATCTTCAAAATAAATTGAGTGAAGATTTCTTCAAGATTTCTACCTTTCTGTCTACTTCATTTTCTATTATATATTTCCTATAGCTTAAACATTCTTAGAACTGAAATAACTGAAATGAAAATATCTACCTTTTTGTCCCGGTAACAGAAATATTACTTAAACATTCTTTAAGCACAAAAAAAAATTTACCTTTCTGTCCAGTTGATAGCAAAATTACCTAAAAATTCTGTAACGGAAATAACTGAAAAGATTTGTACCTTCCGTCTAATTAATATGAATATATAGGTTCACAAATATATTTGTGAAACAAACCAAGTGATTTTAATTATAAAACCTAAATATTAACATAATGTTTCACCGTGATTAATAAGAAAGAAGTATATGATATAATTAATATGAATTTCCTAAGACATCCTTCGACACAAAATGATTGAAAATATCTTTTAAGATCTTGTATATTCTTAGAGCTAAAGTGACTGAAAAGATTTCTACTTGTCTGTTTACTTAAAAGAAATATTACTTAAACATTCTTTAACAAATGACATCTTGAATATTTATACATATCTAGTTAATATAAAAATTGCTTAAACATTCTTAAAATTAAACTAATTGAAGAGACCTTTCCATCGTTCTGTCTTGTTACTGTGGAGAACGCCTAAATATTCCTCTAGAAGATTTATATATTTATATCTAGTTAATAGAAAGCTTGCTTAAGTATTGTTAGAGTTGAAATATCTGAAGAGATAATTAGAAAAAACACGTAGAAGAGATCTTGAAGATTTTACCTTATCTTTCTAATTACTACAAATATTGTTTAAACATTCACCAAATTGAATTAATTGAAGAAATTTAGGTTTCTCTCTTTCTATTTAGTTAATAAAAAGATTACTGCTAAAATATATCAAAGAATTTTCGAAATTTCTACTTAACTCGTTTATGATGGAGGCTTCTACTTCGTTATATATCATTAATAATAACTTAAACACATTTTTTACTTTGTTTGTATAACTGAATTTTTATTTTAGTAACTATAGTTTCAATACATTAGCGTTTACTTATGGTTTGAAAATGATACGCTAATGTATTGAAACTATAGTCACCAAAATAAAAATTCTGTTTAATTTATTTCTACTCAACTGACCATTTACCATTTTATTTAAAGACTGTTTAAACATTCTTCAGAATGCAATTAGTGAAGAAATCTTGAAGATTTCTACCTTTCTGTCTAGTGAATAGAAATATTGCTTAAACATTCTTAGAACTGAAATGGCTTAAGAGATATAGAAGATTTTTACCTGTTTGTCCAGTTAACAGAAATATTTCTTAAACATTCTTTAAGCACAATGCTTGGAAAAAACTTTGTCTAATCTTTAAAATTTTATCTCTCTGTCCAGTTGACAGGAAAATTGCCTAAAAATTCTGAAACGGAAATAACTGAAAAACTAAGACAGTCTTAGATATGAAATAATTAGAAAGATCTTTAAGATTTGTACCTTTCTGCCTAGTTAACAGTAGGATTTCTTGGATATCCTTAGTGCTGAAGTGAAAAGATCTTTATGATTTCTATCTTTCTGTCTAGCTAAAAATATAGTTTCTATATAGTTTCTCTATAATTTCTTTTAAACATTTATTAAATTTTATTCATGTTTCTATTTTGTCTTTTCTTAATCTTTTATAATTTTAATTATTTCGATCCTTTCATTATCGTCTTAATGTTTTCCATTATTTTTGTCTCTGATTTTCCAGAATTTTCAAGCAATTAGTTTTCCATTTTCACTAAATTTGTGAAATCTTTAATTATTATCCAATTCTAAAACCTTTATATAACTATCCTGCGTTGTTATATCGGATATTTACTCCTCAAAATTTCTTAATTGAGGGAAATTTTACTTTGAGATTTCTACAATTTTCTAAAATTTGCTCAAAATAAGAAAAATTCAAAACATTTTAGCGTCTATTTGTTTATTTTTTCTTTCAGTATTTTTCTATAAATTCTTTTAAAAATTTAATACTACTAATTTTTTTAATAAAATTTATTTCATATTTTCTTTAGATATTTTATTATTTTCTTCTTCTTTGATCTTTTCTTCTTAAGGTTTCTCAGTACCTTTATTGTTTTCCTTAGATCTTCTATTATTTTCTTCTTTGATTTTTCTTATTTTCTTAATGTTTCTCAGCACCTTTGTCACCGACTTTCTAGAATTTTTGTGCATTTTCTTTTCGATCTTCACTTAATTTGTAAAAACAAATCTCCTAATTCTAAAACATTTTTGCGTTATTTTTATCGGATATTTACTCCTCAAAAGTTCTTAATTGCTACAAATTTTACTTGAAGAAATGTACGATTTCTTTAGATACAATTTTCTGGCGTTTATTTTTAATTTTTTCAGACCCTTTTTTAGATCTTCTATAATTTTCAATTGTTTGATAATTTTTTTATGTTGTTAAAGTCTTCCAGAATGGCGTCTCCAATTTTCCAGAATTTTAGAAGTCTTCCTTTTTTATATTCACTAAATTTGTAAAAATCTTTAAGGATTCTAAAATGTTCGAATTGTAAATTCTTTTTATCGGAATTTAGAAACACATTTTACTTCCTTGAATTTCCTTTTCTTTTCCTTTCCTGATCTTTCAATTTCAATTTCTTTATTGATTTAAAATTTTACTTAATTATTTTGGAAACTTTTCCTAAAGGTTTCTACAATATCTCAGGAACATCATATCGGTGTGCAGAAGCGAAGTTTTTTTAACTTATTAACTTATTGATTTTCAACATTGGTTTTCTCAAGAACTTACTAAATGCATTACTTCAAGAATTTTCCCTATTTCTCTTTGAATTTTCTATTTTTACTCGTCTTCGCTGTAAACTATTTCTCATAGTTTCTAAGGTTATCTTTAATATATCTTCTCTGTGTGAAGAAGAGATTTTTTAAAATTCATCTTCTTATTATTTTTTAACACTTTTTCATAAGGATTGTTTTTTTATAGCGACTTCTTTTCTATATTTATTAAACTTACTATGTGCATTTCTTCAAGGATTTTATTTCCTTACTTAAGAGGATTTAAAAAATCAATTTATTGATCGTTTTTTTTTCTTTTTTAGAATTCTCAAATTTTTAAATTTCAAGTTTTAATATTTTCCCACATTTTCGTCTGCGATTTTCCTGTATTTTCTAACAACTGCAATCACTCTAACTACATTTATAGAAAATTTAGGGATTCTAAAATTTTCTAATTCTAAAACTTTTTTATAACATTCTTGTCTTTTTTTACTAAAATTTAGAAACAAATTATATTCAATGGATTTCTTTTTGTCTTTCCTTCCTGGTTATAATTTTCTAAATTTTTTATCATCATTATTTTTCCAGCATTTTCGTCTGCGATTTTACTGAATTTTCTAGCAACTATTATTATTATTATTAAATATCTTTTCAGTATGTAGAAGATCACACAGACATATCACGGTTAAGATGATGTGGCAGTTGACAACTAACAGAAGACATGGCACTTGATAGTTGACAGAAGACAGTGCACTGTTAATAGATGACAAACGACAGTTAACAAAAAACATATCACGGTTAATAGATGATAGACGGCAGTTGCCATCTGACAGAAGACATATCACAGTTAATAAAAGATAGATGACAGTTGTTAAAAGACAAATCACAGTTAATAGATGACAGATCACAGTTGTCAGCTCACAGAAGACATATCACAGTTAATAGATGATAAGTGACAGCTGACAGAAAACACACCATAGTTAATACAAGATAAATGACAGTTGACAGCTGATATAAGACAAATCACAGTTAATAGATGGTAGATGACAGTTAACAGCTGACATAAGACATATTACGGTTAATAGATAAATTATATCAATATAATGGGTAAAAAATTGATCAATACTTTGTTTGTTTCAAGTGAGAAAGTTATTCAAGAAATGTCTCAATATATTTCAGCAGTTTTCCATGAGTTTTCAAGAATTATTTTCCAACTTCGTCCCAGTCTTCACTGAATTTGTTGAAGGCTTTTCTTAAAGAATTATCAAATTTTCTAAAAAAAAGGCACTAAAAAATTAAATTACCTAGTGTTTTCTCTTATCTTTCAAGTACTTAAAGGAAGAATTTATCGATATTTTTAAACTCATCTTTTCTTTATTTTTTAAAATGTTTCCAGCACCACTGGTTCCAAGATTTTCAAGTATTTCTTCTTTCATCTTCACTAAATGGGTAATAATTTAATAGATTCCAAAATTTACCAATTTTTAAACTATTCTAAAATGTTCTTGTATTAATTTTTTTGGGATGTGGAAAGTTTTTCTTTTTTTTGCTTTATTTTTCTTCTTCATTTCTGATTTTTTGGTATTGTTTTATAATTTTCGTTTGAATTGTCTTTTTTTATTATATAGTTTTCCTCAAGGATCTCAAAATCTTATTACGAATATTTTATCAGTGGGCAGAGGTGAAGTTTGTTAACTGATCTTTTTATTGCTTATAAACAATTTTTTTCTCAACCAGTTTTTTTTATAACAACTTCTTCAAAACTTTCACTTTTAAATGCATTTCTTCAAATATTAACTTTCTTTATCTAAGAGGCATTAAATCTATATATACAGGGTGTTCAATTTAAGTGGAGACATTGAAATATCTCGAAGACTACACATTGAATAAAAAAAAATATAATTCAAATTTGTTCACCTTGGAGGGGGACATCTAATAATATTAAACTCGATCCACTACCCTCAACCCCCTAGGGGGTAGGGGGTGAGAAATAGAAAAGTTAAATATGAACCCCAATTTTTTATACGGATTTGAATACTCCGGGAAAAATAAGAAATAATTATTTTTATTGATTAAAGTCTTGTTTAGATCCATAATTGCTTTACTATAATACATCTTTGAAAATGACAATTAATTGTCGAAACATATGTCAGGAAACTGATAAAGCAATTATAGAAAGAAACAAGACTTTAATCAATAAAAATAATTATACAATTATGTTCCATCAAGAATGCAGATAGTATTAATTTAAAAAATAAGAAACTTTTATCTGATTTTTTTTGTATTCGTGACAGATGGCGCTATAATCGACAAAATTCAAAATTGGCAAAAATCGTTGAAAAATGGGGATTTCCTAAGAAATACGAGGGGATTTCGTAAAATAAGGTTCCCTGTGTTGATAAGAAATAATGCGACGTGCTGAGAGAAATGTAAAACACTGTCAAATCTCCCTGTCTCTATTCCCACCTCTCCCGCCACGCCACATCAGTTTTTAGCAATTTCTTTTATTTTTCTTATCTTTTCAATTTTTAACTTCGAGTTTTCTGATCCTTTTAGCATCTAAAACATTTTTTAACACTTATTTTCTTAACGTGTTTCCAGCTTTCCGGCCTCCAATTTTCTTCATTTCATCTTTACTAAATTTGTAAAAGAATATTAAGGATTCTAAAATGTACTAATTTTAAAACCTTTCTAGAACATTCCCGTATATTTCTTTCATTCCTTTTTTCTTCATTATTTATCTCCAATTTCTCTTTGAATTGTCATTTTTCTGTATAGCTTTCTTTAAGGTTTCTAAACTTATCTTAGGAATTTCTTATCAATGTGCGTAGTTGTAGTTATTTAACTCATTTTTTTTTTAACAACTTCTTCCCAATATTCATTAATTTGATTAAATGCATTCCTTCAAGGATTAACTTTATTTCTCTAAGAGGCATGTAAAAATCAGTGTGCCTATCGTTTCTCCTTTTTTAGAATTTTCCTTCTTAACATTTGTTAGAAAAAATTCTTATTGTTTCTGCATCTTTAATTTTTTTTCAGGATTCCAAAATTTCTCTTATTTGCCTTATCTTATTTTCTTTTGTTTTATATTCTTTGAAAAGAAATGACTAAAGAAATTTAAAAAATTTCTACCTTTCTGTCTAATTAATATAAAAATTTCTTAAACATGGCTAAAAAAGAAATAATATTTAAGATTAATTAACAAAACTGTCGGAGATTTTAAGGAACGATTAATCAAATTAGATGGACTGATTAAAAAGACTTTGAAAATGTCTACCTTTCCGTCTAAATGAATAAATAAGAGATTTAGAACTAAGAGGATTTGTTTTGGGTAGAAAGGCTTGGAGATTAGTAGTTCAGGAACTGCCTTCTATCTAGTGTGGTAAATATAAAGGTTGCTACCTATTTTTTTTAGTTGCTGGATAAAAATAGAGAGATAACTTGAACGACAATATGATTAGAGTACGACGATTGCTAATTTGCCACATTTAATTTGTCTTAGCAAGTGATTTCACGGATTATAATTCTAAGTACCTTTTGTTTGATAAATGTATTTAAAAAAATAACTAGAGGTTTGCAAGAGGTTATGTATAAAGGGTTGGAGATTACTAGTTTGAGGCCTCCTATCTAATATAGTTAATACAAAAGTTGCTACTTTTGGTTCTAGATAATGAATCATAATAGAAATAAGCCTTCGACTACTTCATGATTAGAATACGACAATGGTTGATTTTTTACTTTAGATCATTTTAATTGGCTTTGAATTTATAAAAGAAATTTTGGAATTATAATAGGCACCTACTATTATAATCGCAACATTTTATTTGATAAATGAATGAAGTAAAATTGACAGAAAGTTAAAACTAAGAACATATTTTTGGCTAAAAGCTTGGAGATTACTAGTTTAGAAATTGCCTTCAACAAACAGATGGAAACAGATAGATTCCTACATCTCAGATTAAACTTTGCTAAGATTTTTTTCAAATGTTAATACCCAGAATGCTAAATTTATGTTATTCTTCTTCAATGATTCGTCTCTAATTGTATCTCCTGCTATCTACAGTCTGACATAATTTACTGTTCATAATTTACTGTTAAGTTCAGATCAAAATATTTAAATTTGGAAGTTCTTTTTTTGATTACCATCAAGTGAATTAATAAGACTTATTTATATAAACCCTCTCGAGCAAATCAAATGTTCTTTAATATCTTTAAGCGAATTTATGTACAAACTTTTTAGATTGTACATTCCACCAAATCACCCTGCTGATATAATAAAACTTTTTTTGTTAGCATTAAGCAACAAAATTACCAATCACATCCAAACTTGCACCAACTCGAAAAGTACTATTTAACCTTTCCAAGTGTTAAATTCCCGAATTATATAATCAAAACCAATAATCGGCGATCACGAAGGCGAAGAGGAGGAACTCTTCTCTACTATTTTTTTATGTAATGGGCGCTTTCGACGAAACTGGGCGCGCACAGGTTAAAATCCGGTGTCAATTTTGAAACCGTTTGCTTCCCATTGATTCTCGGCTCTTCGCTCACGATCACGACTCGAGAAATTTCTTTCAAAAAAAAAGTGTACGAACGAACATGTATTCCCGTCAAAATCGAATCGACGATAGATCTTTCGACTCGGTTGCGCAATGTAAGAAAAAAATATCGAAAACTGCGAGATGTGAAAAAATTAATTTTCGCATGAAATTTTATAGATTGTAGATTACACTAGATACATTCTAAAAAAAATAGCAAAACTTTCATTAATAATAATCAAAATATCTCATCAAATAAAACTGTATTTTATTTTATTTTTTACCGAACGGAATGAATAAAAAAATTGAACACGGCATTTTGACGTAGGAATCAATCATGGATTAGGTAGTGCATGTATCACAAGACTTCATTGTTTCAACCCTCAGCGGGTTATTGGCATTTCAGTGGTCAGCGGGTGGTATGGACCATTAAGAGCGGGCGGTGATAAATCATTGATGTCTGGGGTATTATATAAATTTGTAACATCCGTATGATTTGCATAAAGAATCAGAAAAAAAGAAGAGGAAAAGGAATTTTGTAATTAACGACCACACATATTGTAGATTAAATTTAAGATAATACAACAACTAGGTGTATTCTTTAATATAAAACTTTTTTCTTGAATATAATGAAATTAATAAAATTCCTTACTTTAAATATTTTTTAGTGTAAGGAAATAGAGTTTACGAAATGAAAATAGAAAAAAAAATCGGAATGAAATGAATACGTAATACGAATTAATCCATTGCACCTTTAACATGCAATCAAGTGTAGCAACTGTAAATTAATACATCCGGAATACGATACCGTAAAACAAGTCATACATTAATTGAAGATTTGATCCAATTATCCACTCGTTGACACTTAATCCAACCCGATTAATAACCACCGCCGCCGCGGCCGTTGAAAATAGTAAACCGCACTCTAAGTAGAATATAGATTTGTAGATCAAACACTAGTGAAATCATAATTGCGCTAATTAATCGCGGCGCGACATTATTGTCCCCTAGCCGGAAGTCAAAACGTCGACGTAACGCAATTTGGTTTTCGGGCGCGAATTCCGATCGTTCCGTCCGCTCTTGCTAACTCAATTACGACCGCGCTGACCGATACGAATTACAATACGAAAAGAAAAACAAAATCGAACGAATCGTTGACCTGGCAGGCGATAATTAAAAAATTAAAAATATCGTTCGCACATACACCCCGGCCGTTTATGATTCGTGTATCTAGATAAGATACTGAAAAATCGCTCGCTCGCCTCTCTCGAGCGAACGCAATTAATTTTTTTCTTGTTCTTTCTTCTCTCGCGATCTAATTCGGCGTTGCAGTTCCGTAATTTATTGTCCACCGCAATATCTGATTTAGATCTGCCCGAAAACACACCCCTCCGGGCCACGGGGCCAATTAAAAAACACCGAAACTGTATATTAAATTATTACCGAATCGGAATTTAATGCGAGCCTTTCTGCAACTCGCCAGAAGGGTAATGAAAAGGTGGGCAATAAATCCGTTTCGTACGCCGATTACTTCGGACAGTTCAAGCTTGCTCCGACGTCATGGAATTTTTTTCACAATTATTCAACCTGAAAAAAAAATTGGCATTTGGATATTTAATAATAATGACTTTATAATCATAAATGATGGCCTAAGATCTGAACCTTGAGGAACACCATACTAATTTTTAAATAAAATAAAAACTCTTAAAGTAGGTGTGTAGATTCCACCCTCCAGTTTTTTTTTTCTTTAACAAAATACTATATTAAAACAAAATAACTTCTTGAATCTTTTTATATATTTCTTCATAGGCATTGTTTTAATCAAACCCTCGTTCATGTTTTACTGATTGAAGTGTGTATTAGAGCACATGTCTATTTAGTAATACTTTTACCATCATAAATATAAAAGCAGGAAATTAACTTTTATTGGAAACATTGAAAAATTATCATTCGATTTAGAAAGATATATCTAAAAAAATTATCACCGCAGGAATTACTTTAAAAACTCTAAGGTATGTACAAAAAGGATGTAGCTTTAAACTGTTCTAAAACAATCGCCGTACGCTGATGGAAAACAAAATTACAAAACTTGAAGCCGGAATTGGCAAAAATAAAAATAGTAGTACATCCCCCTACTCTGCACAAGGCACTCGCCACCTTACAAGGTCTGATCGATACCATACAATTATGGTTTGCAAAATGGAGAATAACAATCAACCCTAATAAATTCCACCTTCTAATTCCTTTTCGCCGTTTCCATAATTCACCATTCAAAGTAACCATTAATAACCATTCAATTTCACCATCTCCTTCCTGCAAATACCTTGGAATTACATTTGACCCCAAATTAACATTTAAAATTCACTCCCAAAACCTCAAAGCAAATGTCAAGAAGAGAGCACGGCATTTCAGAAAATCAGGGCTTAACAACAAAAACAGCTGTTAATATTTACAAAATTATCTGCCGACCTCTTTAAAATATGCTGCTATCCTTTTCCACAAGCCTCGTCCTTCTGTCCTTAAAAATATCCAGGTATCGGAACAATTAGCCCTTCGTACACTAACAAAAATTAGACACCCACTCAATCCCATACACAATCCATCAAATACCCTCCTATACCATTTAACTAATCTAACTCCCATTGATGACCGCCTTTCATTCCTCGCCCAAAAATTTGCTACCAACTCACATAACCTAGAGATCCTCAACCTTATGTGTATCCCATCTATCAATTAATCACCTCACTTCTCAATGACATTAGCGATCATGACGTTTGAAGAACAACAGACAGTTAACACAACAAGACATTAGCAATCATGACGTTTGTATGACAGATAATTACAGGCTGAAAGACCGTAGGTCGATAGCCGTTGGACAGAAAACTAGAACCCTGTGTCTCACATTAGGATTTATTTAATTTAATTTATTACAAGTATTCTATTTTTTTTCTGTAAATAAAGATGTTTAGTAGTAGTAGTAAAAATGCACAATGATTAAAATATTCTAAAAAAGACATTACCAGAAATATTTACCCATCATTTTTAGGTACTGTACTGTAGATTCAAAATACTGCAAAACAGTTGACGTACGCAAACGTAGAGCAAAACGGCAAATGCTTAAAACTGGAATTTTGCAGGAATGTAAAAAATATTTTAAAAAATCATCACCACAGGAATGACTTCAAAACTTATTAATCATGTTCAGAAATAACGTAGTTTAAACTATTTCAGGACAATCGACGTGCGCTAATAGAAAACAAAGTCACCTCGCTTAAAAATGGAATTGGAAAAAATCAAAAAATGCACATAGGGACTAAAAATTTCTAAAACAAAAATATTACCATTTCATTAACCAATAATTTTTTAGGCGCGACTACGTGGCTTTAAATTTCTTTAAAACAATCGAAGCACGCAAAGGGCAAACAAAACGGCAAACGTTTAAAACTGGAATTGATAATTTGTTGAATTTGATTCTCGTTTATCACGTGGTGAAACATTTTTAATATTAAGGGTTGTTTATAGAAAGGCACTTGGTTGGTTTCACAATTTTTGCGATTTTCAAACAAATCGTAAAAATTGTGAAACTAACCAAATGCCTTTCTATAAACAACCCTTAATAAAGTTGATAAATCAGTAGACTTCAGGCGATTTAAAAAAGTATTAAAAATAATATCTTCGCAGTAATTCTTAGGCATGTACAGAAACAGTGTAGCCTTAAACTTAAAATTTACCATTTAAATTAACCTATATTTTTTTAGGTACTTAGAGAAAGGATGTGGCTTCAAAACAATTGACAGACACAAAGGGTAAACTAAGCGACAAAAGTTTATAACTGGAATTAATAAATCAGAAGGCTTCAGGCGATTTAAAAAATACTAAAAATAATATCTCCGCAGTAATTACCTTAAAACTTCTTAGGCATGTATATAAAGAGTGTAGCTTTAAACTGTTTCAAAACAATCGACGTACGCTGACAGGAAACAAATTTACAACGCCTAAAGCTAGGATTAGGAAAAAAAAAAGAAAAATGTACACTGCGGCTGAAGAAATTCTAAAAAAAAATATTATAAAGACATTACTCTATAATTTTTTGGGTAGTTAAAGAATTAACGTAGCTTTAAAATACTTCAAAACAACTGGCATTCGCAAATAGAAAACAAAACGGCAAACGACTTAAAACTGGAATTGAAAATATTGAAAAAGGTATCAGGCGATTTAAAAAATGCTAAAATGAATTTCACTGCAGTAATTTCTTTGAAACGTCTTGAAGATGTACAGAAAGAATGTAGCTTTATAATATTACAAAATAATCAACGCATGCTGAGGAAAAAATAAAATTACATGGATAAAAATTGGAATTGGAAAAAGTGAAAATGACACGAGGATTTAAAAAAATCTAAAATAAATTAACTAATATTTTTCTAGGTAGTTAGAAAAGAAACGTAGATTTAAAATACTGCAAAACAAAAGATGGACGCAAACGGTAAACAAAACAGCAAACGTTTAAAACTGCAATTAAAAAATTGAAAAAGACATCAAGCGATTTAAAAACTACTAAAAGCAATATTACTGTAGGAATGACTTCTTAAGTTTGCACAGCAAGAATTTAACTTTAACTTTTCAAAAACAATTGACATACACTGACGTAAAACAAAATTACAATGCTTAAAGCTTGATTTCTAAAATGTGGAAAATACAGACGGCGACTAAAGAAATTTCTAGAAAATATATTATTAAATAAATTACCTTATAATATTTTAAGTACATACGTAAAAAAATGAAAATACTGCGAAACAATTGACGCATGCTAATAGAAACCAAAGTGGTAAAAGTTTAAAACTAGAATTGAAAACAGTAAAAAAGACATCAGGCGGTTAAAAAATTCTAAAAATAATATCACTGCAGTAATTACTTTGAATCTTCTTAAATATTTACAAAAAAATGTAGGTTTAAAATGTTCAAAACAAAAAACGTACGATGGCGTGAAACAAATTAAAGTGCTTAAAGCTGGAACTGGAAAAAAAAGTGGAAAATACAGAAGGCGACTAAAGAAAATTTTAGGAAAATATATTACTAAAAAAATTAATAATATTTTAAGTACTTTAAGAAATAATAATGCTTTAAATCACTGCTAAACAATTGACGTACGCTAATGGAAAACCAAACGGTAAACGCTTAAATCTAGAATTTATAAAAAACTAAAAAAGATATGAGGTGATTTTAAAAATACTAACCAAAAGATCACTGCATGAATTACTTTGAAACTTCTTAGGCACACACAGAAAGAATATAGATTAATAATATTACAAAACAATTGACACTACCGGAAAATAAAATTACAACACTTCAAAATGGAATTGGAAAAAGTGAGAAATACACACGATAACTAAAAAAACTTCTTTAAATAAATATTATTTTAAAAATTACTTAGAGAAACAACTTAGCTTTAAAATATTACAAAACAAAAGACGTATACAAATAAAAACAAAACAGCAATTGCTTAAAACAGGGTTTAAAAGAAATGCAAAAGGCATCAGGCGATATAAGAAATACTAAATAAATTATCGCAGCAGGAGTTTCTTTAAAAATTCTTAAGCTTGTACAGAGAAATGAATGTAGCTTCAAAATACTTTAAGTCATTGAGGCATGCTGATTGAAAACAAAATGACAACTTGATTATAAAAAACGAGAAATATTTCAATTGTATAAAAAATTTCTTAAAAAAATCAAATTTACTTAAGTAAAGAAGGAGATCTTAAAATACTGAAAATTAATTGTCGTACTCCTAAAATTAATAAAACTAGAATTGAAAAAAGTGTAAAATATATGAGGAGAATTTATTATTTTTTTAAATATCACCGCAGGAACCAACTTAAAACTTCTATGGTACGTACAGGAAGAATGTAGCTTTTAAATATTATAAAACAATCGACGTACTATACTAAAAATAAAACGGCAACGCTTAAAGCTGGAAATGGAAAACTTGAAAATTGCATCAGGTGCGTTCGAAAATTCTAAAAAAAGGTTATCACTACTGATATAAGTTTGAAACTTCTTTAATACATACAGAATTATTATAGCTTTTAAATATTGCAAAACAATTGATCTACACTGGCTGAAATCAAAACAACAACATATGGAACTGGATTTGGAAAAATTCAAAATGTGCTATAGGAAATTTAACTAAATTCTAAAATAATTATCACTGCAGGAATTAACTTAAAACTTCATAGGTATGTACAAGAAGAACGTAGCTTTAAAATATTGCATAACAATTGCAATGCCGCAGAATGTAATAGTGGCATTTAAAACTGAAGTTGGTTAAATTGAAAAATGCATGAGGAGAGTTAAAAAATTCTAAGAAAAGAATATCACCATAGAAATTAATTTGTAATATCTTGTACAATCAAGAATAATCTAGCTTTTAAATATTGCAAAATAATCCACGTATGCTTAAGAAATATAATTTATTAATTAATTACAACTGCAATGGGAAAAATTAAAAATTAAAAGGTATAAAAATATTACTGCAGGAATTACCTTGAAGCTTCGTACGTATCTACAAAAATTACCTAGCTTCAATATACCAGGAAACAATCGATGTAATTCGGAGTAATACAAAACAGCAACAAAAAACTTGCATAAGAAAAATGAAAAATGTGTCAGAATGGTTTTAAAAATATATAAGAAACTTATCACTCCAGGACTTGAAATTTTCTTTGCACGTACAGGAATGTAACTTTAAAATACTGCAAATAATCGAAAATTGAAAAATGCATGAGGCGATTTAAAGAAAATATCACCGTAGGAATTAATTTAAAACTTTTTGGGCACAAACGAGAAGAATATAGGTTTCTAATATTGCAAAAACTTGACTCGATTGTTTTTGCAATATTAGAAAACTATATTCTTCTCGTTTGTGCCCAAAAAGTTTAAAATTAATTCCTACGGTGATATTTTCTTTAAATCGCTAACAAAAAACAAAATGGCAACACTTAAAATTCGGGTTGGAAAACATTAAAAATCAGGCGATTTAAAAAAAATATCGAAAAAATATATAACCGGAGAAATTAACATAAAGAACGTCTTTTAAAAATAGTGCATAACAATCAGCATACGCTTACTAACGGAAAATTGTAACGTTCAAAAATGGAAATTTTAAAACGTAAGGTGATTTAAATAAAGATTAATCTTCAAAAATTAAACTTCTTTTACATGTACTGGATGTACGTAACTTCAAAATCTACAAAAAAATCGAATTACATCGAGGGTAAACTAGAGAGCAACGCTTATAAATAGGATTGATAAAAGTGGAAAATGCATTGGGGGACTAAATAATTTCTCAAAAAAAGTTTTTACTGTCGTAGTCACATAAAAAGTTTCAATACGTACAGAAGGATTATAGCTTTATAAAATTAAAATATGAGAAAAAACTCATGTAGAAAGAAATATAGGGTATATGTTAGTTTTATCAAGGTCATGCATGTATGATATTCGATAAATAAAGGTGTATATTAATAATTAACCACCTTTATATCACCAAAGCGAATGAAGTTGCTGAAAAAAACGAATAAATTAAAATCATAAAATTTGCTCTATATGCGTTGGTGTTTCAGGCCCACCATACTGAAAATCTTATTATAATTATTATAATTTATTAGTGATAAATAAACTAATAGCACCATTAATACCCTGAATTATTATGGATTAAACGTCTGTTAAAGTGTGTTAAACCTATCAAGGATTTAGTATAAACGGACACGCGTGATTTTCGTCCGATTGATTTCTGTGAGTAAAACTCGTTTTTTTAATGAATTTACCAATCCAGATCGTCATTAATTCGTATTCAAATAGCATTAACAGTTATTTCAATCAACGCATTACAGAAACCCAATTGTACCGAACATACCGAGTGTCAAGGAACATGTGCGCTGGACGTATAAATAAAACTCTTGATTATATTAATCAGCTCGCGATGTTTATCAAAAAAAAAAAACTGGTACGTCGTAAAAGGCGCACATTCTTCAGTCTTGTGAGCGTTTTGTATGGATGGACGTTGAGAGCCAACATTGTCTGTGAATTGCCTTCAGCTAGGTCACAGATGAAAGAATTTGCAACACTACAATGATTGTACTGAAGACACGGTGTCAGGCATATGGCTGTACTCCGTATTCTTCCTGTTTGATATGATTATTAGGCGAATTAATTATTAATAATAAATTCAGATTTGCGACCTTTTTTTACTTTCACAATCGCAATTTCACCGTTAATGGTGTTTATTGCGCGCACGCACGTCGGAATAAAGTAGATTTTACACGCCGTGGAGTAACTTAATATTAACGGAATAGTATTACTGTAAGTAATGGCTGTGCTAATTGATAATTTTTAGTATTAAGGGGGACGTAAATGAGCTTAATCGTAATAAATTTCTACGCGGATTTCGTTTGAAATTATTAGATGTGGATTTACTGCCAACGTTTATGCGATTATTTATTGCACGATTATAGAATGCATTAAGTCGTATTGTTAAATATTTTCTAACTGTTAAATAATGTGCAAAAAGCGTATTATTTTTAGGTAGTAAATAAAAATGCCGTATACTCGATCGAAGCCATTAGATTTTCCCGGAATGCATTAAGACCTATCGACGGAGTGAGTTGTCGGATAGGCAATATATAGGTAATATTGTAGGCAATGAACTTGTCCACCCACCGCATCAGCTGGCTACAGCAGCACAGCAAAGCTGAAAGTGGAGCTGTCGGGTATTTAGTTTCCTGCTTCACCCGATACAAGAGCAACAAAAAAAACCTCCTATCTACCCATGTGTAGGGCTTCCTTATTCCTGCAGACACTCGCGCACTCACACAAAAATGATTAATTACTGAAAACCAGCCACAGCAGCCAGAGTTAAGAATGCGGCGACACATAAATATAGGCAGCAATAAATCCGAATCCAGTTTTATATAGACGTTTGTGCGCCTAGAGAAAGTTATCAAAAAATGTTAGTTATTTACTGACACTAATTAAGAGGGAAAAGGACGAAATTGAGTTATTACTTAATTAACTTATTTAATTTTATTTATTAAATCGATTCATTTTTGTAGATAGACTCAAAGGATTCTACATTATTGTACTAATTTTTACTTTAAAATCTATAAAATACTAAAAAAACTACTCTTTATATTATAATTTAATAAATGAATACTAATTATTACTTTCAAAACTTGTGATGCCAAGAATTGTAAACTTCTTGAGAAATTATCCTACACAATCAATCGTAATAGTAGGTACTATAATTCCCAAGCATCATCATACAATTTTACTTTACTTAAACTACAATGCAAAAAAATTTCATAAACTGAACGTATAAAATTTATTTACCTTATGTATAAATTTTAGTACAAGTTGTACCAAAAAAATTATAACTAAATTAAGACGATTTGACTTATAATATTCACAATATGTATATACATTGACCTACCTCAGTCTATTTTTTATCAACCCTCGAAACCTTCTTCACTCTGCAAAATTAACGTAGTAGAATAATTGCGTTAATATTAACACAAAATTTATTGAGATAGGTCAATACATTACTTATTGAGCTATATCAAGATTACGCTAGGATAATATATAAATTATAAAGGCATGTAAAATCACGATACGTTATTATATAATTAATTAATGTGATTTACTATAGTGTTACTTATTAAGTTAGATTAAGCATACAGATTATACATAAATGGTTTATTGTGGTTAATAAATTTTCAATGCGATGGATCAAACATATCATACATTTTAATTCATATATCTTATGATCAATGAACATGTTTTATAAATTAATTAATAATGCACTAAAAACCTTTCTTCACAATTTTATTTAAATTCACAGATTTATATTTCGGACACAAAGTGACCATTATCATACTATTCAATTTTACCCACACTCCAGTCAGTGTTTAATTAAATTATTTATAAATGGATTAAATAAATAATTAGAATTTATTTTCCTTCGTTTCACACAGTTTTTTCTTAAATTTAAAATCTTGAAATAATTAAGGAGCAAATTAGTATACAGGGTCTGTTATGAAAGTAATTATGACGCGACTATCTATCGCAGCGGGATAAAACGGGTTGGTCAATGTGATGAAGGGTCTTCCCTGCGGACGTCAATTTGCTCCCAGAAGTCTGAGCGGAAAGACATGCCTCAGAATGAAGTGTGTTTTTCGACTTTAAAATACGGCGCGATGGAGCTTTCGCTTGGCCCGCAATAATTGTTGTGTGCGGCTTGGAAAGAATGAAACCAAAACATTCCAGATGCACTTTTTTGTTCCAGTTTCCTGGCATATGTTTCGAATTTCACAATTCATTTTCAAAGGAGTATAAGTTATAACTAAATATTTAGTTAAAACTTATTTGAAACATATGTCAGAAAACTGCAAGTAAAAACATTGAACACAACAAAGATATTAATCCAAACAAACCAATGAAATTTATTCCAGATGCTTCAAGACACCTTCCAGTAGACTGCATTTCAAGATCAAAATCCGGCAAATGGCACAAGGCGTTCAAGGTGGTCCGGGAGGAGATCGACGACGAATCCAACAACGGATTTTTTGAGTTTGTAGCGCAGGGAGCTCAACTTTTTACTTGTAGGTGCTCAAAATATTGAAAACATTGATAATGCTTACTTTGTGTTTGAAATATATATCGGTGAATTTAATAAAATTGCCAAGAAAATTTTTTAGTGCTTTATTAATTAATCAATTTTATTTTCACGTGACAAAAATCAATAAATGTTTTATAATAATTTATCATTTGTCATCTGCCATATGTTGTTTGACATATGACATTTGTATCTCTCATCTGTCATTTGTCATCTGTGATCTGCCATCTGTCATCTGCAATCTGACATCTGACATTTATCATCTATCATCTGTCATCCGTCATCTGATATCTGTCATCTGTCATCTGTTAATGTTTTCTGTTAATACGATTATTATGTCACTTGAAACTAAAATCTAAAAACCTACTTTTGATATATTTAAACAAATGCTTTTAAGTGGTGACTATTGGTTTGTTAATTTAAAATAGTTAAAATAAACTAATTTGGAATCATAATCAAACTAAAACTAAACTTAAAAAGAATAATTTTAAAGACAATGTATTGAATTTTATTGGTTGCATTTCTATCGCATCTTTTTCCAATCTTTTATCTGCCATCTATCATTTGTCAAATTATCAGCTGGCATTTGTCAAACTTGATGCTTAAAATGCATTATCACTATATGTTTCAATTAAAACGAATCTATTGGATTTTGGAAATTGGATTTATAAATTGAAGAAAAATGTATTAATATTATGTCACATGTTTTTGTCATTTGTCATATATCACCTGTCATATAGAGTCTATCTATATAATTTATTCTTCTGTTTCATGTAATTAACATTTAAAAATTCACTTAAAGCAGCAGATTAGAATTTGTATTTTATTTATTGGATTTTCAATTAAAATAAAATTTATAAATGTGTGTCATCTAGCATTTTCCTTATTTGTTGTCTGCCATTTACAATATATTCTATTAAATATTTAAATCAATATTTAAGAAGTAACCTTCAAGGAAATACATTTGGCTTAATTTGTTTGATTTATAAATTAAAGATTGAATGAATCTATCGCCTGCCATTTTTAATCTGTAATCTTATTCATAATTTGTCGTTATTATGCGTCTTGTATCGTCCGTTATCTTTCATCTGTCTATCATCTGATATCTGTTATCAATCTTCTACCATCTTACATCTGTTAAATAAATTATCATCTGCCATCTATTTTAATTCTACACTCTAATCACTCAATATTATTGGATTTGTGAGGCGGTTACTTGTTAAAACTCCATATTATCACTTAATAAGACACTGACGTAATGTGAGGTTTAAAAAAATTGTTTTATTGTTCTACAACAATTGTTTTGCCACGCAGTGGCTTCATCAAGTAGATGACATATTTGTCATTCAATATTATTTAGTCGACCACAATTATCTACACAATTGTTTATCTATCATTCTATCACCAATTATCTTTCATCTATAATCTGCTATCTGGAATCCTTATAACTACAATATCTCATCTATTATATATCATTTGTAACCTACAATTTTATTGTAATTATCATGTGCGATCTGTTATCTACTTTTTAGCATATGCCATATATTATTTGTCATTTGTCATCTGTCATCTGTCATCTGTCATCTGGCATCTGTCATCTGTCATCTATCATCTGTCATCTGTCATCTGTCATCTGCCATCTGACATCTGTCATCTATAAATTATCATCTATCTTGTCATCTGTCATCTCACATCACAGACGCCAACACAGTCACCAATTTTAATTTTTTTGTTGACTCGTTTTTGTTTGTTTTTATCAGTAATGTTTAATTATTTATTCTGTATTTAGTATTTAATGATCGTTTGTACTTATTCTTTGTAAATGGCTTCCGTTAATAAATGTATTATTATTATTATTATTATTATCTGTCATCTGACATCTGTCATCTGGCATCGTCTAGATTATGTACGATCTGTTATCTTCGTTTTAGCATATGCCATATATCGTCTGTCATTTTCCATGTGTCATCTATAAACTATCACCTGTCTTATATCATCTGACACCTCTCACTGTCGTATATCATATCTAACATATTTACCAAATCTATTAAATTATAATTATACTAATATGTTAATTATATTTGGAAAACTTTTACTTATTATCTCTTATCTGCCATTGACAAATATATGTAATCTGTCATTATCTGTCACTAATTATATGCTCTCCTTCATATACCAAATATATTACTTGTTACCTCCATTATTCCACACATTATCTTTCATGTCTCTTCCTATTAATATTTATTATTAATATCATTAATCGTATTGTTATCTTTTTTTTCTATTATTCTATCACCAATTATCTACCATATATAATTCGCCATCTGCAATCCTTATAACTACAATCTGTCATCTGTCAACATATCTAATAAGTCATCTGCCATCTATTATATGTTATATGTCATCATTAATATATCATTTGTCATATAACATCTATTATCTATTTATAATCTACAATTTTATTGATAATTTGCCATGTATCATATACCATATATGATATATCATCTATAATCTGTTATCTATTATCTAGCATGTGCCATGTATCATATATGATCTGTCATGTAACATCTGTCAAATCTTACTATCATATTATAAATATCATATTTATAAAACCTGTAAAATTATGTTTATGTTTATGTTTATTATTCTTTAGCTTACTATCCAAAAATTAAAAAAATACATATCAATACATACACAAAAATTAAACGAAACGTACAAAAATTTTGGATGGACGAAGCTGGGCGGAGTTCGTGCAGCAGCGACGATCTTCCACTCTAACCCTTGGTTGACCACGATGGAGAGGGAGCAAATATCCTCTTGCACATCTGGATTCTTCTATATATGCTTTTATTTTCTGTTTTGTCCCCTTTTCAGGGGAGACTTTTAGCTGTTAATGTCAGCATGACAGATATATATATATATATATATATATATATATATATATATATATATATATATTAAAATTTCATTACTATATATATTCATTATATTTGCAAAGCTCTCAATTTTTATCTGGTATCTGTCATTGACGCTGTCAACTGCACTTATTAATTTATTTACTGTTAACCTATCATCTGAAATTTGTCAATTGTCAATATTTTAACTGTCAATCTATCTATCTGTCAATTGTAAATCTATCATCTGCCGATCTGATAATTATCTGCCATCTAAAATCCTTATAATTACAATTTGTCATCTATCATACGTCATATGTAATAATCTGTAATTTTATTTATATTTTGCAATCTATTATATACCATGTATAATGCATCATGTTTGATCTGTTATCTCTTAATATCATCTATCATCTATTATCTATCATCTGTTGTCCTTTGTTGTCTATTGTCTGTTGTCTGTTGTCTGTTGTCTGTTGTCTGTTGTCTGTTGTCTGTTGTCTGTTGTCTGTTGTCTGTTGTCTGTTGTCTGTTGTCTGTTGTCTGTTGTCTGTTGTCTGTTGTCTGTTGTCTGTTGTCTGTTGTCTGTTGTCTGTTGTCTGTTGTCTGTTGTCTGTTGTCTGTTGTCTATTGTCTGTTGTCTGTTGTCTGTTGGTCTGTTGTCTGTTAACTTTTATCTATTATCTAATATATGTTATCTGTTAACTATAATCTGTGATATGTCATGTATCATTTGTCATCAGTCATCAGTCATCAGTCATCAGTCGTATGTCATTTGTTATCTGTCATCTGTCATCTTGTCTACTGTCACCTGTCACATTTCACCTATTATCTTCTATCATTGGCTAGCTGCTATGCTATCGGTCATAATATCTATCAAATTTATAAAACCTGTTTTATTATAGTTTTATTATATATTAATTATATTTGTAAAGCACTCGCTTATCTGTCGTGTGTCATTGATTAATATATGTAATCTGTCACTTATCACATCTCTCTCCTTCACATAACAAATGTTTTCTATCATTTATTACTTGTCGCCTTTATCTTTCACTCCAGCTTTTATGTCTCTTCTTATTCGTCGTTCACCTTTTGTTAAATTTTCACTAGTTTTGGTGGATTATGTTTTAGAGGCCAGGACTTAATCAAATTATTTAATTAATTGTTTATAATTCCTTAAATTGTTCGAGTAATAAAAATATTTAATTAATTAACTAATAATTTAAAAATACGAAAGCATTAATTGATTAATTAAGAATTAAAAAAATCAATAATGAAATTCATCTTATTGGATTCTAATAAAGGCTTGATTGGATAAAAGCTTAGTGGGTTTTTATTTATTGTAAGGGTTAAATAAAACCTGTTATAAGGTTTAAGCCCATTTCTGAAACGGGAAGATTTGAGGTGAGGTTAGAAGCTCGTAGCGAAATAGTGGAAACGTCACTTCTCGATTTGCCATAACATTTGTCATAACGCTTTAAATGTATTATAAAAATGTTTGTTAATAAACAAAATTTCAGATACTGACTAGAGAAAACCTCTTCATGTTCGAAGGCACACACAACAACATACTGTGAGGTGTGCAATATCGGCCAATGGAATTATAGGTCCTTATTTTGTCGAGGATGTGAATGAAACAGTGATAGTTAAAATTTGCAGCGCTTCTTCATACCACAACTCATCTTCTTTCCAGAGAAAGAATACACCATGTTCCAACAAGACGGGGCAATAAGCCACACTGACCGAACCTTAATAATATTGTGAATACTTCCTTCCCGGAGCGTGTGATTTTTCAAAACGGGGATATTCATTGCCCCCTCGGACTTCCGATGAAAGCATAAATTGATCTACCTAGGACAATCGCAGCCCTTAAACAACGGATTCAGGGTGAGATTGCAGCAATATAAATGGCTACTCTTGTATTTTCCATTGATGTTTTAGAAATTGTTAAAAAATAAGTCTTTCACTGGCGAACTCTGTGATCTTATTTTAGGGGTTGAGTGAATCAAATTGATATAATACAATTCGACTCACTTAACCCCCTAAAATAGTATCTACTTAACCCTTATAACCTAAGGCTACGCAGATGACATCACCGAATCAACCCGAATAAAACGATCATAGTTCCATTCACGCGTAGGAGGAAGCTGCGCATAAGGGCTCCTTCGCTGAATGGAATAGAGATAAACCTCTCCAACAAAGTAAAGTACCTGGGGTATAATTCTGGATACTAAACTGACTTGGAATCAGCATGTCGATCAAATCTTGGCGAAGGCTACGACGTCGCTTTGGGCCTGTCGGCGGCTTATGGGGAAAATCTGAGGATTAAAGTCCAAGTTCACGTATTGGCTTTATAAAACAGCGGTGATACCCATTGTCACCTATGCTACCCTTGTGTGGTGGGCAAAGACCCAAAAACTAGACACGCAAAAGAAGCTGAGTAGGCTTCAACTTTTATGTCTAAACATCACAGGGGCCATGCAAACGACCTAAACCGCGGGAATGGAGGCAATCATTGGTCTCGCACCGCTTCATCTGGTGGTATAAAAAAAAGAACTTATGGCAGCCCTCCGACTACACCAAAGGAAGAAAATACTGCCGGGGCACTGGACAGGACACTTATAAATACTGCAGCAAATCGACCCGGCTTCTGTCCAAACCGACGGACATTACAGCTCGAATTCAAATTACCGTTTAAGGGGTCGATCGAGGACCCCAAAACGGCTTTGATAAGAGTCAAGGAGTTTGGACGAGGATTATCAGCCTGGTACATAGATGGTGCCAAGAATACCAGCGGTACTGGAATAGGCATATATGGCCCTAACCAAAACCCACGATTTTGCAAGCGGAAGAGATTGCAATTGCTATGTGCACCAAAGAATGCCTGGATAGGCACCTAAATGGCGCGCATATATACGATACATCTACTCAGACAGCCAAGCCGTATTAAAGGCCGTTCGAGCCTATAGTCACGGCTCATGAACTGTCTGGGAATATCGAAGATCCCTCTCGCAACTGGCGAAGAACAACTCTTTGACCCTCATTGCGTCCCAAGGCACGGAGATATAAAAGGCAACGAAGTGGCCGATGAACTCTCAAAAAGAGGTGCAAATGCCACTTTTATAGGACCAGAGCCGTTTTGTGGACTCCCCATGGCACACAGAAGAGAGATGGTGCAAAAATGGGAAGAGGGCAGAAGACGCAAACATTGGAACAATGTACCAGGTCTACGTGAATCAAAACGACTCATCAAACTCGATCACAGCCACAAGATGCCTGAACTCACAAGGAACTAAGAACTTTCACCGAACTCATGACAGGGCATTGTGCCGATACTATTTGTGGAAAATGGTAAAGAGCCACTAACTGCAGATTATGTGATTCCGCACATGAAACGACCGAGCACATACTATGCACTTGCGTTGCGATTGTTCACAAGCGTCTTTCTTAAATTTTAACAAATTTATCATCATTAAATTAATAAATCCCTCATTTGAAGTGTAATATTTCTCTTTTATTTTTTCTTTCAAACCTCCTACTATTTCACATTTTTCTTATATAGACTTTCTTATCTTATTAATATAACAAAAAAAGTCAATTTCGATACGCACTCACGCAAACTATCAACAATTAATCAAACCATTGTACCGACAGTAAATACATTCCGTGAAAGTAATTGAATTTACAAACGACATCGACTGAATTGATCGTCGTTACTTATTTATCTATTCGTGGTAACTACACTTAATGCTCACCACATTATTCTTCTATTCACTGGGCAATGAATGTATAACTCGGGGACTGCCCGCGAGTTAATTCGTTATCTCGTCATTTTTTTAGAAAAATATTTACGGTTAATATGTGAAGGTGTTCGGTGCACAATGCATAATGCATCGATTCACATTTATCTTGTGGAATTCAATTACTCGGCGCGGGCATGGACTTACTGTACACGGGGATTTTTGTCACCCGGGGATGCAGGTGTAATTGAAATTATTGTCACTGCCGGCTTATCTAATCGAGAATAGAAAGGGATTTACATATGGATTTAAGAATATTTTGACGTTATAATTGTATACATTCTTGATTTCTATGGATTATAATTGATGGCACAATTATGGTTGTCTATTTCAACAATCAATTATACTACTGGTGAAGGTGTGTATATACTATCAGTAACAAGACAGTAGTATAATTCATACAATTAATTGTACTATTGATAACTAGTGGAATCATTAAAGTGACATTTATTGTCTAAAGCATGGGTCTTCAAACTACAGCCGGTGGGCCAAATCCGGCCTGCCAGTGTCATCAATCCGGCCCGTGACAACGAATTTATCAAATTATAGATAATGGCAGAAAAATTAAAACGGTTTTCACCCTTGGAACTTACTGGAATAAATAGTATAGCCCTAAGGCTGGAATGTTTGAGACCCCTTTGTCTAAAACGTTGCACAAATATTCCCTAATTGAGTGGATCAACTACGCTACTCTGATGGAATCCAAAATTAATCAAAAACGGTCCATAGCTATTGATGACAGATAAATAACAATTCAAAAAATAGAGAATACCAAAGACCTATAAAATTGTAGATCTTTTATAATTTGGGCAGGTGAAAATAGTGAAAAAACCTAAACTGATTTTTTTGTAATTTTTAAATAGTACTTGTTGTATATAATATTGGTAACAATTTGATCCTGATATATGATATGGTCTAGATACAATATGTACAAACTATTGTATATTAATATATTAAGCAAATTGGTCATAATTTGAGACATGTTTATTTTCACTGTAATTCAACTATTTTCTTGCTCATCTCTATCTCTTTACAGTAATCGCTTACAATATTTCAATTCGAAAAGAAATTCTATATTTACATCACGGGCACCATCTAATTACCTGGGAAATTATTCAAATGATTCCCTACTGTATAATTAGAAGTCGTAATTGTTTCACATCTCCCGCCGCCCGTGGGTCGGTAATGCATCAGGTGAGTTGTTGCGCCAACAACGTCTAGCTTACAAGGTTAACCATTTTTTCCCATTCTTCGCTTCGTCTAAACACGACGACAATTAGAATTTAACCAAAACTGAAAAAAACAACGGAATTCAGAATAATTTATCACATTTCCAACGGTGGCTGGATTTTATTTATTTCTTTCGGTAGCGTGTTCGTGCTTTGAATGAATTACTTGAATAATTAATTAGCATACGGAGTTTTTGGAGTGGCAAATCTGTTAACTGTAAAGTTTGCTTTAAATTTTTGACTACCTATAAAGGGTTTTGTAAAATGCAAAGGATTAACTTCTTACATTTTTAACTATATGCACTCTTTGTTGTATACTATAACCAATATTAATCTTGTAGAAATGGACAAATTACTGACCCCTGTGGTTCATTTTTTCTTCTCCATATTCATTTGAAAACTGGGTAATATTTAAAAACTCCTCAATATTTATATGTTTTCAGTACACGTCCTATAAACGCTAATCGTTTTTACGTAAGAATTTACCATAACAATTAAGATTAAACCGTGCGGACACAATGGATAACGATGTTCTGGTTATTAATTGCGACTATAATGTTTACCAATAATTATAGGTCAGTGGTGTAAGTTTCATATGACTTAATAAGGTTTATTGCTTTTCGCGGATTAAATCGAAACAGGATTACGTAAGAAATTTCAGATTTTTCTCGATTATTCTTAGAAACACCCAGTGTCACAGATACCAAACATTATTAGGTGTGAACTGTGAATAATCTATTAAAGATAAAATCACGATTTTATTAACACTATAAATAAATAATGAAGCGTATTATTGTAATTAATACCTTCTATATGTTTAAAGTTATTCAAAGTTTAAACCATTTAACACGGGTCAGGATATTAATTAATTAATTTATGTTTTTCATTCCAACAGCCTAATAGGATAAGTATAGAGTTAAATAATATTTACAATATGTAAAATATCCTAAGATATATAGAAATGAAATGAAATATTACCTTACCCATTATAAAACTAATTTCTATTCACCTGTTGTTCAAAGAAGAAAACAAAAAACAAACTTATCAAACCCAAAATTACTATTAATCGAATTACATTCTAGTGATAAAGCGAACCTTGATGGCTTATTATTTTTATGTTTGGCGGCGGCAATCAGATATACGCGATAGACAGCGACCAGGAAGTGTGCGTATTTGATTAATTCCGAGCAAAAAAAAAAATATTCGCCGTTCGCGATATTCACATTGTAACGCGGACAACAAACACCATGAAACTGCAACTTTACTCAAACAATCTTATCAAGGAGGTAATCTCGACGCCAGATAAAGAGCGGACAACGCGAAGACGAAGGAGATGAGGAAAAGTGTTTGCCGAGTGCGAAAAATCGCGCCGTGCCAGCCAGTTTCAATCAGGAAATCTTGTCGGATTCCAACTTGAGAGATGTTATAATTAATCGGAGTTTAGATCTTATTGAAGTTTGTTACGTAAAAAATTCATACACACTTTAAATTAATTTAGAGATAAGCTGTTTGTATTTTTTACAGAATTATCGATCGTAATGTATTTAAGTAATTTTTGAGGTTATATTTTGTTTTTAAATTGTTTTTATATATATTTTTTTAATTGCTCAAATTTTTCGAACGTAAATTTTTAAGGTTATGAGTTGATGACAGTTGCCTAACTATTTTTAGGATACTAAATATGTAGAGCAAATCATAAGGAACTACCATTTTATGAACACTAAATTAATAATTTTACAAAAATTAAAGACAATAAACCCCATTTCACATTCCCTACACAAACTCGTGGGCAATAATTACCACACACACATACATATACTCATAGACAACAACCGCACTTGCATAAGACCGCTGAGTTTTGCATTTTTGCCCCCTCTTAGCAATAAGAAATAATTGAAACCCAACACTCTGGCTGCCTGCGTTTCAAAGATCTCTAACAATAAAGGAGTTATATGAGCCATTACGATTTAGCACCCGAAGGTGCTGCATATAATATTTCAACTTAACAACCGCCGCGAGAAAAATAAAAATAAAATGCAAGAGGAGGAAGAGACGCTGTACCGAAATAGAATTTTGCAATTACTCTAAAGTGTGTTTATTGTCGGCGCCCATTATAGAGTGCAGCTCTAATTGAATTACAAATTTGACATACATCCTCGCTCGGAATGGCCGCTTACAAAAAGGAAGATTTGTAATTTCATGACGCTTATTAACTAATTCGTGTTTAATTCGTGCCACATCTGTCCGGATTTTAGGTAATAAGGTTAATACGTTTCCATTGCATATTTCGTATGTTTGTGTGGTGGTTTTTAACGTCCAGTGATTCTAAATTAATTCTATTAATTTCCACTTACATAAGAACAAAAAGATGAATAAAGAAAGAGACATGATAACTCTTATACCACTTTATTGTAACAAAGTCATGGTGTCTTCTTCATTATTTTTAAGATGTACCACAAAGTAAACGTCCCCACAATTAAATATTTAAAAAGATTTCTCTAAGTAACGATAATAACTTGGAGAAATTAATATGTTTTTTCTTGGGGAATGGAAATTAATAGAATTAAAATGGTGATGTGGCCATCATAGTACTTTCCCTATATTTTCTCGAAAACTATGAGGTTTACGTAAAAAGGTTATAGTTAATAATTTGTTCAATTTTTAATTCTCTACAATTATTTGTAATACATGTTTCATGTATCTCTAATGGTTTATTAGCAATTGGCAATAAATGTCAAAATTTTCAATTTTTATTTTTTTTCTCGAAAGTTAAAAATTTTATGAAAAACATGTTCGAATAAAACTTGTTCAGTTTTTTATTCCCTTTAACTTTTGTTTTAACCATTTCTTGAAAATTTTCATATTTAGAAAAATATCACGAAAAAACAAAAAAACGCCTCGAGTAAACAACCACTTCCGGTTTATGAATGTTTACCAAAAGCTTTTCAGTTCCAGTTTTTAACGATAAAACCTTAAGTTTAATGTTTTATCTCAAAAGGATCTTTCGTTTTTGAGATACAGCGCCCACCGACAGACACACAGACACACAGACACACAAAAAATTTTTCTAGAAATTAGTGTAATGGACTCAGAGGGGTCCAAAACGGATATTTCCGCAAAAAAAAATTTTCAAAAAAAAATCACGAAAACAATACTCCCCCTATATACTACGTGTATAGGGAAAGTAATTAATTACAGGATTAGGACAGATTTGGAATTATTTATGTATAGCATGTATTAGAAGGTCGTAGATCATTTTAGATGAAACTAATAGCGTGCTACTTACAAATAGATACGATACTTTTGGCCAAAGATAATTTTTTGATTCTCATCATTACAAAAGTTCTCAACATTATGGTGTTTAGATAGATTCTGTAGTGAGTTGGTGGCCACTAATCCAACCTTCAGTTACTACAATATAACCAACTGTATTGTCTTAGAATTTTCCAGAAAATTTCTAAAATTTTCTTTGAGGGTTAAATAATTTTTGCATCCCAATTTTAACAATATTTTTCTGAAGGTGTCAACATTTTTCAGTAATTATTCTACTAGATTTTCCTATTTTTTTTTAAATTTCCCCTCATTTTTTGCTTTTCTTCTTAAAACATTTCAGCAAATTACAATAGTTTTCTACAAACATTTTCTAGCAATATTCATTCTAGATTTAAAAAAGTCCTTCATAGGTTATTTTAGGTTTAGGTATTCATATTACAAATATTTCTCGATTTTCCGGCATTTTTCTTTAAAAACACTAATTTTTCAAGCAATTTCTGTTTTAAATTTCTAAAATTTTCTTCGATGTTTTCTATATCCTTTACGTCCATTTTTCAAAAATTGCGGTAATTTTTTTGGGGGTTAAATAATTTCTTCAGCAATTTCCATCCCAAATTCCCAAATTATTTCGAAAGTTTTAATGTTAAAATTTAGTAAATTTTCTACTTTTTCATATTTCAAAAGCATTTTCCTTCAAATTTTTGCTTTATCTTCTTAATTTTTTGAGCAAATTTACTTTTAAAATTTAAAAAAATCATATGTTTTAAAATTTCTCACTAACGTTTCTTCTAGATTTTTGAATTATTCACTATTTTTTCTTCATATCTTGTGGTGAACTTTTCATTATTTTTATTTTATTCAGTTTACAAGCATTTTTAATTTTTTTTAAGTAATTTTTCTTCCAGATTTCTTAAAAATGTTTTTTTTTATTTATCGAAATTTCTAGAATTTCGTTTTAATATGACCTGTTTTTTTTCAACAATTATTTAAAAAATTTAACTATTTTTAAGCAACTTCTCTTTTAGATTTTTTAAATTTTCTTTAAGGTTTTTAAACGTACATTGTACATTGCTCCAGCGTTGCCCTGACCTCCCTTAAAAAACCGTAAATTAACGTAGGACAGGCCAATATATACTTTATTGTAGTAGGTAAAAAATACGCTAGGTGAATGCAAAGTATAAAAAATGTAGTCCAAAAGGAATCGAATAAAAATAAGCAATCAATGTGCGTTTCTTTTTTATAGTTTATTTTTTAATCGCCTACGTTTACAAATTAATTTACGCTTAAACCTTTTGATTAATTTTAATTTAACAGCTTAAAAAAGAATTCTTGAATTTTGGAGGCGTTTACCTCGTGGTACATTTTCGATTTTAAATAAAGAAAACACTTAACTTTTTTATACCACTTATATTTTACTCTCTGAGACTAGTTTTTGTGTAAAAAAAGTTAAGTGTTTTCTTTATTTAAACAAAATTAAAAGTAACCTAAAATCAATTGAAAAATTCAAAAAATCTCAAGGAAAAAAACCTAAGAAAACCCATAAATTAAAGTTTTAAGAATTATTATTACATAAGAAATTTTCGAAATCTACAAAATAGATTAGTGAAAAATTCTATAACCTTGAAAGACAATTCTTGGAAACTGGAACATTTCAACATTAAGAAAGAATAAAAATTTCATTACAAAATGACTATGTAATTTCGAAATTACTGAAAAAAAATTTACTGAAAAATTCCAAAATCTATATTTATATTTTATTTTTTATTTGGAAGGAAAATTGCCATGTTGTTTTAACAAACTTCTCGAAGGAAAATTGTCAGAAAATTCAAACAAAATTTGGTGAAACACTCTCCAAAAATTAAATAAAAGATTAAAAACGGTTAAAATTTCCTATAATTTTCCTAGAAATCTAAAGAAAACAAACTTAAAAATCAATTGTAGAAAACTTGCTAAGAATTTTTCGAAATCTAGAAAATAGATTTTTAAAGTTTCTTAAACCTTCGATAACAATTTATGGAAAATAGAAAATACCAACATGATATAGTAAAAAAATAATGGAAATTTTCATACAAAAAATAAAAAAAATTCGGAATGATTTTGAAACTTCGGTGAAAAATTTACTAAAAAATTATAAAACCTACCTAGAACATATTATTAAGGAGATATTAATATATCTAGGATTTCTAACAATCTCTTCAAAAAATTTAGTATTTGTAAGAGATTCAAGAAAAATTATTATATGTTTTTAGTATCTTGGAATTAACAAACAAGGAATTCTAGCAAATGCTCGAAGAAAAAGTCTAAGAAACTTTGTATAATGAAATTTAAGAAACTTTTAAGAAATAGCGTAAGAAATGTTCTAAATCTAAAAAATAGATAAATAGTCACAAAATCTATAGCTTTCGAAGACAATCTTGTAAACTAGAATAATACCAATATGATAAAGTTAAAAAATTAAAAATTATTAACAAAAGAGGAATTCAGAAGGGAAATGACTGAACAATTAGAAAATTCTACTTCATTCTCATTTCGTATCTAGTTCTTAGTTTCAATGATAAAATAAACTAATAAAATTATTTTCTATTCTAATCTGTTTTACAATTTTTTCTTAATCTTTTAGGAAATTTCTGGAAATTTCCCTGTTTTTATTTTTGAAGAATTTCAAACAGCTTTTTTTGTTTATACTTTGAGGACTTTTTAACAATTTCTCTTCCAAATTGCAAAAATTATTTTCAAGGATTAAATATCTTAGCAATTTTCCTTCCAAATTTAAACATGTTGTCGATGTGTTTTTTGAAGTTTTTAGTATTTTTTGTTTAGAAAATTTTCAGTAAATCGTTCATTATATTTTTAAAGAATTTTCTATTGTTTTTAATTTTTAACGCTGCAATATTTCAAAAAATTATCTTCGAAGGTTTTAGAATCCTTCATTTTTCTTATTTCTTGATTTTAAAAATTTCTCATCAATATTTCTTAGAACTTTATAAAAATTCACTTTGGATATTGATAGGGTCTTTTCCTCAAAATTTCTAGAATTTTCCTTATTTGTTAAATACAATATTCTGAAAATATAAAAAACAATCTTGAGTTCCTTGAAAATACTAAAGTTTTTGAAGAGATAAATTTCCAAATTATTCAATAGTTTTTAATTCCGATTTTGTAAAGAAGTTTCCATTTCATCTTTTTTACTCTAGCATGTTAGAATTCTTTTTAGGTTCAAAATATCGTCTTCGAAGGCTTTATAACTTTTTACTAAACTACTTTCTGGATTTCAAAAATTTTGTAGCATTATTTCTTAAAGAATTCTAAAACTTAATTTTAGAGATTTTTTAAGCTCATTTCCTCAAGACTAATAGAGCTTTGCAGCTTGTTTGTTAATTCAAAAATAATATCTTGATTTTCTTAAAAATACCAAACCTTTTTAAGAGATTGTTAAAAAACTGGATATTTAAAGAATCTCGTTAAAAATATATCCAACGGAGGTTTTTCAAAAATTTACTTGTTTTTAATTTCGAAATTATTCAGTAATTTTATATTTATATTATTTATTTATTTAATTATTCCTATTATATAAATAATTTTCCATTCTTGTCAACGAAGATTTCAAAAGTTTTCACTAGTCGATTTTCTAAATTTTGAAATTTCGAGATTTCTAGATTCTAATAATATTTCTTGAGTTGATTGAAAATACTATAATTGTAGCATTTTCAAAAAACTCAAAAAAAATTTTCAATATCTCTAAATTCTGAAAATTAACAACAAAATACAAAATGGTTTACTTTTCAATTTTTAATTATACAATTTCAACGGTTTTAAAGCATATTTTATAGTTTTCAATATTTTGATATATTGCAACTAGGATTTTTTAAACTAATTTTAATTTTTTTATAATATAATAGGCTTTTAAAAAATTATGAAATTTCAAATTTTCAAACCGATTTTTAATACATCTTTTTTCAACAAAAAAAAAATTACTTATATTCAACTTTTTAATTCCCAATTGAGCTTATTGTTAAGGTAATTTTAATTTATAATTTTGCTATATTTAAAATGTTTTAACAAATTTTTCAATAAATTATGTATTAAAATTCAAACTATTTTTAATTATTTATTTAATTTTTGAAGAATTTTCTATTCGTTTTTATTTCTAATGTTTAAATATTCCCGTTTCCAATCATTGTATTCAAAGGTTTTCGAATTTTTCACCAATTTATTTTCTAGTTTTCGAAACTTTCTTACTAATATTTCTTAAAATAAGTTTTCAGCACATCTTGTTTGTTAATTGCAAGATTCTAAAACCATTGAAAGAAAATTCTTGACTTGCTTGAAACTACTAATTTTTTTTAAAGAAATTATAAAAAAAAACTAGGCATTTTTAAAATCTTATTAAAAATATGTTTATATCAATTTCAGGGTAATTTAGAAATTCGGAAGAAATTTAAAACCTAGGAAGAATAATTATTTATTTTAAACTTGGACGGAAAATTTCATTGTGGGTTTTACAATTTTTCAAATTTTGTCTCAATTTCGAAATTTTTCAGTAATTTTTTATTCTTACTTTGTAAATAACTCAAAATATAATTGCTTTTAGAATCTTGCAATTAACAAATAAAAGATGCTGAAAAATTCTACAAAACTCGAGGAAACGCGTCTAACAATATTGTAAAATGAAATTTTAGGTATCTTTAAGAATTATTGTTAAGAAGTTTCTGGAAACTAAAATATTTCTACGTTTAAAACAACTAGAATAAAAAATTCTTTACAGAATAGGAAGAAAAAATTATGGGGTAATTTTGAAATTCTGAATAAATTTACTGAAAAATTCTAAAACCTACGAAGATTATTATTTATTTCCAACTTGAAAGGAAAATTTCTTGGTTTGCAATAAAGGTCAAAAATTCCAACAGGATATAGCAAAAAATTGTTGAAAATTCTTCACTAAATAGTAGAAATGTAATTGCTAGAAAATTTAAAATGATACAGAAAAAAATTGATGAAAATTTTTCAAAAAATTAAATAAATGATTAAAACAAAATTTTCCTAGAAATCTCGAGGGAAGTTTTAAAAAAACCGTAAAAACAAATTTTAGAAAATCTTGAAAATAGATTAGTAAACATAAAAATACCAAATTGGGTAAATTAAAGCACTTGTTATGTTCCATAATTTTATTTTCAGTTTCCTGACACGTGTTTCGATCTTTTACGATCATTCTCAAAGTATGTAGTATCATACTTTGAGAATGATCGTAAAAGATCGAAACACGTGTCAGGAAACTGAAAATAAAATTATGGAACATAACAAGTGCTTTAATTTACCCAATTTGAAAATTTCGTTCCATCAAGAATGTAGCACAAGAAGTATTGAATATATAAAAATACCAACATGATATGGTTAAAAAAGAATGAAAAATTCCTTACAACAAAAGAAGAAGAAAATTACTGAATAATTTTTAAATTTTAGAGATTGTTAAAATTCCCAGGTATTTTATCAATCTCTTAAGTTTTTAAATTTTAAGTAATATTGGTGAGAAATTTTCGAAATCTAGAAAAGAGTTTAGTGAAAAAAATCTAAAAATTGCAACGAGAATTCTTAGAAACTGTAAAACTTCCAAAATGATAAACACTGAATTGAAAAATTCACTATGTTTTAACCACAAATGATTTGTGGTTAAAACATAGCGAATTTTTCAATTCAGTGTAAGTATGGATTACCACGTAGTAACGGTCGCAACCATTCTCTTTATCAAAATGATAAAGTTCGATTTTGGATATAGTTGGTAAAAACGGTATATACTTTCTTTACTGCACCCTTGATGAAACGAAATTATAATATTAAGCAATTTTAAATTAAAACACTTGTTTAGTTTTATTATATTCAGTTTCAAAACAGTTATTTTGTAGTTCCTTTGAGAATGGTCGTCATTGACCGAAACACGTGTCAGGAAACTGAATATAACAAAATGAAACTAAGCAAGTGTTTTAATTTGAAATTACCTAAAATTACAGAAAAATTAGAAATTCAGAAAAAAATACTGAAAAACTGTAAAACCTATGTAGAACACACTTTCAAAGAGATTCTTTACATATCCACGTTTTTTAACAATCTCTTAAGATAATAACTCTCATCATAATGATTGAGAGGTGGGATAGTGGCCATCCACACAGCCTACATATAAAAAATCTTAAACCATAACGAGAATTCTTGGAAATTGGAAAACTTCTAACATGATTAGGTAAATAAGAATGAAAAACCCTTTACGAAATTGAAATAAAAAAATACTGAATAATTTTGAAATTCAGAAAAAAATACTGAAAAACTATATAATTTACGAAGAACACATTTTTTAAGAGATTGTTTACATGTCCACGTTTATTTAACAATCTCTTAAGATAACAGTTGAAACAAAATAAATTTAATAAAACTTAATTTTTCTAAATCAAAGCCGAATTTATTATTATTTTTTAAGTTATTGCCTAAGTATTATAATTTTTCTCAAATATTTTATATGAAACAATTGTTTATATCATAATGATTGAGGGGTAGGATAGTGGCCATCCACCCAGCCTACATATAATAAATTTTAAACCACAACGAGAATTCTTAGAAACTGGAAAATTCCAACATGATAAAGTAAATAAGTATGAAAAACAACCTTTACAGAATAGAAATAAGTAATTACCAAAAAATTTCGAAATTCAGAGAGAAAAAATGCTGAAAAACTGTAAAATTTACGTAGAACACATTTTTTTAAGAGATTGTTTACATATCTACGTTTTTTAAAAATCTCTTAAGATGATAGTTTAAAAGGGAATAAATTTAATAAAACTGAATTTATCTAAATCAAAACAATTTTTTTCATTTTTTAATATTATTATCGAAGTATTATATTTTTTCTCAAAATTTTTATATTATAATGATTGTAGAGTGGGATAGTGGCCACTCATCCAGTCAACATATACAAAAAATTTAAAATAAAACACTAATATTATTATTTAAAACATCAACTCTATCAGTGATAAAATTATTAAAAAAATTAAATTAAACAATTAATGTGATTAAAGTACAAGAATTTATATAGGATGGGTGGGTGTCCACTATCCCACCCTTCAATCTTTATGATACAAATAGCCGTTTGATATATATTTTTAGTAAAATAATAATATTAAGATAACCATTAAAAAAAATAACAAAACTAATGAAAAGATTTTTGATTTACATGGTGGGAAAATCACATTTACCTTTTCTACATATATTTTTGTATTTTAATAATCATTTCAGTTTCAAAATAAATAACATTTAGAATATAAACTTATTATACTCACGTATATAAATTATAACTTCTAAAAAATAATTTAAAAAGTCAGGTTTAAAGAGAGTTATATAATATAATATAGCTATAGTTTAATAGTAGTAGTTAATAGAAGTTATTAACTATTGGCCACGTAGCCCTTTGGCCGTGTTGTTTCTGTTGTTTTTGTGTAAATTAGCTTCTTACTTTAAAACATTCCCCTCGATATTCTAAAGCGACATTAATTGTGTCCCAATAGTACTAGTCACCCATCTGATCCATAATGCTTTACTTTCGCTATCGCTAATTTGGCTGCAGATGCATACGCCCAAAGTCGAATTTTTATTTTCGTTCAGCTTTCAAAGTAAATCGTATATAAATTTTTGTAAATGTTAAATATTGCATAATCCTCGATTATTTTATAATTGTCTGCAAACAATATCATAGGTATCATATCAATTAGTGTAATCGATCATCACGAAAAACAATATGTATATTTTTTATCTTTGAGACTAGCCTTTTATATGTTTTTTAAAACCCAAAAATATGAAATGCAAAAATTAACTAGATTATTAAATATTACATGTAATATGAATCAAATTGGCATTTTTGAATGATTATTTTTAGAAAAATATATTTTTCTTTTAATTTTTCCACACATCTTAATACCTGAAGAAAGTGCAAATACGAAAATTCTTCTTCTTTACCTTACCCCATAAAAATAAACCAACTGAAATTACTGTGTATCAAGATCATTTACAAAGAAATTTTAGTTGGTTTATTTTTATAGACAATTTGAAATTAACTTTCTGGAATATTACGTAGGTAAGATTAATAAATAAACTTATTTTCAAAACAAAGGTACTTAACAGTTTGTAGATAACACAATGCAAATATTACGTAATAAACTTGCATTAAACCTATTGATCAGTAAATAAACAACTTTTTTTAATAGTAACATAAAAAATAACTATAATTTTCTAGGTCAAAAATTTAAGACTGTCGACACGTTTCGGACAATTGAACGCAAGAGCAGTTTCACTTTTCAATCGCGCGCAATTAGCAAAAAGCAAATAATACGCAGACACGTAATTTGCAATTTGCGCTTTTTTCCACCGAGTCCAGGTGCTTAGAACCAGTTTCACGACCGCGAAGAATCGCTCGGTGAAGAGAAAAAAATATACGCGAGGAATATTATTGAAATATATAGAAGACGAGTCGCGAATGTAGTGGAACTACTTAGTAACATCTTTTAATTAACGCTTCGAAAATGGGTAACCGGGAAACGCGCTGGAGTTGTAAAAATTCAGGTTTCATTAATCGATCGGAATTTGGAAAGTTTTGTTTATGCGCGCGGAATAAAAATATATATATATATTTATATATGTAATAAATGTGTGTGTATGTATAAAAGGCACTTACCAGATTTTCCAACCCTGGAGCTACCCAGTACCACGACGCGTATTCTGTTGACGTTGGTCATTTTAATCGATTGATTTTTTTTAATTATTATTTTTTTTTCGTAGTGGATGATTGGCGCAAACAATAAACAATTCACAGCATCACAAGTTTACGAACTTAACTGAACTGGCGCTGATACAAGTTCAAGGGAAACGGTCAATTATTTCGAGTGGAGTTAAGCACTAATTGGTGGAGTCGGCGCGTGGATCGGTGGCCGGGGCATTTTTCATTTTGGTTGTTTGGTTGTTTTTCGGAATTGTTGTTTTTGTCACGCGTGGTGCCGGCTGTTCGTTGACCATGCAAGAACTCGTCGGTGGCTTCGCGACGTTCGATGGTCGACTGGTGAGATCCAGGATACACGACCAGTATACTTACTCTTCCAACTTATAGAAGGGGATCTCCGATCCAGTCCCCACCTGTTGCTGATGTTCATGCTCTAATCGTGTTTTCTTTCATTTCCCAACTGCACTTGCGACTAGACTTAATCGCACTCCGTGTATTGCTAAGGTTATTATTCACGATTAATATTTTGCTAATATTTGCTTCTATACGTTTAAAAAATAACATTCAATTAGTAGATAATTGATAAAACTAATATTTCATTATTTTATAATTGTGTTTTAGCTTTAAAAATAATAATAATTATATAAAAATGATAAGAAAATAAAACAAATAAAGATTTTTTGATGTACACAATAGCATTTTTAGATGTTCTCCCAACTTAACTATCCTTATACGATGAATTAAATTCTTACTTAACCTGTGGTGAAACATTTTTATATTAACTAGAAGATTAATTAAATGTTCTTGCATATGTTTAAATTATTAGAAAGATTTTTTTAACTACATTAAATATTGATTACTATAGATAATAACTATTTATTTGAAAGTAAGTAGTAACTTAACCTCATCCCCGAAACCTCTATCGATATATCAAGATCCTATCAGCTGTAATACTAAACGCACACGGTGAAAAAAAAATTGCTCATCCTAAATAATGCGAACGTGATAAGGCTAAAGTATCTCTTACCAACGTTTATCGTTCGCCAATAAATTTCCCGATTAGATGGAAATTTCTTCAATGCATAAGTTAAGTAATAATATTAAATCTAATTGTCGCTTGCGAATCGCTGGGATCTAATAAGGGGGATCATTTTACCGAGTCGTAAATAGGCTTACCGTGTTACATGAGGGGATATTAATTAACTACCAAAGTGTTTTATCATACGGTGCGGTGTCGCGTTACAGGTTGTATAAATACGTTGACGCAATTATAATCTAAGCTGTGGGAATTAATTATAAAATGTACGCCATGAAGAAGAAATAGGAAGGAGTATTATTAAATTTTAATTTTCAAGATTGTCTTGAACATTATCCATGGAGAAGAAACTAAAAAATCGTGTCAAATGATCTAAAAATTAAACTCTTAAAATGAAAAATTTTATCCTAAAAATTCTGATGTTTACCTATATTTTCTCTATAACGCAAAAAGGCTCTTCTTGATAATTTGCTCAATTTTGCATTCTTTACAATAACTTGTTATATAAATTTCATTTATCTCCTGTAGTTTATTAGCAATAGGCAAACAAATATCAAAATTATTAAGTTAAGAACTTTATGAAAACATATTTTAATAAAACTTGTTCTTCATTCTCATTTTATTATTTATTATTAATTTTCAAAAATTTGTTGAATTGAATAAATCTATTAAATTTATGTTTATTTACGTTTTACAACTTTTAATTAAAACCCTCGCTTGCGTTTTACTGATTGGAAGGTGGGATAGAGACCACCCACCCACCCTACATATACATATTAACCTTAATTACTGATCGCCTCCCGGTTTGCAATAACAATAGTTACAAAATTTCAATAAAAGATAATTGACAAAGTAAAATTTTTGAGTGTGTAAATTAATAAAAATTATTTACATGATTCGCGGAAAAGCTTTAAATCAAGCTTAAATAGGATTAGATATAGAAGTTTGGATTATGCTTTATTTTTTTATTACATACAAGGTCTTATTATTTTGTAAGCAGCAAAATCATCAATAATTAGTTTTTACAGTTTTTATGTATATATTGGGTGGGTGGGTGTCCTCTATCCCACCCTCCAATCAGTAAAATATAAGCGACGGTTTTAATTAAAAGTTGTAAAACTTAAATAAACAATAAATAATTGCAATTATCTATCCCACCTACACCTGCAAATACCTTGGCATCCTATTCGATTCAAAACTCTCCTTTAAATCCCATGCATTATCAATAAAAAACAAAATCAAAACCAGGGCTCGGCATTTCAGATCTTTAACATATAAACAACAAGGAATTTCAATAAAAACTGCAACACACATATATAAATCGATATGCCGGCCCTTGTTAGATTATGGTGCAATCCTTTTTACCCAAATCCGTCCATCAATCCTTCACCACTTCCAAGTTGCCGAAATATCCGCCTTAAGAACCTTAACGAAACTCCGACACCCTGCAAACCCACTCCACAATCCCTCAAATGATCTTCTGTACGAAACCACACAAATCCCACCCATTTCCGAACGTATATTAAGCTTTAGCGTTAAATTTGCCAATAATCCCCACAACCAACCCTTGTTAACCAAATTCTGTATCCCCCGAAATCCAAATGTCCCTTCGAAATATCAACATCCTCCCCTCACAATTCATGAATTCATTTGTGCGAATCATCAGGACAGTTAAGCTAGCTAGCAAAGAATTTTTTTTTCTCTCACCTTAAATTCAAAGACAGGGCTGAAAGACCTCAGGTCTATAGCCTAGACGGACTAACACCATCTATTTGTATTGTGTTCGTATTTATTGTTATTATGTATCTTGTATTGTCCAAATAAAGATTATTGTATATACAGGGTCCTGCAACAGTGCGTCAAGCTTTCCTAGCGCCTTTCTCGTAAGAGATAGAAAAATATGTTTCATATAAAAATTTATTGAATTAAAAATCTCTATGCCGTAAAATTATTTTAAAATATACAGGGTGTCCCAATTTTGCGTTATAACAAAAGCAAACATTTTTTTAAATGGAACACCCTGTATATTTTTTCATTTTATAATTTGGATAGTATTTTATAACTTAAACCTTTTTTTGGTTTTTAATTTCGATATGGCATTTCCGAGTTATTGACGTTTTTCTGAAAAAAAATGTAAAAAGCGGAGGTTCACAAAAAAAAATATTCTGATGTTGTATTTCAAATTTAAGAAATTTTCTTTTTCCTATGGTTGGTCATAAGTACTGTTTATGTACCAGTGTTAAAAATTTTCACTTTTGAGGAACCCTGCCTTTGTATCAGACACGCCATTTTCTAAAATTTCAAATTGTCGTAACTCTTTTTTTTTAAATGGAATCATATATTTTTTTTAAATTTCATATTATTCTGCATCTAATTTCCTACAAAAAATATTAAGCATACCCTATACCTAAAAGTGATATTTTTCAAGATATAAAAAAATTTATATTTCAAACGGTCCTTGAATACGAATTTGTTGTTGAATAGATAGCCATGACTGAAAAAATGCATCTGTCAATTAAACAATTAGTTTGACATGTAAATGGGAGGTGTGAATTACAAAAAACAAAAGAAGAAAGCCTATCATCAACGAGGAACCAAAAAGACATTGATGAAGGAACTGGCATAAGCGAGAGGTCAGTACAAAGCATTCTGAAGAAAAATCGATATCAAGCATATCATATTCAGCTACATAAAGAACTGAGTAATACTGATTTTCAATTTCGTTCCGAATTTTGTTTCTGGGGAAGACAGAAAATACAGGAGGATCTTTCGCTTTTCCAATATATTTTATTCACGGATGAGGCGTCATCCCATAACAACGGATCTGTCAATAGGTACAATTTTCACTATTATTTAACTGATAATCCGCATGTTATGAGACAAGTTGATCATCAGCATTGAATGTCTGGGGCGGAATTTTTGGAAACCATGTTGTAGGTCAACATTTCTTCGAGGGCCATCTCAGTAGGTCTATGTATTTGTACTTCTTGCAAATTGAATTACCCGGAACGTTAGCCAATGTACCCTAACTAACAAGAAACAGGGTATGGTTTTAACAAGACGGAGCACCTACCCAATTTTCACAAGACGTGAGGGCATTTCATTTTTCCCAACCAGTGGATTGGTAGGAATGGACCCACCAAATGACCTGCTAGATCTAAGGATCTAACAAAACCTGAAATTGTTTATAAGGAATCACCAATAGCACTGAATATCATATGCTTGATATCGATTTTTCTTCAGAATGCTTTGTACTGACCTCTCGCTTATGCCAGTTCCATCACCAATGTCTTTTTGGTTCCTCGTTGATGATAGGCTTTCTTCTTTTGTTTTTTGTAATTCACACCTCCCATTTACATGTCAAACTAATTGTTTAAATGACAGATGCATTTTTTTCAGTCATGGCTATCTATTCAAAAACAAATTCGCATTCAAGGACCGTTTGAAATATAAATTCTTTTATATCTTGAAAATTATCACTTTTAGGTATAGGGTATGCTTAACATTTTTTGTAGAAAATTAGATGTAGAATAATATAAAATTTAAAAAAATATATGATTCTATTTAAAAAAAAAAAGTTACGACAATTTGAAATTTTAGAAAATGGCGTGTCTGATACAAAGGCAGGGTTCCTCAAAAGTGAAAATTTTTAACACTGGTACATAAACAGTACTTATGACCAACCATAGGAAAAAGAAAATTTCTTAAATTTTAAATACAACATCAGAATAATTTTTTTTGTGAACCTCCGCTTTTTACATTTTTTTCAGAAAAACGTCAATAACTCGGAAATGCCATATCTAAATTAAAAACCAAAAAAAGGTTTAAGTTACAAAATACTATCCAAATTATAAAATGAAAAAATATACAGGGTGTTCCATTTAAAAAAATGTTTGCTTTTGTTATAACGCAAAATTGGGACACCCTGTATATTTGAAAATAATTTTACGGCATAGAGATTTTTAATTCAATAAATTTTTATATGAAACATTTTTTTCTATCTCTTACGAGAAAGGCGCTAGGAAAGCTTGACGCACTGTTGCAGGACCCTGTATAATTGCAATTTTTAGAGATTTCTTCATACCAATTTTTCAATTAATTTTTGATGATGTTTTACTGATTGAGGGTCAGATAGAGGCCACCCACCCACCCTACATATACATATAAATTTTAATTACTGATCGTATCGCGGTTTAGAGTAAAATTAATTACAAAACATTTTGAATAAAAAAGGAATTAAAAGGTAAAATTTTTGAGGGAGTAAATTAGAAAAAAATTATGCATATTTGTGGACAGACTTTAAAATCTAAACTAGATGATAGAAATATAGAAAGTCATTTATATTTAAACTTAAATTTTGACTTTGTTTTATTTTTTATTCCATAAAGGGTTTGACCGTTTTTAGCAACAAAAACATCAACGGTAAACAATGAAAGTTATCGTGTCTATGTAGGGTGGTTGGTTGGCCTCTATCTCACCTTCCAATCAGTAAAACATAAACGAGGGTTTTAATTAAAAATTGTAAAATGAAAATAAATATAAAATAATTGCAATTTTTAGAGGTTTATTTATACAAATTTTTGAAATAAATTTTGATGATGTTTTACCGATTGGAGGGTGGGTTAAAAGCTACCCACCCTCCCACATATACATATAAATTTCAATTACTGTTCGTCTCGAGGTTTGGAGTAAAATTAATTACGAAACTTTTTGAATAAAAAAGGAACTGAAATCGTAACATTTTTGAGTGAGTAAATTAGTAAAAATTTGATCCATGATGGGTGGGCAGACCTTAAAATCTAAATTAGATAATAGTAGTTACAGAAAGTCATTTATATTTAAACTTAAATTTTGATATTGTTTTATTTTTTATTCCATAAAGGGTTTGACTGTTTTTAGGAACAAAATCATCAACGGTTAACAATTAAAGTTATCATGTATATGTAGGGTGGGTGGGTGTCCACTATCCTACCCTCCAATCAGTAAAACATAATCTAGGGTTTTAGTTAGAAATTTTAAAATGTAAACACACACAAAATAATTGCAGTTTTAAGAGATTTATTCATACAAATTTTTCAAATAATTTTAATGAAGTTTTACTGATTGAAGGGTGGGATAGAGGCCACCCACCCACCCTACATATACATACAGATTTCAAGTTCTGGTCGTCTCGCGGTTTGGGGTAAAATTAATTATAAACTTTTTGAATAAAAAAGGAATTGAAATCGTAAATTTTTGAGTGAGTAAATTAGTAAAAATTTAATGCATGATGTGTAGGTAGACTTTAAAATCTAAATTAGATAATAGTAGCTATAGAAAGTCATTTATATTTAAACCTAAATTTTAATAATTAGAAAAAACACGAAAATATTTCGTAAAAACTACAACAAATTCCGTAGAATTACCTAAATTTTAATTTTGTTTTATTTTATATTGCATAAAGGGTTTGACTGTTTTTAGCAGCAAAATCATCAACGATTAGCAATTAAAGTTATCATGTATATGTAGGGTGGGTGGATGGCCTCTATCCCACCCTCCAATCAGTAAAACATAAGCGAGGGTTTTAAATAAAAGTTGTAAAACTTAAATAAACAAAAAATAATTGCAATTTTTAGAGATTTCTTCATACCAATTTTTCAAATAATCGTTGATGATATTTTACTGACTGGAGGGTGGGATAGGGGCCACCCACCCACCCTACATATGCAAATAAATTTCAATTACTGATCGTCTCGCGGTTTGGAGTAAAATTAATTACAAAACTTTTTGAATAAAAAATGAATTAAAAAGGTAAAAATTTGAGTTAGTAAATGACTGTTTTTAGCAGCAAAATCGTCAACGATTAACAATTAAAGTTATCATGTATATGTAGCGTGGGTGGGTGGTCTCTATCACATCCTCCAATCAGTAAAACATAAGCGAGGGTTTTAATTGAAAATTGTAAAATATAAATGAACAAAAAATAATTGCAATCTTTACAGATTTATTCATATAAATTTTTCAAATAATTTTTAATGATGTTTTACTGATTGGAGGGTAGGATAGAGGCCACCCACCCACCCTACATATACTTATAAATTTCAATTACTGTTCGTCTCTAGGTTTGGAGAAAAATTAAATATAAAACTTTTTGAATAAAAAAGAAATAAAAAAGGTGAAATTTTGTGTGAGTAAATTAGAAAAAAATTGATGCATGATGGGTGGGCAGACTCAAATCTAAATTAGATAATAGTAGTTATAGAAAGTAATTTATATTTAAACTTAAATTTTGATTTTGTTTTATTTTATATTGCATACAGGGTTTGACTGTCTTTAGCAGTAAAATCATCAACGATTAGCATTTAAAGTTATCATGTATATGTAGGGTCGGTGGGTGGCCTCTATCCCACCCTCAAATTAGTAAAACATAAGCGATGGTTTTAATTAAAAGTTGTAAAACTTAAATATACAAAAAATAATTGCAATTTTAGGAGATTTATTCATACAAATTTTTCAAATAATTTTTGATGATGTTTTACCGATTAAAGGGTGGGATAGAGACCACCTACCCACCCTACATATACATATAAATTTTAATTACTGATCGTCTCGCGGTTTGGAGTAAAATTAATTACAAACTTTTTGAATAAAAAAGGAATTGATATCGTAAAATTTTTGAGTGAGTAAATTAGTAAAAAATTTATGCATGATGGGTGGGCAGACTTTAAAATCTAAATTAGATAATAGTAGCTATAGAAAGTCATTTATATTTAAACTTAAATTTAGATTATGCTTTATTTTTTATTACATACAAGGTTCTTTTGTTTTTTAGCAGTAAAATCATCAAAGATTTGCAATTAAAGTTATCATGTATATGTAGGGTGTGTAGGTGCCCTCTATCCCACCCTCCAAACAGTAAAAAATAACCTAGGGTTTTAGTTAGAAGTTGTAAAATGTAAACAAACACAAAATAATTGCATTTTTTAATTGATGTATTCATACAAAATTTTCAAATAATTTCTGATGATGTTTTACTGATTGGAGGGTGGAATAGGGGTCACCCACCACCCTATTACAGTATATATATATATATATACTAACCGCCTCCCTGTTTGCAATAACTTTAATTACAAAATTTAAAATAAGATTAGCTATAGAAGGTCATTTATATTTAAACTTAAATTTGGATTATGTTTTTTTTTATTACATACAAGGTTTTACTGTTTTTTAAGCAGCAAAATCATCAACGATTAATACGTAAAGTTATCATGTATATGTAAGGTGGGTGGGTGGCCTCTATCCCACCCTCCAATCAGTAAAGCATAAGCGAGGGTTTTAATTAAAAGTTGTAAAATGTAAATAAACATAAAAAATGGTGATGTGGCCAGCATAATAATTTCCTTACATGTTTCTCGAGAACTATGAGATTTCGGAAAAAGGCTATTCTTAACGATTTGCTCAATTTTGGATTAGCAATAGGCAAAAAATATCAAAATTTTTAATTTTTGTTTTCGTTAAGAAAGTTAAGGACTTTACGATAAACATAAAATAATAAAACTCACAGTTTCTCATTTCCTTTAACTTTTGTTTGAAAAGTTATGTAATATTTTTCAAATTTAAAAATATTCTATACAGGGAAAGTAAAAATGCTGAATTGTTAAGGAATTGTGAATCATTTGATTTAATTTAAACAGGTGTTATGATACTGAGGGGATGATCGTCTACAATTAAATAGAAAGATATTCAATATTTATTTAACTGAACCTTTAAGGATTAAAGTTAAATAAATCTCATAGCCTTCAAAGCTTCTAATGAAGAAATATCTCTTATACTTTATATGGTTTGTTAAATAAAATCCGTATTTATAAGGATCAATATGACCAAACTACCATATTTTAATCATAATATAATATTCTGATCATACCGCACATGTTAAACTCTTTTAATGGTCGGAACCGTAAGTTACATTGAAGCTACAATAAATACACGTTCAAAAATACCACCCATGCACCCATAAATCGCGCCGCCTAGCGCATAATCTCCATTGAGAGCATATAAATAATGAAAACATAAAGTGACCATACGTCCGTTCATTCATCCATTTTTCTAGGGATGCACACTCGCTTACACGAGGTTACACGGAACAGGTATGCCGAATGCAAAGTGCAACGGAGAGGTGATGCATTACGAGAGTGCACATTCAGTGTCACTGGTAGGAATTAAAGGCGTCAGTGGAAAATGTGCGACCTGTGCATGGAGCTATTTTACTGGCGCCTGCAAATCTGCGTGCTTGTGCATATCCGGACGCCGGTCGTTTCGATTCCTGCTACTTACCGTTTGCTTAGTACGAGATAATACCATTGATTCATATTTTCCACTTATTTCAAAATTATTTATAAAAACAGGCCTTTATTGTAGGCCTGATAAAATTTTGGCCACTAGATTTTACCACTCATCTTAATTAACCCATTTACTACTGTTAGACTATCCTCATAGCCAACCTGTACGAGATTTTCCTCAGATCCAGCCTCAGGATCCCATCATAATGAATGTTCTACAGTGTGGGTCCCAGCATGGATCCCTATGTAACAACAGTCAACTTATTCCACAGCTTCTTTGTCACTATTCTGTACTTCTTCCTTCATTCATCTTTAACACACTCCTTGCAGAAATCCCAAGTTATTTTACTTTCTTAATTTTCTTAACTCAATTAAACATTGTCATTGTTTAATTTTACTGTCCTGATTTTTTGTTTTACTACTTCTCGCTAACCAACATGCATACACTCAGAAGAGATCAACTGAGTCGGCTCTGCACAATGTTGTAGACCGAATCAAAAGATCTCTGGCCAACAAAATGTCTACCCTGGGCGTGTTCATTGACATAGAAGGTGCCTTTGATAAGACGACCTTCATAAAAATGAAAACTGCCCTCTTCACGCATTGTGTGAACCCTACAGTTAGTGGGGGGTGGATCAAAAGCATGCTGGAAATAGGGCAGTCACAGTAAATATAGGAAATACCATCTAAGAAAGATCGTTGCTAAAGGCTGCCTACAGGGTGGAGTACTTTCACCACTCCTGTGGAACATAGTTGTTAACAGCCTACTGCGGCGACTTAACAACAATGGCTTCCACACCATAGGATATGCAGATGACATAACCATCCTGCTAACAGACAGATTTGAGACGGTGATATGCAGCTTGATGCAAGAAACCTTCAAAATAATTGAACACTGGTGTAATGACCAGTCTCTGACCATAAACCCGTCAAAGACTGAAATGGTCTTCTTCACAAGGGAAAGGAAACTAGGTAAGCTAAAGCTTCGTAAACTCCTCAACACCCGGTTGATATTGTCGTCGGAAGTCAAATACCTGGGAGTGATCCTCGACGGTAAGCTGACCTGGAAACCACATCTCAATGAATGAAATGTACAAAAGCATGTGTCTCCCTCTGGTAATACCGGAGGGCTATGGGACAGTCATGGGGGCTATCTCCCAAGATCACCTCAAGACTAGTAAAAAAATGTCACAACATTCTGAAACAAGCAGCACAATCAAACAGTATTGAGCTGCGCAGGGTCAAGGGACACAATAATGAAGAAGGCAACAGCAACAGATCTAGATACTTTTCTGATGAGAATGTGGTTTTTTACTCGAAGGGAATTCAGGTCTTACCGTTTTCTTTTGAAACTTCACTTTTTCTGCTTCATATATTATCTTGTTGAGCTAGATACTCTAAAATTAAGTAAAAGGCATTGATTACATCGAAAGTATAGTGCTCTTGCACATGTTTTATCTGGGAAGAGTGACCTAGTTTTACTGTTAAATTATGTAGCAACCTATTCCCCAGCTTCCCCGTCACTATTCTGTAGTTCTTCCTCCATACATCATTATCATATTCCTTAGAGAAATCTCAAGTTATTTGGCTTTCTTAATTTCTATACTCCATAAAACGTTTTCTACTTCTTTGCATATATCTCCCTACGTTAATTTCCGCTCTCTCCATTCTTTGCTTTGCTATTTCTCTGGTGAGAGATATTTTTGCTCCTTTCGTATTTTCCTTTCTCTTCCCCCTCTCATTCTCTTTTTCCCTCTCACTGTATTAAACATTATCTGTCTCTCACTCGCTCTCTTCATTAAATATTATCTATTTCCTTTCAGATATCCAACGGCGTTAATTTTTATTGTCTTGATTTTTGGTTTTGTTACATCTTTGGTGAGAGGATGTGTTATTGCACGTTTTGTATTTTCCTTTTTCCCGTTTTCTCTCTCTCTCTCGCTCTCTCATTATTATAAACATTATTTATTTCCTTGCAGATACCTTTCTATGTTCATTTTGAAGGTCTTGATTTTTTTTGTCTTGCTACTTCTCTAATGAGAGAATGTGTTTTTACTCGTTTTGTGTCATCCTTTCTCCCCCTCCCTTGTTTTCACTCTCTCTTCTTTCTATGTTCTCTTATTAAATCTTCTAATGAATTTAATCGTCAGGACATTTTACTTTCTGCGTGCCCTAATCTTATCTGATAATAATCATTTTTATTTAACACAATTCCATAATTCAACTAATCTTGAATAACCACTGAACGAACTTGAATGTCTTTAAATGATCGTCGGATGATCTTAACTAATCTTGAATGAACGCCTTTGAACGATGAACTTGAATGAACTTAAACGACCATTGGATGGATCACTTTCAGTAATTGTTTAATAGCAACAAATTCTCTAGATTGCCTATTTAATTACTTTAAATGGTATAAGACCTTGAATCACCTTGAATAATCGTCTGATGATCTTTAATTAACATTTAATAAATTTAGATTATCTCAAACAGCCGTTGAATCATTTTGAAAAATCATTAGGTATCATTAAACCTCGATTGATGATAATATTTAAAGATATTGAATGATATCTGCATGACCTTCAACGAACGACCTTGAATGATTGTCTGACCTTAAACAAATGTTCGACGATTTATATTAATATAAAAAAACCATTGGGTGACTTTGAATTGTAGTGTAATGACGTTAAACGAATTTTTTTGTCTTGAATTATTTTAAAAACCATCAGTTTATAGAATCATTAGACAATATTAAATCTTTACCAATGACTATTAAATTAAATATTGTATTTCTGTATAACCTTCAAAGACCTTGAATAATTTAACAAGAAACTTGAAAAACATTTGACGACATTCAATGAACGACCATTGGGTGAAATTTTTGACATTGAATTATCCTACAAATTTAGATGATTTTGAGAAATCGTTAAATGCCATTGACTCCCCTCTATTGACTGTTTAACGGTATTGAATGATCGCTGTATGACCTTCACTAACCTTAAATAAACGTATAACAACCTTAAATTATTTTAAATGACTTTTTCACGACTTTGACTACTGAATGACGTTGAATGATAGCTGGGCGACCTTCAATGACCATTAATTATCTTATAATTATTTTAATTAACTTTGAACGAACGTTTGACGACCTTCAATTATATTAAACGACCGTTGGGTGACTTTGATGAATCGATACATAATTTAATTATTTTGATTATCCTTGAGTGATTATTGAATGACCTCAAAAGACTTTAAATGATAATCTAATTACGCTAAATTAACTTTTCTCGGCTTGAATTACCTTACGAATCATTGAATGACTTTGAAAAATCGTTAAATGACATAAAATTTTCTCGATTTTATAACGACTGATAACGTTAAATTAACATTAAACAACCTTAAACTAGGGTGACGTTAATACCTTCAATTGACTGCTAAACGAACTTGAAGGATCGCTGTTTGACCTCTAATAACATTGCATTATGGTCTGATGACCCTAAATAACCCTGAACAAACGTTTGAAAATCTTCAATGATATTCAACGATGGTTGGATAACTTTGAAAAATCGATAGAGGACATACAATCTTCTGGATTAACCTGGAGTAATTGTCAAATAACCCCAATAACTTTAAATGAGAGTTTAATGATCCTAAATGAACTTACTTGGCCTTAAATTACCTTGATAATCATGTGTTACTGTAAGCAGTCATTAAATTATTTTAAATATCTTCGATTGACTGTTTATTAACCTTGAATGATCGCTATATGTCCTTTAATAATCTTAAATGAACGCATGACTGTGAGATAACGTTAGATGACATTCAAATCTATATTGACTGTTGAAACGTCACTGTATGACCTTCAATGACATTGAATAATCATCTGATCACCTAATTAACCTTGAAATAAGTTTAGACGACCTTTAATGATATTAAACGACCATGGCATAACTTTGAAGGATCGTTTGATGATATAAAATCTCCTTAATTAACCTTGAATAATCATTGGACCACCTCCACTAACTTTGAATGATCTTATGACCTTAAATGAACTTTTTAATCATAATTCACTTTAATGTATGATCTTAATCGACCTTAATGGATGACATTAAGGAATCGTTGGGTGACATTGAAACCCTCAATTGGCTACTGATAGACCTTGATTAACCTTAAATGGTCGCTGAATGACCTTCAATAACATTGCATGATTGTCTGATAAAAGTTAATGAAGATTTGATGAATTTTAATTATATTAAACGAGCATTGGATGACTTTGGAATAAAATTACCTTGATAATATATTAAAATCATTTAATTCGTTGTAGAAAATTAAATAATAATTTAAAAATACCATGATTAACCTCCAGTGATTACTCTAATGACTTATGAAATTAAATGCACATTTGCTGGATGACCTTCAATGAAATTTAATAATCATTTGATGACCTTAAATAACCTTGAATGAAAGTTTTTCGACCTTCAATGATGTTAAATGAGCATTAGATGACTTTGAAGAATCGATAGATGACATAAAATTACCTTAATTAACCTTGAGTGATTATTGGATGACTCAAATGACTTTAAATGGTAGTCTGATGACCTTAAATGAATCTCTTTTTACTTTAGAATCATTGGATGACGTTGTAGAATCGTTAGATGATATTAAATCTTGATTGGCTCTTGAATGATCTTGAATGTCATTGACATTTAATGATCGTCTGATGACCTTAAATAACCTTGAAAGAACGTTTGATAGCCTGCATTGACATTAAACGACCGTTGGATGACTTTCAAAAATCAAAACATGATATAAAACATTCTTGATTAAACTTGAGTGATAAACCAACTTTAAGTGACTTTGATGATAGCCTTAAATAAACTTTTTTGGCTTTGAATTATCTTCAAAATAATTGGATGACTTTGGAGAATCGATAGATGTCATTAAAACTTCCCGATTGACTTTTGTGACCTTGAATTATTGCTTCAATGACTTTAAATTGAGGCCAGATGACCTTAAATAACCTTAAATTGACATTTTGTGGGCTTGAATGATCATCGGGTGACACCAATGACTAGATAATAGCCTAATTACCTTAAATTAACTTTTTTGACTTTTGGATAACTGTAGAATAGAACAAGTGATTGTTAAATGACTCCAATGGCTGATGAACTTAAATGCACGTTTGCTGGATGACCTTCAATGAAATTTATTGATCATCTGATGACCTTAAATAACCTTGAATGAAGGTTTGTCGACCTTCAATTATATTAAATGAGCATTAAATGACTTTTAAAAATCGATAGATGACATAAAATTACCTTTATTAACCTTGAGTAATTGTTGGATGACTTCAATGACTTTAAATGGTAGTCTGATGACCTTAAATGAACTTTTTTGACTTTAGAATCATTGGATGGCCCTTGATTGGCTCTTGAATGACCTTGAATGTTTAATAACATTTAATGATCATCTGAGGACCTTAAATTTATTTATTTATTAATATTTGGTCTCCTTTCTTAAAAAGTACAAATATTACAAATCACTAAAATAAAAAAATTAAAAAAATAACTTCCGTCAAATTTTGGGCGAAAGCAGCACGGGCGGGTTCACAATTGCAAATCGTGTTCTTCCACTCAAACCCTTCCTCTTCTATGATGCTGAGAAATAACTTAAATGAACGTTTGATAACCTTCAATGATTAAACGACCATTGGATGACTTTCAAAAATTAAAACATGACATAAAACCTTGATTAAACTTGAATGATCAATCAACTTTCAATTACTTTAATGATGGCCTTAAATAAATTTGACCTTGAATTATCTTCAAAATCATTGAATGACTTTCAAGAATCAATAGATGTCATTAAATCTTCTCGATTGCTTCTTGTGACCTTGAATTATTGCTTCAATGATTTTGAATTATGATCTGATGACATTAAATAAGCTTAAATTGACGTTTTGTGACTGATGAATGATAGTCAGATGACACAAATTACTTTAAATGGTCTAATGAACTTGTTTAAACTTTTTTGACCTTTGGATTATTGTAGAATCGTTAAATGATATTAAATCCCCTTGATGTAACTTGAAGGTAAGCTGGATTACCTTCAATGATATTTAATGATCATCTGATGACCTTGAGTAACCTTGAATAAACGTTTGGAACAAAATCAAAATATGGCATACAGCCTCATTGATTAACCTCGAATGATCAATTGGGTAAAAAAATGGCTTTGGTAATGGCCTTAAAAAAAACCTTTTTGACCTTGAATTATCTTAAAAATCATTGCATGGCTTTAAAGAGTCGTTAGATTTCATTAAATATTTTCTATTGACTGGTTTGACCTTAAATTATTGCTGGATTGCTTTCAATTATCACCTAATGACTTTAAATGATAGTCTGATCACCATAAATAAACTTTTCTGATCTTTGAATAACTAGAATCGAAAGATGATATTAAATGCCTTGGATTGAATGACGCAGAATGATTTCTGAGTGACCTTCAATGATATTCAATGATCGTCTGATGGCCTTAAATAATATTGAATGAACGTTTGGCGATCTTGAATGATATTAGACCGTGGGATAACTTTAAAAAATCAAAAGATAACATAAAACCTCCTTGATTAACCTTGGATGATTAATTAGATAACTTTCAATTACTTTGAAAGATAGCCTAACTTTTTTGCCCTTGAATTATTTGAACCATTGGATGACTTTGTAGAATCGATATATGACATTAAATTCCCTAAATTAACTGTTGAATGACCTTCAATATTTGCTTGATATTCTTCATTAACGACTTTAAATGTTATAATGCGACCGTTGGAAAACTTTCAAAAATCAATCAAATCTCCTTGCTTAACATTGACTGATCATTGGATGACCTCCAACGATTTTAATTGATGGCCTGATAACCTTAAATGAACTTTTGGCATTGAATTATCTTAACTATCATTGGATGATGGAATAATCATCAAATGTTGTTATATCTCTTTGATTGACTGCTTTGAATTATTACTGGATGGCCTTCAATGATACTTAATGACCTTAAATAACTTCTCATGAACGTTCGACGACGTTTAATTATATTATACGACAGTTGGGTGACTGCAAAATCACCTTGAGTGATCATTGGATGAGCTTCAATGACTATGTGATAGTCTGATGACCTTAAATAAACTCTTTGACCTTAATAATCATTGGATGGCATTCAATCCCTTTGATTGACTGTTGAATGCCCTTAAATGATTGCTGGACGACCTTCAATGACCTTTGATGATCGTCTGATGACCCTAAATAACTTTGAACGATTCTAAAAGATTATTGGACGATTATTGAGGAATTGTTAGTGATCGTTCTTTAGACTTAAATGCCTTTAAGTGATCGTTGAAAAAGCTTGAATAATAATTACATGATTTTGAATAATGTTAAAAGAGAATTTTGAATTCTTTTGAGTAACTTAAATTACTTGAATTGAATATCCTCAAATAACCTTAAATATTTTGAATGACAGCTGGGTTACCTTTAGGAATATTCTTATAACTTTGACTTTTAACGATCTTTATATAACCTTAAGGCACATTAAATGCCTTCCAGATCTTAAATGGTCTTGAATATCTGTAAATGGTATTATACGATCTTTCACAAATCAATAATTAATCTCCCGGATTAACCTTGAGTGATCATTGAATGACCTCCAATGATTTGAATTATCTTATATGAACTTTTGGCCTTGAATTATCTTAAAAAGTATTGGATGAATCGTTAAATGTTATTATATCTCCTTGATTGCTGTGAATTATTACTGAATGGCCTTCAATGATACTTAATGACCTTACATAACTTTGAATGAAGGTTTGACGACCTTTAATGATAATATACGTTGGATGACTACAAAATCTTTGTGGCCTTGAATTATGGGCTTGAATGATTGCTGGTTGACCATCAATGACATTTGATGATGGTCTGATGACCTTAAAAAACCTTGAAGTATCCTAAATAATTATTGAACGTTTAGCGTTAAATGTCTTAAGTGACCGTTGGAAATGCTTGAATAATAATTTCATGACCTTGAATGATATTAAAAGCAGAAATTTGAATTAATTCAAATGACTTAAATTACTCGAATTGAATATCATTAGATAACCTTAAACATTTTGAATGACAGTTTGGTTACCTTGAGGAATATTCTTATGACTTTGACTTTTAACGTTCGTTGTATAACCTTAAGGGGCCTTGAAGGCCTGCTAGATCTTAAATGGTTTTGAATAGCTCTAAATGGTTGGTATCTGATCTTAGATGATCATTGGATAACCTTAAATAACTTTTACTAAATGTTTCTAAATGTTTCATTTCTTGAATGATGTTTCATAACTTTGAATATGCATTCAGCACCATTGAATAATCGTTTGATGATAATTTTATGAAATATCATTGTTCAAGAAAGAGAAATAAAATAAAAAGAACCAAAATATTATATGAAATAATGTATACTTTCTTTTAAGAAATCTAAAATAATATATTTGATTTGTGACTAATACAGGTTGAAAGTTACATAAAGAATAAATTTATCTTGCTACAATTTCTCCATAATGGAAAAATCGGTTAGTACAAAAGGAAACGAAACGATCAAGTTAGTAATTGCCTGTAGAAACTGATTTATGCACCATTCCCATAAAACTGTGAATTGTCAATACTAATCTGATTTATATACCATTTACACACACACAAATAGTCGCCAGATAAAGCGCCGGTAGTAGAAAAATTCCGACGAAAGCGCCTGTCTCCATTAGACAGAAAGAATTTCTCTTTCTGGTAGAAAAAAGAAATAACATCTCCCCCGACACCCACGCTGAATATTCATTGATGTTTTATAAGGTCACGCGTATAAAAATGGCAAATAATTTCCACCATTCATCACGTGAATATTGATTTTCGTCGAGAACAACACTACAAAATAATAAATTGCTGTTTTTCTGACCAGGATAGTAAATATCGAGTGAAAGTGTCGTGAAAGAACGAAGCAAAAAAAATATGAATGATAATAATGAACGACGACTCGCCGGTGTGATATATTTCGTGTTGGTAGAAATTACGTGTCTAATTATGGGTGTTATCAAGGTTGCGTTAATATTTATTGCGTTGGTAGCATTGGCGGAATATTTATGGTGTGTCTGTGGGACAAAAGATGGGCCACGTAATAAATATTCATTTGCATTACTTTGCGGGCGGTGTCTTTTCTTCTTTTAAATAAATTACGTTTAAGGAAGCGTTCGGTTGCGATCCGTTCCGGCCGTCAGCGCTTTCGTTATTTAAAGCGATTAATTAAAATATTTCGCCGGGAAATTTTTGATTTATTCGATTTTATAATTAATTTAACCACAACAGTTATATTCATACGCTGTTCATAAGTTTCATAAGTTAAAATTTGGGAATTAATATTTTAATTTCTACGCAATTATAAATAATTTAAGGTATGAAGAATAAATTACGATAATAATTATAATTATTATTCATCCAGGTAAAATATTGGCAATCTAAATGTGCCATTTATCGTTGTTGTTTCGGCACACGCCATCACTTATTATTAGAATACAAAAGCAACAAACGAGAGCACAATGACAAAATGCTTAATGCGACAAACCGAACCCTGTCAAGATTACATCAACGATGCTATCATTTCAATGGGATGAACAACATCCTCATTGTTTCAAAGCTAACCCTTTTTTTACGAATCTTATATTTCATGATGAGTGACTGCACAAATACAAACGTATAAATCAATATTTAATAGGTTTGCTAATTACGATCCTGATTGTTTGATTAAAAACATATTTTTGCTTAATCCTAAGATAAAATGTTTGTGTGATGGACAATTAATAATGATTAATTAACCATATATTTTGGTTGGTATAATGATTACTGTCTAATCAAACATCAAACTAATTTTGGTCTAATTATTGTGAGAAGTTATATCCAATTCTATGGTTTAATTTTAATACTTTAGATATTAACAATATGGGATGAAAAATTTATTTCATTTCCTGTATGAGACGTTCGTGCTTGAAAAACATAAGACATTGGACCGAACCGATGTTTCCTTCGCCGTTCCGTGCGCACTTAATTTTCTATCACATGTATGTATATAGTTTCCGTAATTATTGAGCGTAATAAACCACCATTATAAATAGTCAATAGCGTGGATTAATTGAATCCTCATGCGCCGTCTAATAGACGGGCGGAATGCGAACTCCACGAATCGCGCGCAAATTGATGACCCGGAGCCAGAAAGGTACCCATTAGGTCGATAAAATTTTAATCATTTACCTTGTTAGTGGCATTTTCCTGTTGGACGGACGGCATGGAAATATCCTTGCATTGTAAGCCATTACGTGGGTCAGATCAATTCGCTATGGGTCATATAATTACATTAGGTTCTCTCACGCGGCCACCTCGATTTTTCATTCACCGGTCATTGTTCTAACGAGCATCCATCGTCAATGGGGGGTCAGAGGCCGCAATCACATTGGCCAATACACATTCCGAATATGTGGATTGATATATCGGACATTCCACCACTGCCGACAGAAAGAAAAAGAAACTACGCTTTTATTGTGCCCGTCGCCGGCTTTCATACAAGATTGATTAAACTTCAATACCGTAAAAAATTAAAAATTATTGTTATTTTATTTTTAAAAGTCAATAATTCAAGTTTTTTTTCTTCAAATAAGATGGTAAAATACTGTAACGTAAGTAATCCCTGTAATCTCAAAATATTATTTTAATGAAATTACACTAATTTTTTATGCACCGATAAGATATTAAGACAGCTTATGAAAAATTTGAAATTCTTGAGGAAAGTTTACAGAGAAGTTAAGAAAAAATTATAAATTGGCGTAAAATTTTCACCAAAATCAACAAAAAGAGAGAAAAACTTAGGGAAGGTTTTAGAATAAGAAAATTGTAGAATTTTTAGATGCTAAAACCTCAGGAAAATCGAAGACAAAAATTGAGAACATAAAATAAATAAAAGTATTTTGGAATCCTAAAAAAATATTAAAGAATAAGAAAGAAAATTCTAACAAATGGTAAGAAGGAAAAATCTAAAAAGAAGAAATGATAGATGCATTAATTTTTCATGCCTTTTAGAGAAATAATATCAACCTTTGAAGAAAGACATATAATAAATTTAATGATTGTTGTGTAGAAATTGTTATAAAAAACTGTTAAACTTGAGAAAAGTGCTTGAAAACAATAAAATGAGTTAAAAAAACAAACACTCTGCACATTGATAAGATGTTCCAAAGATAAGTTTAGAAACCTTGAAGAAATCTATACAGAAAAAATGACAATTCAAAGAGAAATTGGAGAAAAATACCGAAAAAAATAGGAATGAAGAAATAAACACACAGGTATGTTCTAAAAAGATTTTAAAATTAGAATCCTTAAGTTCTTTTAAAAATTTAGTGAAGATGGAAGAAGAAATGAATAAAAATTGGAGGCATGAAAACATATTAAGAAAATAAGTGTTTTAAATATAAATAAATCATTGTTGTAGATTTACATTGTTTTCATATATTTAAATTATTTATAAATAAATATGTATATTGAAGATGCTAAAAAATCACATAACTCGAAGGCTTATGCTTTTTGAAAAGATAAGAAAAAGGAGAAAAATTTTGATATTCTAATGGAAAAAATTATTGAATCTTCAAAAACAATAAGAAAGAAAAATTTAACAAATGTTACGAGGGAAAATTCTTAAAAGTGGTAAGGATATATAAATTCATTTTTTAATGCTTCTTTGGCAAAGAACGTTAATTCTTGAAGAAATGCGTTTAAAAGTGAAAAGTTAATAAAAAATACCGGTAAGGTTGAGAAAAAATTCGCCTATAAGCAATAATAATATCAGTTAAAAAACTTCACTTCTGCACACTTATAAGATATTCCTTATATCATTTTAGGGCCTGAGAAAAACTATACAAAAAGAAAGGAAAAATTAGGAAACAATACTGAAAAAATAGAAATGAAGAAGAATTATAAGCGAGGAAAGAAAAAAAATCTACATTCCGAAAAATTAACACAAGAACATTCTAGAATAGTTTTAAAATTAGTAAACTTTAGAATCCTTAATTCTTACTGATTTAGTGAAGATGAAAATTTAAGAATTTGAGAATTGTAAAAAATACATAAAAGATTAAATGGATTTTATAAATTTTCTTAAGTAAAGTAATAAAATCCTTGAAGAAATGCACTTAGAAAGTTTAATGAATAAAATAACAAAATCTTCATAATAAAGTGCTGAAAACAATAATAAAATTTTAAAAACTCTTCTTCACACCGATAAGATATTTTTAAGATAATTTAGGAACTCTAAGAAATATTTTACAGCAGTAAAAGATGAGTAAAAATAGAGAATTCAAAGAGAAATAGGTAAAAAAAACTTGAAGTAATGCAAAAAGTAAAGCAAGTTTAGTGAATGTTGGGAAGAAGTTGTTATAAAAAATACTAGTAATATTGACGAAAGCAAGGTGGCAATGTTGTGGCAATGAAGGGCGATAAAAAACACTGGAAATTATAAACAAAATATGGAATGGACAAGAATCGTTTCAGGATGAATGGAGGCAAGGCAGTATAGTGCCTATATACAAAGGAGGCGAAGCCAGCCAGCCTGATAATTACAGGGTTTTAACATGCATGAACTCGTTGTACTCGTTGTAGTGATGTGCATAGTGAAGGAGAGGTTGGAAGAGGAAACGGAGGAAAATCAATGGCTTCCCGAGGTGCAAGCTGGTTTCAGAAAAGGGAGGTAGGGAGAGATGTACAGAGCAAATAGCTACACTGAACTGGATGATTGAAAGGGTACTGGGTAAGAAAGAGAGAGTGTATGCTTTGTTTGTGGACCTTACGGCGGCGTATGACTCGGTAGATAGCAGAATTCTTGTAGAATATTTGTCGGAATATCTGGTGAATTGAATACAAAAAGTTTATAGAGAAACTTGGTATAAGGTGAGAGTTGGAGAGAGTGTTTCTGAACGATTTAGAGTAAGACAAGGACTAAGGCAAGGCTGCCCCCTCAGTCCCTTATTATTCAATCTATATGTGGCAGATATGGAGAGAGTGCTAGAATTAGGACACCCAGTGGGAGTCGTTCAGTGATCTGCAAGAGATGAGTAATAGGCTTGAAAGGTACTTTGACAGAAGAAAACTAGTTATGAATGTGAAGAAAACGAAATTGATAACGTATCGATATTCGGGAAGAAGAGGGAAAGTAGAAGAATTGTTATCAAAGGGTGATCGTGTGGAAAGAGTGAAAGAGGTCAAATACCTAGGCTTTATATTCTCGGAAACGGGTAGTAAAGCTAGGCATAGAGAGTATGTTTGTAAGCGAGAGTGGCGATGGAACGGTTGAGGAAAACATGGGAAGATGTGTTAGGAAATAATCTGAGAATGCAAATGATTTGGTGGGATGCATGCATTAGAACCATGCTACTATATGAAGCAGAAATGTGGGGTATAAGTGTAGAGGAAAAAATCGAAAGGTTGCAACTGCAGTACCTCATAAGGTGCATAAGGTTGGAGAGGACCATACCCGGGTACGTGGTGCTGTAGGAATGCAACAGAATGTCTGTAGCGTGCGTGGCAAACTGTATAAAAAAGCTGAAATGTCTGTGATGTATGTAAAGGAAAAGCTAGGGCGGGGGCAGAAGAAGAAGAAGTAGTTGAAAAATTGGGGGCAGCAGAACTACAAATTCGACAAAACAAATTAGCAAAGAGACGGACCAGCCCAAACTACAAATAACTGCAAGTTATCAGAACAACCCCGCAGTATTTCTACCTACAGAATGGAGAGGATGTAAGAATGCTACCTCGGGTAAGGTGTGGGAATGAAGAAAGAGAAAGAAAGGTATGGATGGCAGAGTACACGGTGTGTGGATTTTGTACCAGGGGAAAAGACGTGTGGGAGCATTGGTTGTATGAGTGCGTTGAGGGGCCTAGTTTTAAGAATACGAGTGTGAATGAGGTGTTGTATGAGAGTGGAAAAGGAATTGAAGAATGTAGAGAATTGATGATAATGAGATCAGTGAGGTGTAGCTAGAAGAAGCAACTGCTAGTGTAAGAATGATGAATTGTTTTATCTATTACTAGTCGCATTTCTTTTTAGTTTTACTATTATTTCATTGTTTTAGTTTATGGTTTATGGTATTGTATAATGCCAAATAAAGGTTATATATATATATATATATTTAGAATTAGAAAATCATTGAAGGTTTTACAAATTTGATGGAAGATAGCTCGAAAATTCTGGAAAACCGGAGCCAAAAATGTTGTAAAAACATTAAGAGGATAAGGAAAAAATATCCAAAAAAGTAAAATTTTAAAAGATTCCGAAAATACAAAATAGAAACTTGAATAAAATTTAATATATATAAAGGAAATTGTAGAGAATTTCTCATCAAACAATTAAGAATGAAATGGTAGAAAATTTTATTAATTACATTTTATATTAATTTATTAAAGTTAAAAAAAAATATAGATTTCTAAAAATAAGGAAATTTCAAATAAATATCCAGCTAAAAAATCGTTTGCTTAATTCGAAATTTATATATTACGATTATTTTGCCTGAAAATATGTATCCGAAGCTGAGTTCGTATATGATGAAACAGTGAAGGAAAGGACCTACAGGTTAGAGTGGAAGAACATTCTTCAAGAGTGAACTCCGCCTTTCAGCTTGCTGTCGAAATTTTCCGTATATTTTTGTTTAATCTTTTATAAATTGTATTTGTAGAGCAAGTGTGATAAAGAACTTATAAATATATATGATAATATGATGCACAATATTTCTAGCAGAAGTTTTTACAGAGGTAAAAAATTTGAAAGCATTTGAAGAGTAAAATTTCTAAATCCTCTTTAAATTTAAAACTCAAACTATCAAAACAATATAAAACGAAGGAATATGTTCTAAAAAATCTAGCATATTATCCTATAAATAACAGCAGTGTGAAAAAGAGATTTGAGAAAATTTTGGAAGGAACCTGAAAAAAATATAAAAAAGAAACGTTTCTAATAAATTCCAAGATCAGCAAGAAAATGTAAATTCTCTAGAATGAAAATTTAAAAGTCTGCAATAAATTATAAAAAACAATCAAAAAAATGACATAAGAGATGTAAATTACAAAAATCAGAGTATAAGAAAGGAAAATACAATAATAAAGATTTAGAACAGAACATGTATCAAATCTATTCAGTTTTTCTTGTAAAAAATCAGTACGTTTAAGCAAGGTATTTTTAAAGTTTTTTAAAATTTAAAAATCTGCTCTAAGTAAGGAAGAAATTGCAGAAAATCGAGAAAGTGGGAAAAGAATTTAAATTTAAAAAAATGTATCTCATTTAAATATGAATTAAATAAAACAAAACAAAACATTACAATTAGTGTAAACAAACTAGAAAAGGCAGAAGAGAATAAAAAATATAGTCGTAGCTGGAGTAACAATCGAAAATAAAAATGAAAATGCAATTATAAATACAATGAACACTTTTTGGAAAAAGAGGTAAATGTAAAACCAGACATAGAGAAAACATACAAACTTGGACCAAATGTATGCCTAATCGAGTTAAAAATATAAAGAAAAAGCAAAAGATAATGGAAAACAAAAGTGTATTAAAACATATTAAGAATAAAAGAGTATTTATCAATTATGATTTATCAACAGAGGAGAGAAATGTTGCCAGACAACTAAGAAGAGTGCAAAAGAAGAAAGAGAAAAAGGTAATCTAGTCAAGATGGGATATAATAAAGTATGGATAAATAACAAATTATTCAAATGGAATAGCACAATGACTTTGAGAAGTGGATTTCAGGAAAAGATGTGGTGGGGTTAGTGGAACATGAAAGATAAAGGAGGAGTGGGAAAATGTACGAGCGTCACTTCCAGGGGGGCTTAGGTGGTCGGTGCAATGGGCAACGAAGGATGCAACTAAAGGAAGGGCGGATACCCCCTGATATTGTGAACGAAATGGTCTCTGAAAAATGGGGAGGTGGAATTTATAGAAGAGCTGGACGGTATAGCGTGGGTTACGTGTCAAAAGGAGAGGGCTCATTTGGAACTGGGGGTGGTGAACATTAATAAAAACTGGACCGAAGTGGGGAATATGTTACATGAGAAATGTAACCAAGGAACGAGGTGTATATTAGGGGGAAGTTTTTAATGCAAGAATGGGGGAAAGGGGGAGGAGTGAATGATAAGGGTAAGCTAATACTAAGAACGGCAAAAAGGGAGGTAAGGAAGACTGTGAGGGAATGGACCTTAGAGAGAGAAGAGGAGAGATGGGTGGTGGCAGCGAAGACTAAGTACGCAAAACTATGCAAAAAAAGAAGAAGAAAAGTAGGAAATATGGAGTATTTTAAGAAGAGGTGATAGGAGACAACATATAGGAGTGTCTCTACAAGAATGGGCAAAGAAATGCAGTGTATTGAGTGTAATGAGTTCCCAAATGCGTGGCGTGTAGGACTTATGTGCCCGGTACACAAAGGTGGTGATACATTAAATGTAGAAAATTATAGAGGGATAACAATTATGTGTACTGAGTACAAAATTGCCATGACAGTGGTAAAAAAATAGGATGGAAAAGGAGGTGGAGAAGATGGTGGATCAATAGAATTCTGCCGGAGACGCAAGGGGGTTTTAGAAAAGGGAGGGGAACAAGGCATCAAATCTTTACACTGGCAAGGATTGTGGAGAGAGTGTTGGAAGAAAAGAGCAGTATCTACGCTGTTTTCCTGGATTTGAAAACAGCGTATGATACTGTACCGAGAGAGAGATTAGTGGAGTGTTTGAGAAGGAGAGGAGTGAGTGCAGGAATGGTGGAATGATATAGAAGGGTGTATAAGGAAACTTGGGGGAGTGCGCAAGTGGGAGCGAATGTGTCTGAAAAGTTTAGAATTTGGATGGGGGTGCGAAAGGGCTGCCTGTAGAGCTCTTTACTGTTTAACATATATACTAATGAATTGGAAGAGATTTTGAGAAAATTGCAAGCGTGCAAAGTAGTCATTGGAAAAAAGAAGGTATGTATGCTGGCGTATGCGGATGATGTAGTGCTTTTGGCGAGAAATTGGGGAGAGATATAAGAGGTGATGCAAAGAGTAGAGAAGTATATGGACAAAAGAAGAATGCAAGTGAATGCAAGGAAAACAAAGTGGATGCAATTTATGAAGCGTAGTAGGGAAGGAAGAGTGGGTAAATTATAATGGAAGGGGGAGGTGATTGAAAAAGTGAAAGAATTTAAATACTTAGGCTTCGTATTTAAATGCACAGGATACAGTGAACACGCCAAATGGTTACATGGAAAAGCCAGAAAATCTTGGGGCATAGTGTGGAATAAAGTAGGGGAAATGGTTTTCAGGCAACTTTCAATTGGCATGCCAGCTGTGTGATGAATGTGTGTAGCCTATTTTGCTGTATGGGGTAGAAACTTGAGGAATGAGGAAGTATGAATGTATTGAGAGGGAGTAGTCGTTATTCCTAAATCAGATTTTAGGGGTGGAAAGATCAACACCTGGGTAAATTCTGCTTCAGGAAACAAAAATCATGAATGTGCATGGAGAGGCAATGGAGAGAATGGTAAAGTATGAGATGGATTTTGTTGGATTGGATAATGAGAGGTTGGTGAAAGAGGTATGGAGAACGTGCATGGGGTAAAAGGGGAGTGAGTGGAGGTTAGACCGTAGAAAGATGTATGAAAGGGCAGGAGTATCTGAGAATATTGTAAATGAATGGTTGAAGAATGGGGTAAATGTGCGGGCATAGATGAAAGAGAAGTGGAAGGAGGTTGAGATGCAAGAGAGGCAAGGTTGTATCGGAAGGAGCTCATATAAACCAGGGTATGAAAGATGGTAGGTATGGGAGCGTTCCAGGATACCTAACTAATAGTGTCTTCTCAAATGAAGAGAAGATTACCCTGGTGTGAGCTAGATGCGGTACGGAAGAGAGGGGAAGGAAGGTTTGGATGGGAGAAAGTTATGGTAGGTGTGCACTGTGTACTAATGGGATGGATACATGGAGTCGTTTGGGAGAAGAGTGTGAAAGGGTGCTTGAAGTGTGGTTGCGGGGCAAAAGGAAGGTAACGGAATGGATGAGAGAAGATGGAGCTAATGTAAAGGTTTCGGCCAGACTTGGGAGGGAGAGGAAAATTAGGAGGAAAATATGATAGAATGTTTTTATGTAAAATCCTTAGTAACATTGCTTGTATATATGTATGTGAAAGTTGATTTTGTAAGTTAAAGTTATACCAATAAAGGTTCTTTTTTAAAATAAAACAACTTACAAAACTTTAAATGTTTAACCAATGTTATTATCTTTGAAAATTCTAGGTCGAGGAATGGCTAAAGCATTATCTAAAATCTTAAGTAAAAATGCTAAGAATGATTGCAGAATTGTTTTCATATATACTGTGTTATGTATTATACAATTATATCTAAGTTAGAACTTTGATGAAAAGCAAAACGGAAAATGTAAATCAATGAAAAAAATCTGTATAACTAAACAAGATATTTCTGAAAAGGTTTTAAAAATTATAATATAAAACATTTCAATCATTTAAAAAATATATTCATATTAATCTGTTCGTATACTTTACATAGTCAAATATGTTAACGACACGTAAATATATTAGCACAATAAAGAAAACAAAGGTCAAAATTAGACTGTGACTGATGTTAACAGGATTTTAGAAACTTGATTTTAAGGTTATTTGTGAAATTTCTGTAGAATTCACTCACATCCATCTCAGGTGTGCAGATTATTATAAACTTGAAGGCTAGATTTTTTTAATTGCTTTTGCTAATTTAATTTAATGAAATCAGTTTAAATTGAGTTTTTGTTAATAATTTTTCATGTTATATTCACATTTAAACAATCTAAAGTACATTTTATCATTTATTAGTTTATTCAACAGAAATAATTTCATTCAAATTAGTGTTGCTTTGATAGTTGTACTATTTGTAACACGCAAATTAATTTTGTATCATTCAATACCTGTCGAGGTATTAGCTAGAGAAGTAGTTGTTTCAAAATTAATTTGTTTTGTAGTCTTAGTAAGACTCATTGTTGTAGATTCACGAAATGTTTTCGTATTTTTAAATTATTAAATATCTTAATATTAATACAATAATGTAAAACACTACAGTTTGTTTGGAAAAGGCTTAAGAATAATTAAGATTTTAAAAGCTATAAAAGAAAAATTTGTAGCCAATTTAAAAAAGATTCAGAGAGTTGGAAGAATAATATGAGAGAATAATTAAGAGAGTTTTTACAAGTTTAGTGAAGCTGGAAGAAGAATTGCTAAAATATCTTTGTAAATCGGACACAGAAATGCTGGAAATACATTAAGAAAATAATGAAAATAAAGGTAAAAATAATAATAAATTCTTCTTTTACGTACCCGCAAGACATTTCTAAAGATATTAGCATAAGGGTGCCGACTATTGTCGAAGCATTGCACTATAACCTTGTTTGAGTAGATACATACTCACAAATCGCTAGGTTTATGAGATTCAAAATAGATTGAAACCGGTCAATTGTTGTTGTTGACAGGGAACAATAATTAGATATTTCTTAGGTAATTTTATAAAAATTAAAAGTAATAAAACAAAAAAAATCCAAGGACGAAGAGAAAGAAAATAAAATTTAATAAATGTCTGAATGAAAATTCTAAACAGAAGAAATTGTAGGTAATTATATTTTTAGTGCAAATTTTTAGAAAAAATTATAATCCTTGAAGGCAAGCCTTTACCAAATTTAGAGAAGACTGGGAAAAAATGACAATGCTAGAAAAAAAAATTGTAAGAAGATTCAAAGAGTTGTGAGAATTATATTAATTAATTAAGAAATTTCTCTAAAATATGAATATATTGATTAAATCTAAATTTTAGAATTCTAGAAAGACACATTATAGAAATTACAAAGAGGATGTAAAAGAATGTTAATTTATTAAAGAAAGTTATTTTTTATAAAATGTTTATATGTAAGGATCAAAAATATTTTTAAAAATTAAAACTTAAAATGTAAAATCCTTAGAAACATTATTTTAACTAATTTTGAAAAGTCTTCCACTTCTTAAAATAAAACAATTTTCCTAAGGATTTTACATTTTAAAATTTAGTATCAGAAATAATATAGAATGTACAGCTTAAAATTTCATAACGTTTTCTGGAAAATTCAAAGAAAATTGAGGATTAGGAATGAAATTACAGAATATTTATCAATATTAATCAAGATCAGATTAGGGGATAACATCCAGTAAAGTTAATAAGTTTTTCTTGTTAAAAAAAAGTAAAATATTTCTAAGAAGGTTGAAAACTTGATTTTCGATCCTAGAAATTATTCTAGTAAGTATGAAAGTATGGTGGAAGAAATAAAAGTTCTGTAAGCTTTACTTTTAAATATTGAATTATTGCGGTGGAAACCTGATGAAACTCCATACTACATTTAAATAAAACAACACAGTTGGGAGGTTTAAAAATTATATCATCTAAATGTTGACCTTGACGAGTGATGCCCATTTTGAGCCGTTATTGGAAGTTTTCTATTACTCTAAAAATTCTTTCAATCTCTTCTTGAATGTCCGCCTTTAATTCACCCAAAGACCGAGGAAGGTGTTTGAAATCTCGGCTTTGGGGAAAAAGTCACACGAGCTTAAATCTTCGAGGTATTTTAGTGGAGGCTACTTCGGTTTACGTGCATATGCAAAAATTGGCGTAGACGGCGCGCTGTATAAGCAGTAGCTCCATCCTGCTGAAATGAGAAGTTCTCTAGGTTGTTTTCTCGATAATTTTTATTTTTCGGACCAAAGAAAATTTTCCAACTGGAATTCACTGTAACCTTAGCTTTATCTTCTTTTAAAAAATACTGCCTAATGATACATATGGAAGACATAGAACAGCAAACATAGAGTTGTTCATTAGAACGTAAACCGAAGCATCTTCATTTATTTGCTAAAAATTTGTCAAATACAATTAAAAATTTTCTAAGAAAAACGGTTGACAAAAATGACTTATTCCCAATGTTTTTTTTCTTTGTCGATTTAAAGAAAAATTATGAAATCTAAGAGATAAGATTAAAATAGCTTCCTTTTATTGTTGAAAATTTGAAAAGAAATTATTGAAAACTTTTAGAACCATTGAAAAAATTATAAAAATCTGTCAATTAAAATAAAAAACTGAGAAATTCTGAAATCAAAGTATTCTTTTGCAATTTTGAAGAAAAAAAAATCGATAAACTAAAGCTACAAAAATAACAATTTGCTATTAAAATCTATAATTTAAAAAATTCTCAATACATTTTTAGAAAACTTTATAATATTCATGGAAAATATGGAAGAAAAAATATTTAAGAGAAATTATAGCAATAAGGAATAAAAATTCTAAAAAGATTTAATATAAATAAAATTGTTGGTAAATTTTAGAATCCTTTCAAAAATTGAAAATTTGTAGCAAATTTAAAAAAAAAAATAAGCAAAAAATATTCTTGTCAAATATAAAATACCAAATACTGTAAAAACTGTAAAAAATATAAAAGCCTTAAAGAAAGATCTATAAATTTTTAAGATAGAATGCAAAAATCTAAAATCTTTTAGGAAAATTCTATAAGTATAAAAGAAGTCGCAAGGAAAATATTATTGATAATTTCTGGAAATGCGAAACAGAAATCCTGGGGCCTAAAAATCTGGAAAAAAAATTTGCTGGAAATTTAAAATCCCCCCTTCCTAAAAACTCACCATGCTTTGTAAAAATAAAATAATATAAAAGAAAATTTCTTTAAAATCTTAAGATAATTGTAGGAGATTCTCAAAGAAAAGATGAAAAACTTTTAGAAAATTGTATTCATCTTAAAATAAAAGTTAAAAATTTCTATAAATCTAGAAGAGATATTGTAGGAAACTTTCTGTTATAAATCTGCAAAATTCTATGATCTTTGGAGTATATTCTAGGAATCTAAACATAAAATACCTGGAAAATAATAGAAATAATTCTTATAGAAACAAATCCTGGTAGGTTCGATAGATTTTAGGAATAATAAAGATAAATTATTTGAAACTTATAGAACCTCTGAAAAAACAATATAGAAATGTGCGAAAAAATTCCTTACTCCTTTCAATAATTAAAAAAAAATCAATAAACGAAAGCTAAAAATCTAAGTTGTTAGATAATTCAAGAATCTACAAAGAAAAATTTCTATAAATATCAAAGAAAAAATATCGATTAATTTTACGTAAACAATGGAAAAGGAAGGAAAGGAAAAATTGTTGATAAGTTTTTGTTTTTAATTGAGGAATAAAAAAATGTAAAAACTGGTTTTAAAAAAAATATCAAATCCTCAATGCTCCCCTGACCACGCCACCACGCCGTGCTAAAAAAAACTACATTAGGTACACTACCTAAAAAGACATACCGCTCCCCTAACTTGCTTCGAGGATTACAAATTGGAAAAGTGGTAATGTGGAAGTTATTTCAGTCGCACTTTCAATAAGTCAAAGAATTTCATTTGAAAATTTTAGAATACTTAAATATTAATTATTGTTCTCCGTCAACAACAGCCACGGACCGGTTTCGATCTCTTTGGATCTCAACAGTGTAACGCAGTTGGAGACAGCGAAGGGTTATCCACTCATTGGGGATCTACTGCAACGTTTAGACAATATATGGCACATGGTATTATCGTATGATGGTTAGAATATTTAATTTAAGAATATAAAGACAAATTAAATATTGAAAATTGAGTGCAGTATTAATCATGATTATTAATTATGAGAAAAATAATTTTTCTTTCTTTTAGAGAAGATGTAATTTTAGAATCTTCAAAGAAAACTTTCTAGCAAATTTACAGTGGACGCGGAAAAAAATAAAAGTAGAAAAATTTTAACTTTTTTTAATCCTAGAAAAAACATCGTGGTATTTTCAAAGAGGGTCTACGAAAAATTCCTATAAAAGTTTAATAAAATCAAATTTTATAATCATTTCAATGAGTTTGCCAGCAAATACACTTTTAGAATCCTTAAAGAAGATTTTCTGAAGCCTAGAATTTTTTGATTTAAAAACTGAATATTAAATTCCTAGATGAAAATAGTTTATTTAAAAATCGGAAACATTTATTTATAAATTATTTAATGATATCTAAAGTTATTGATTCATATTATGATTGCAGTGATCGATTGTAAATATTTTTGTTATAAAGGTAAGATATCACAATTACGTAGGTCGTGAAAAGCGATATTCACGTATGTTACCATCATGAAGTTTTCCACGTAATACCGCAAAATAAGCGGTCCATCATCCACGTACATCGTGACCAATGATCGTACATGAATACCGAACAAAACCATAAAATTCAGACGACCACCCCATTCAACAACTACCAGTAAGAAGCCACAATTGTGCATCTGTTAACAGAGTCATTTATATCAGAAGGAATAATCAAAATTAAAATTGATTTTTTAAACTTTTACAATAATTGCAATTTAACCTTTTTATTTAAAGTTATTTAGATGAGCAGGTTATAAAAATGTGTAAGTAATTTATCCATTTGAAAGATTTAGGAGATTTCAGTTAATTGGTTCATATATATATATCTAAACAATTAAACTAAAAAGGGCAAGATATAAAATCAATAGACATTGTATAGAGATTGTCTTGATAATTATGTATTAATTTTAACTCGTCTTGTGTGTATCTACAAAATACAATTAAATATAGAAAATACACGCGCCCATCTAGAATTTCATTTATGTTTATTGAGAAGCCGTCTCGTCGCATTTTAATTATACTGTGCGCGCCAACGCTACCGACTTAAGCCGGACACTTTTATTTTCACTATCGGGTTTCGTTTAAATCCCGAAGATTACTCCAATCCTATTTTAATTACGACCGGAAAAATAGCGACGTAAACAACGCCCAACGAGTCTGTTTGCGTTTTTTTGACATCTCCAGCGTTAAACTCACCATCTAACGACTTCTGGTCGGCGTAATTTCTGTACTTCAATAGTGTGCGGTTTAAATTGAAATGAAGGAAATACTGTAGAATAACCTAAATTTCATTTCTCTAGTCTCTCTCTTAGATACGAATTTAAGGTCAGATTAAACATTGATAAAGATAACAGTTTTTTTTAATGGATATTGGTCATGTTGCCAATCAAACAGTCACCTTTGTTAGTAAAAGAATAAGAGGAGTTTACAGGGTTACCTGCTTCACGTTAAGGAACCAAGATAACAATTTTATTATCTAAGGAATTTTTATGCACAACAGTTTTTTTCTGAAATGATGATAAAAATATATCTCATTTTTATCATGTTATTTGCTAATCCATATTTATCACACTTACTATAATTTCATCAGAGATGGCACAAATAATTGAAACGTAGTGTTTTAATTTATAAGAGATATTTTCTTCATCTTTATTTATAGGGCTTACATAATGACCCATTTTCCCTTCTGGTCCAATTTAATCTTGGAGAGCGCCGTTAAAGCCAAATCAGTGAGGATAATTTGAAGAGGCTCGTAATATTTATTTCAATTATGTTTTATGACTACAAGCAATAATTCCAGAGGTAGTAAATTTACGTGCGGTATTTGACGTTTACGGCCTTACAGAGTTGAGGAACATCCGACTCGTTTTTTTTTTTACAATGTGTGATATTTGACATGGGCGTCTTTTATTGTTTCGACTATTATAAAAATTTACGTTCCTTTACCTACACAAGGTCCTGAGTTAAGTGGGCCTAACTCCGGTCATTAATTAAACACGAGAAATGTTGTTTTATTTTTTTTATATGCCCCCAATAAATATTTTCTTCGGAATAAAAATAATAGTATTACGTGTAAATATATAGTTTTGACCTTAACGTATCTTCTCTAAATGTGTCCGTGTGTTTTCCACAATAATTATTTCTTTTTCGGGTGGTTATTTCAGTACAATGGGTCATTAGACAGTGAGTGATGGTGAGTGGAGGGAAGCTGTCGTGCCGTTTTATGGACCGCGTTTTAATGACCCATATAAAGGTAGATAGGGTGTCTGTATACTTGTCGCATTATCAACCCTATTAACCAAAGTGCTACCGGTGATATTCACGTCCCTCGGGCTTAAAATATAGACATCTAAATTGGGTCGTTAAAGTAATATTAATCAAGTCGAATTTTAAATTGGCCTCTTAATGTTCGAGATAACCCCAATGGATTATATTGATTTTTGTTTATTCAGAAGATAAGGTTGAAAAGAATTCCAAATAATTTTTATAGTGTGTTTTATTAAATTAATAATTAATAATAATAATAATAATAATTCATTCCCGATTCACAATTTTAAGTCAAGATACACATAAAAGTGAAAACTAATTTATTTACTGAATTAAACCTTTTCTCAATTCTAGAAATATTCTAAAATTACCGTTTTAAGGTTTAATTGAAGTCTGTTTATGTTTCTTTTGTTGATTTTCCTGTAAATTTTAATTAAACTAAACTACCATCTATTGTATTAATCAATTACTTAAATTAGCATACTCTTGGCCTACCACAATAAATTTTACCTCGACCAAACGTACTCGTGTTCTAAATCTACCCATACGCTAGGTCAATGTAAATATTGTAGGACAGAAATATTAAAATAACTAATTATTTCCTATAGATCAATACCTAACTCTTACCTACACTTCAATTGTTATTTTTAGCTAGTTCAATCATTTTTAACTATCACCTAAAATATAAAACAATTACATTCATACATGGGTTAAGAAATTATTTATTGTGGTAGGTCAAGAATACGCTGGCATGAGTACTCTTGACCTACCACAATAAATAATTTCTTGACCCAACATTCTCCTATATCAATGCAGTTTCTTGGGGTAGATCAAGAGTACGCCACGTCAAAGTAAATATTAGAGAAGAACAGAAGTATATTAAACTAAGTAATTGTTTTATATAGATTAATTTTCAACTATTACCTTCAATTGTTTATTTTTATTGAATTGACGAAGCGGATACATGATGAAACTCCATAACACAGTTGTTTTTTTTTTATGTCAATGTTTATTTTTAGATAGTATTAGTTATTTAAATTATTTTTAACTATCACCTAGAATATAAAACAATTACTCTTGGCTTATTGAAACAAATAATTTCTGGACTCAACGTATTCGTTGCATAGTTTGTTGGGGTAGGTCAAAAGTACGCTAGCTCAATATATTTTGTAGTATGAGAGTACGTTAGACTAAACAATTGTTTTATATGATTGGTTGTAGGTCGAGAATATTAAAGGCCAATAATAATAAAAATAGAATCATCGCGGTCATATTTTTCAAAATTTTGGGAAGAATGAATTGCGATAAAATAAAGCAGTAAAAATCTAGTAATTCAGTAAAACATTTCCTCTGTAACAATTTCTATGAATCTGAAAGAAAACTATTGGTAGATTAAAATCCTTGAAGAAAACTGTAATTTTAAATTTTGAAAATTGAAATTGCTGGAAACTTAAGATTCTACAATATAATCCAGGAAGAACACTTTTAGCAAAAGTTTTAGAACTCTCGAAACAAATTCCAAAAAATGCTGGATAAACAGAAACCTTGCAGAGGCTTCTAAAAATCCCAAAGAAAAAAAGGAAGAATTGGAAAAATTTAAACAAATTGTTGAAAATCATAAAATTCGATTAAAAAAAATAAGCATCTATTAATCTAAAACCCTCGAAACAATTTCTAGGAATTTGGAGAAGCAATTATAGAACCTTTGAAGAAATCTCTACAATTTCAAGAAACTTTGAAAAATAATCTTCAGCATTATAGAATACAGAAAAGCTCTTCATTTTCAAAAAGTAATTCATAAGATAATTTTTATTTTTTATTTTAGTTTTAACCAATTTATAAAAATCTAGAAACAACATTACTGAAAAATTAATCTAAAGATACATTCTAAAACTCTCGAAATAATTTCTATAAATTTTCAAAAGCAATTATAGAACCTTTGAAGAAATCTCTTATAATTTGAAGAATTTCGATAAAATAAAGAAGAAAAATTCAAGAAATCTCTAGATCCTTTAATACAGTTTCAAGAAACTTGGAAAAAAAATATAATTCAGAATTATAGAATATAAAAAGCCTCTCCATTTTCGAAAGGTTTTTTATAAGATAATTTTAGAATCCTTTAACCATTTATAGAAATCAAGAAGCAAAATTACTGCAAAATTCAAGAATCCTCCAAGAAATCGCGTATAACTGGGAAAAGAAAATTAAATAACCCTCAAAAAATCGCTTCTAATTGGGAAAAGAAATATCTACAATTCCAAGAGAGCAAAAATATCTAGAAATTTGAGACACTCGACCTAAAAATTGCTATTAAATTCTTGAGAAATTATAGAAAATTTAAAAAGTTCCAAGAATCCGAAAGCAAAATAACCGGAAAATTTTAAAACTCTCTCAGAGAAAACTCTTTAAATTTATAAATTTGGTGAAAAATCCTATTAAATACAGCTACAAGATTCTAAAAACCAAGAATAGAACAACCTTCCAATTCCAAAAGAAAAGATATAAAAGCTAGGAATTAATTCTAAAAATCTGGAAAGAATAAAAATTGCCAGAGAATTCTAATAAATAAAAGCATGATTATACAAAAAAACTTCCCAATAAAAAAACTAGAACTAGAAAAATTATAGTTTTGAAACATATTCTAAAAAACTGGATGAAATTTCATGAATGATTTTCTAATTTACCTCGTGGTGAAACATTGTGGAATAATAGGAAATTAATTAAAAACACTTGGTTTGTTTCACTAAATCACTGGATGAAATTGTTAGAAATCATAGAATTTTATCAAATAAAACAGAAAAATTATATAAATCTTAAAACAAATACTAAAACTCTTGAAATTTTTAGGAATTTGGGAAAGTAATTTGTGAAAAATTGTAGAACTCTCGAAGAAAAATGTAAAAATTTGGAAAAGAAATTGCTAAAGAATTTTGATAAAATGAAGTCTAAAAAAAGTTTCTAGAAATCTAGAAAACGAAATTCTGTAAAAATTATAGAATATAGAAGAGCTCTAAAATTTCAAAATGTAATTTATAATATAGAAGAAACAATACTAGAAAATTAAAGAACTTCTAATTTAGAAAAGAAATTCTTAAAAATTCCATAAGCGCAAAAATATTTCTAAAGAACTTCTAAGAATATACAAGAAAGACAGTCAAAACATTTTAGTACTCGTCGAATTCAGATATTTTAAAAAAGAAAAAAGTGATTAAAAACTCTATAACCTTCGAAACAAATTTTAAAACTCTTGAAACAATTTCCAGGAATCTGTTAAAGCAATTGCTGGAAATTAATAGAATTAGAAGAAAACTCTTATAATTTGGAAGAAAATTAAATAATATTGATAAAAGAAAGCAGAATGATTCTAGAAAACTCCAGGATCGTTATAGCTTCTAGATCTGAATCTGAAATCTGAATCTGAAAAACAAAATTTTGCAAAATTATATAATATAGAAAGGTTCTCCAATTTAAAAAAAATGAGTAATTTATAAGGAAATTGTAGAATTCTTACAACAATTTATTAGAATCTAGAAGAACCATTACTAAAAATTTAGACAAAAAATCTCTTCTGGTTAGAAAACAAAGTTTCTGGAAAAGTCTAAAAGAGCAAAATAATTCTAGAAATTTAAAAAACTTAAAAAGTTCTATAAGATTTATGAGAATTATAAACCCTGGAAACATTTTTTTTTAATCTGAAAGCTAAACAACAAACAAATTAGAACTCTCGAAGAAAACTCTTCGAAATCAGAAGTTTTAAAAAAATAATAATAAACCAACAAAACAATTATAGAAAATAAAAATTAAACATCCTACAAATTCTGGAAGAGAAGTTATAGAACGCTTGAAATAAATTCTAAAAATCTGGAAAACATTAAAAAGAAGAAATTATAAAAAGTAGAAATAGAAAGTAATTGGAAAATTCTGAAACCTTCAAAATAAATTCTAAAAACCTGGTACAAGAGTTTTAAAAAATCATATAATTCTATACACCTAAAAGAATTCTAAAACTCTCGAAACAATTTCTAGGACCCTTAAACCAATTTATAGCAATTTAGAAGAAACATTACTAGAAAATTACAGATTCCTCCAAGAAATCTCTTCTAATTTAGAAAATTTACTTTTTTAAATTCCAAAAGAGCAAACAAATTCTAGAAACTTTAAGCTTAACTTTAAAATAATATTATAGAATTCATTAGAAATTATTGAAAAATTTAGAAACTAGAAAAAAAACTAAGAATCTAATAATCAGAAAATTTTAACTATCCAAATTCAAATTTTATAGAATACAAGAATTAATTAAACATTCTGAAAATTTTGAGAGAAAAGAAAAAACCTCCCGATATAAATTCTAAAAATGCGAAAAACAATAAAAAATATATTGTAATTGAAAAATTCTGAAAAATTCTAAAAAAAGCAAAAAAATCTTACAAAAAATGCCATAACATTAATGAAAAGTTATTCAAAAATTTTAAAACTCTAGAAACCAATTTTAAGAGACAAAAATTTTAAAACGTTAAAAAAAACTTTCCGAAATCAGAAATTTTCTTAAAAGAAATCTCATAAAATACAGTAAAATCTATAACGATTGACCAAGAATAAAACATCCTGCATATTTTGAGAAAAAGTGATCAAAGCCTCAAAATAAATTCAAAAAATCTGCAAAACATTAAAATATTAAAATTGTTAAAGAATTCAGATAAATTAAAAGAGTATTATGCTAGATATTTCTAAGAAAAAAGGAAAGAAATGATTGAAAAATTTTAGAACGAAACAAATTCCAAAAATATGAAATAATAATTTGTGAAAATCATTAATTCGATAAAATAATGCAGAAAAATTCTATAAATCTAAAAGCAAATTCTAAAACCTTTAAAACAATTTGAAATCTGGTAAAGCAATTATTAAAAAATAGTAGAACCTCCGAAGAAAACAAAAATGAAGCATTTTTTAGAAAACTCTAAGAGCCTGAAACTGAATAATAATAGAATTATAGAATATAGAAAAGCTTTTGAATTTAAAAAGGTAATTTATTAGAAAATCTGGAAAAAAAAATTAATGGAAAATTAAAATCCCAGAAAAAAAACTTTAAGAGAAATTGCTTGAAAATTTCTTTGATCTTAAGAAAAACCAGAAAACAGAATTTAAACTATTAGCATAAGTTGTAGAACATTCAAAATAAATTGTAAGAATAAAAATGGATTAATAGAAACCTCGTAGAAACTTCCCTCAATTCGAAAGAGAAATTACTAAAAATATTTCAAAACTGAACAAACTGAATGAAAGATTCAAATTCTAAAAAACTCTAAGGACGTTGATACAGTTTTTAAGAATCAGAAAAAGAAAATAAAATCTAAAAAGGCTCTCCAATTTAAAAAGGTAATTTATAAGAAAATTTTGGAACCCTTAAACCAATTTTTAGGAATCTAGAAGAAACATTACTCGAAAATTAAAAAATCCTTCAAGAATTATCTTCTAATTTAGAAAAGATATTTTTAAAAATCCTATATGAGCAAACATTTTCTTAAAACTTTGAACTGAATTTAAACATAGTATTTGTTTAAATTCATGAGAGATTATTGAAAAATTTAAAAACTCTAGTAAGAAGAAAGATAGCCAGACAATTTTAAAACTCTCCAAATTAAGGTGATAATAAAACACTTGGGTTTTGAGAATTTACACAATTTAATGTCGATGCACTGCGACAATTGTTTCGCCACACAGTGGCTTCACCAAGTAAAAGCCTCATCAATCCAATCTCCAAATTTAGTATCTTGCTGAAAAAATACGAAAAATAGAGCTAAAACATTCCAGAAAACAAGACTAAAATATCCTGCAAATTCTGGAGGAATAATTATAGAACGCTGGAAATAAATTTAAGAAATCTGGAAAATATTAAAGAAAAAAATTGATAAAGAATTCTGATAAATAAAGGCAAAATTATTCTACAAATCCCAAAGGAAGAAAGAAAAAAGTGATTATAAAATTTTAGAATCTTCAAAACAAATAATAAAAATCTGAATTTATTGAAAATCGTAGAATTTAATAAAATAAAGCATAAAGCTTCTATAAATCTAAAGGTAAATACTAAAACTCTCCAAACATTTTTTAGGATCTGGAAGAGCAATAGCTCTTATAATTTTAAAGAGAAATTGCTTAAGAATTTCAATAAAATGAAGCAGAAAAATTCTAACAAACTCTAGGGCACTAGATACAGTTTCTAAGAATCTGGAAAACAAAATTCTGCAAATATTATAAAATAGAGAAACGCTCTCCAATTTAAAAAGGTAATTTATTAGAAAATTCCAGAACCGTTAAACGTATTTATAGGAATCTAAAAGAAATATTACTAAAAAATTTTAAAAAAACCCTGCAAGGAATCTTTTATAATATGGAAAAGAAATTTTTGGAAAATTATTCTAGAAAAAAATATTTCTAGAAATTTAAGATGAAAATGATTGAAAATTAAAAAAACCCTAAAAACAAACCAAACTAAACCAAACAAAAGCCAGATGATGTTAGAACTCTCCGAATTCAGATATTTGCTGAAAAATATCCGATAAAATACAGCGAAAACTTTGTAAAAATATAAGATCCTGGAAAAACGTTATAAAACATTTGAAGAAAGTGCAGATTTTTCTAATATTCACAAAGATTAGAAATATTTTGAGACTTCGAAAGAACTTCTAAAAACCTGGAATAAGAAATGTAATGATGATAATATATTTAAGGTTTAATAATCTAATTTTTCCTATTACATCTTAATTTGTTTCTGTTTATTATCGATATTAGAGTTTACTCCATTAGTTCTTAATTTATTCCAATAATCTTGTAAGACGTGTGTAAAACATTGAAGTTGATACACTAATAAAGGATTTTAATTTGAATCTAAAAACTCTCAAAATCATTTCTAAGAAAATTATAACGGGTGTCCAACAATTATTGCAGTCCCGGGTGGCGTTGGAATAAAAAACGTAGGTCGATTCTTACATGTTGCAAATAAATGAACTGACATTTTAATTGTCAAACATAACTTAAATGTGCATTAAAAATGTCAGTTCATTTATTTGCAACATGTAAGAATCGACCTACGATTTTTATTTCAACGCCACCCGGGACTGCAATAATTGTTGCACACCCGTTAGAATTCTTATAATCTGGAATGTCTTCCAAATTGAAAAATTTGGATCAAATGAAGAAGAAAAGTTATAGAACGTCCGAAATAAATTCTAAAAATCTAGAAGAAAATAAAGAATAAAATGAAAATTCTAAAAATTAATGCAGATTTATCTAATAATTACAAAGAAAGAAAAGAGAGAATTTACTTGAAAATAATAGAATTCTTATAATTTGGAATGTCTCTTCCAAATTGAAGACTTTCGATCAATGAAAAAAAAATCTGAAAAATAATTAAAGAATAAAAAGAAAATTCCAAAAATGTAAATGCAGATTTTTCTAATAATCACAAAGATAGAAAAGAGAGATGTGATTGGAAATACTTAGAGCCTTCGAAAGAAATTTTCAAAAACATTGAAATTGTAATGTTGATAATCATAGAATTCGATAAAATAGACTAGAAAAATTCTATCAATCTAAAAAATTCTAAAAACTCTCAAAACCATTTCTAAAAAACTGCAAAAGCAATTGTTTGAAAATTATAGAATTCTTATAATTTGGAATGTCTCTTTCAAATTGAAGAATTTCGATCAAATGAAGCAGACAAATCCTAGACTCTGCGACCCTTGATACAGTTTCTAGGAATCCAGAACACAAAATTCTTCATAATTATAGAATAATGGATTATAGAAAGTCTCTCCTGTTTAAATAAGTAATTAGAATTTTCAAATTATAGAACCCTTAAACTAATTTGTAGGAATCTAGAAGAAACATTAAAATAGAAATTTAATAAAAATTACTTTTAATTTAGAAAAGAAATTTCTGGAAAATTACAAAAGAGATAAAAATGTGTATAAATAACAGTAGATATAAATACACAAAAAGAAATGGAAAAAAGTAATAATATCAACAATAAATTTTATTGTAATCCTTTGAGGCGATTTAATTACCATAACGACTGATTCAGTTCGATTGCATCATTAACACGCGCCAATATATAATATTTAATTGAATCAAACGTTCGCAATTATAATTGCAGCGTTAATAAAACACCGTTTACGAATCAATTAAAGAAATAAAAGCGGCGACTTTTCTGCGCCGCGCCGCATAAATTATTCAATTAAATAATTAATAAACGCGCGACATAAACGAAACAGATTGGAGACCGATTTGCATCGATTAATTCGACCGCCCCGGGACGTCTCTTTCTCCCCTAACTCGGGGAGAGTTTTTCAAAAGAGAAATAAAGAAAAAACCTGAATTAATCCGCGACTTTCCACGCCTTATGTAAGTTTGTAGGTGAATAATTTCTAATCATAAATTTCGTACTAATTAAGCGATTTAATTTATGCCGGGAATTGATGTTTAGTGTAATATCGATCGTTATCTGTTTGATTTATTTCCTTTCGTTTAATAAAAATTATTAATTCATGATTTTAATATTGAAAAGTATTTAATTTTCTTCTTCATAGATTTGGTATTAATTTTTTATATATATTTAGATTTAATTCTAGCTGTAAACATTATAATACTATTTTGATACAATTATTAAACAAATTATTTATATATAAAATAGCAATTTGTCTCTAACGATAATTATAGTCATATAATTAAATATAATAAACACACATGTCATGCGATATTTTTTCCTTGATTGATTGTTGTATTCAAACCAACGTCCTTTTGCTTCCACAAGCAAAAGCTCTACTCATGAATTAGTAAAGAGAGATATATTCTTTTAAATAGTTATTATAAACGAATACTAATAATATATCTCTATACAATATATTTAATTTAAACAAATACTATAATCATGTATTTTTATCAAAATTCCGCTTTTCCTCGCCTATCGTTGAATGCCTAGGCAGATAATAATAGAAATAGAGGTTTGCCTTTAAGTGATAGCTCTTATTGTTTTATTCCATGCGGTATTATTGTTATTACAGTGAAAGTAAGTAACGTAATTGGTAAATTATTTGACGTATGCAAATAATCCGAAACGTGGGAAATTTCACCCATACCGCCTCGGGCGGGTGAAAAATGCGTGGAAAACCGGCAAGGTCGAAAATTCGCCATAGGCACGAGCACAAAACATAGAGATTATCTTGAACCGGTGATTCGCTTTTAATTGTATTGGTGAAAACGGTCCGTCACTTCTGGCGTCAGGGGCGCGCGCGATACGAGCTGGAGGGCCCTTTCGGGAACCGGCCAATTGGATTAGGTCCTCGAGGATCACGCAAAAATTAATTAGACCTCCTGCGAAGAACATGGAAACTTGTCTCGCTTTCGAAATTAATTTTATTATTAGAGTGCTAGACAAAAAAGACATGTATTGACATATATTGTGTTGAGTCTTTAACCTTTTGCAATCTTTAGACATCATGAAGAAAGCCTTAAAAAAACTTCTATCTCTTCTCGCAAAAAATGAAGCTATTGGACACCATTACCAAAATTGAATTGTTTACCATTTAAAGAGTTTTGCAAAGATCGAAACTAATAGTATTTAGGTAACACAAGTTCTGATGGGTATAGTGGATGGTCCATTAAATCCATCTAAGCTCTAACAACTTCTAGCAGTTCACTAAACTTGTATGTGCCATCCTTAAGATTTGCCCATTCTGGACGCATTTCGTTAATGGCTTCATTCAATTTGTCCATATGGCAAATATCCATCACAAGAAAATTCTCAACTTGGTTGAACTACAAAGGTGTTATGTATTTTGAAGCTATTGATGTAATTATTACCATTATCGATGTCAAACCGTATATGCTGATGGTCTGATAGTGAAACGTGATCTGAGACGTGCCAGTTTTTTTATGAACTGGCTTACGTAGTAATCAGCTAGGGAGAAGTCCAATACCTCCTTTCTAACTGATGTAATAAAAGTAGGTGTATTACCTTTGTTGACTATATCTAGTTTTTCACTTAAAATAAAGTCTAACAGGAACTCACCTCTTGTCTTGGTATTCGTACTACCCCAAACAATGTGGTGCGCGTTGGCGTCGCAGCCCAGGATAAGGTGCTTTTTGTCCTTCTTGCACCAAGTGATGAGGTTTTTGACCTCTTCTGGCGGTGGAGTAGTGAAGCCACCCGAGAAATATGTCGAGGCTATTATTATTGTCCTTTTGCCCATCCCCTTAGTGACCGGGATTTGTGATGTGGCCAGATCTCCGGTTATAAATTCTGGAACATGAATGTAGTTAGTGCCAGCTTTGAGTAATAAAGCGGCCCTAACGTTACTGTGTAAGTACTATAAATTAAGTTATAGTTTTTAGATGAAAGTCCCATAATTTGGTCACTTCTGATCCAGGACTCTTGAATGAGCCTGATATCCAGGCTGATCCTGAATAAACCACCTTGAAAGTACGCTAGAAGCCGCTTTTGAGTGGTGGAGGCTTATCTGAACGCAGCTTATTTTTGTAGGTGATCAGGTCACTGTGACTTACCGGGGAGAGGACTCGGTGTTCCTTTTCTCCCAGTGCCAGTTACTCCGATCCTCTCCCCTATGACTAAGCTGTCAGGCGGATTGTTTTTCCAGCCAGTTCAGTCCCTTCAGATTTAGGAGCTGAGGAGGCTGGTGAGTGGGGCGTCTCATCTGCCCCTTCCTCTATTTCCCTCTGTTCGGGAAAATCCACTTTGGCTTCATTCCCGGATGGGGCAGTTTTATCCGCCCCTGTGGTCCTTTTCGGTCTTAGTTGGAAATGACCAAACTTGTAACTCACCCTATATTTGAGGATTGCGGACGACGCATTATCCACTGATAGGGCGAGTTCTACTGTGGAGCTATTGGATATTCTTAGCACCGTCCAGTGTGTGGCTTTGAGGCTATTTTGGGCCTCTAAGAGCTGCAATATCAATTCATTGGGATACTAGATGGAAAGTAGCCAATTACTACCTCAGTATGCGGAAAATCTATTTTCTCCATAGTTTTAATGTTTTTACTGTTGCCTTTAGCCACTCTTCTGTGGCCTTATCCACACATACCAACATTAGCCATCCTTACCTGTTGTTGGAGCTCAGGAATTTTGGACGAGTGTCCGTTTCCTTTATCCCCACAGTCTTAGATGGCTTCCTTTGGCACTGTCAATTGATTCGCCTTAACCAATGTGTCTGGGACCTTATTGGGCATTATTTCCACCTACACGCTTCCTGCTGCTTGAACCTCTCCGCTCTCTTAGCTGGAGTTCTTTATCTATCTGCTCCTTTTGTTGCGGCCCGCATCCGTGGAGATCGGAGATTTGTAGAGGGGGCTTAGAGCTTGCACTCGCTCTTCCTCTAAGGCGTTGTTTCCCAAATGGGGGCAATTTGATTATTAAGGGGGGCAATTCGAAAAAGGGCTCGACACGAGTTTTTGCTTCGAGCCATTTAAATGCAATGCTACATTTCTCAATTTACTGCTCATTCTTCCAACTCATAAACACATTCTTGAGTCTAGTCATCAAATTTCTTTATTAACCACTAAATCTTATAAATAATATAGAAGAGAATTTAATAAAACCGTCAATATTAGCATTTCTTAAAACGGTTCCTAAGAAAGATGACAAAGATGTAAAAGCTATGCCACTCAGTAACAATATTATTAGCAGAATACTAAACAAAATGAGTGAAGATATTAAAAAACAACTTGTTAAAAAGTTGAAACCAAGAAAATTCTCAGTGCTAATAATAAGCTAAAAACTAGTTGATGTCAATAATATACCAATGAAAAATTAACATGTTGTGCTGCAGATGATGCTCCTAATATGATGGCTGCTTAAAATTGTTGACATATGAAAATCCAGAAATGATCCTTGTGCATCGTGTTATTAATGGGGAAAACTTGGTTGCTAAAAACATTTCTCCTGTCCTAAATGAAGTACTGTATTCTGTAATAAAGTATATCTATGCTATTAAAGCTAATGTCAAATACAAGCTTTTTTGTGAAGAACAAAATGCAGACCATGTTAGACTTTTACTTCACATTGAAGTAAGATGATTCTCTAAAAAGAAATGATATATGGAACTGTTTGATACTCTTCGATTTTTCAAGTGGCAAACCTGAAATTAAGTATATAATATATTAAATAAGCAACTTCAAGGAATAAATAAAACTCTTGTCTATGTAAAAGCGAACATATTATGTTTCATTACCCTTATTGAGTTATGTCAGAAATATATTAACAAAAACTTTGAACAAATCGGCGGACGTTTTGAAATCAGTGATCACTTGCTGCATCACTGCGCTGATGAAATGAGTGCCATTTGTCGCTGATTATTCTGCGAGAAAGTCAATATCGCAAGAACACTTCATTAATCAGCGTGATCTGATTCAATTAGCGAAAAGAGCTCGATCTCTCTGGAGGAGGTGTCTTCTATAACGAGGATACATGTCTCTTTATTTGGACCTTCTGGTAATGATCCAAAGAGGCATTGCGATTGCTTCAAACCTTGTATTCATTACGGAGATTTTTAGTAATCCAGGGGGCTTGCAATTTTCTGCTTCGTATTTTTGATATTCTGGGCAGTGTTTCACATAGTCTTTAAAATCTTTTCTTATACATAGCCAGTAACAAGTCGGAATGATTTTCTGCCCGTTCCATTCCTAGTATCCAGCTGTATGATTATCGTGTTATTTTTTTAGGACTTCTTTACGTTGTTTTTTGAGATGTTATTACGCTCAAACGTTTCGACTATTTTGTGTCCTCAGTCCTCAATCACAAGTTATTCTTGATGAATAAGTACAGGAACCTTCGACGTGATATGGGGATCTGGGGAGAAAATCGGCGATGTGGTTGACTTTTCCGGCCATGTAGTGTTCACCTTGCGCTGCATATTCTGTGTGTCCTCAGTGTCATTTAAGTTGCTGATCGTTTTTAAGGGTGATGGCGAGGCTGTCCTTGATGTAACCACAACATTTCTGGATTGCCCATTATACGGTTTAGGAGGCGGCCGGCATATTCGACGGATCTTCCGTTAGGTCTCAAAGCTGTGGAATGAGCGTATAACCTAATGTCGATCATTACTACAAATGAAGCAGTTTAATCGGCTATCTGTAGTTAGCGGGGAGACGACCAGGGTTTGCTTCAACGTTTCAAAACGCTACCTGCTGCATTGGTCCCCAGCTTCACGCGACATTTTTCCTTGTCAACTTCGTCAACGACTAAAAAATTTAACCTTCTTGCAACCAAATCTACACCTTTTCAGATTAATTCTGATTTAGAACTTTTTTAGGTTTCAGAATAGCTTCTCCAGGTCTAGAAAGTGTTCTTCTACTAAGCTGGAGAGCAATATCGTTGAAGTATATGAGTAGTCTGGTTGGCTCAGATCTGGTCTTCACTCTTCACGCTTATCTGGTGATATTCAGATTGAAGGTTCAGTGATGATGGCTTTCTTGTCATATCGAGTAGCGAAAATTATCGATCGGATAACTTATTTATGCCATTAATCAACGCATGGTTTCGATACCGGAGATGCCTATGCGCTTTCGCAGTCTACGATGATTTCATCTTCTTGTAGCTGATTTTAGTTCTTCTGTTCTTCGCGGAATAGGCGAGGGGTTGAACCTAGAAAAGATTTATTTGCAGTAAGTGACACCGCTATACTTGTTATTGTCGATCATCTGAAAATTCTATCGGCTGATTTAAAAGAAAGATTTTCTGATTTAAAACAAATTGATTTTCCATCATGGATGATGCAGCCAACGTTAGTGGATTTGTCTGATATATCAAATATGCAGTATGAAGAAGAAATCGCAGAAATGCAAAATGATGAGTCAGTTAAAACTTTATTTAATTTAAAAGGAGCGATGGCTTTCTGAGGAAACAAAAACAAAAATCCAAATTCAACCAAATATGCAAGAAAACTGTTAGTACCGTTTCCATTTTCATATTTAGCTGAATGTGGATTTAGTGCTGTAAATGATTTACTGGTAGAAATAGATATCATCTAGATATAACACAACGGGAAGATTTGATACTGAAGCTAACCAAATTGGAACCTAACATTAAATCTCTGTGCAGCAAACATCAATCGTGAGGATCTTACTAAATTAATATAGAAAAATGTTTATTAAAATTAATTATCATGATTAATACTGCACTAACTTTTCAATATTTAATTTGTATATTTATTAAAATTATTTCGCATTTGAATTTCAGTTTTTCAACATATGTTTTGAAGATTTATTTTCTGTGTTTCGTTAACAATTACCTGATTTCTTCCTGAAACCTATCATTTAAGTTTCTTAAGTAAACAATTAAATTTTTTAATATTAAACATTGTGTATGTGTTACATAGGGGGGCATAAGAATTTTAGAAATGCTTAGGTGGGGCATGGCAATAAAAGGTTGGGGTGCTCTAAGGTAACCTCTTGTCGCAAGAGGAATTTGAATCTCATGAACCTCTTCTTTGCTGCCCCATTCAACTTCGGATGTTGAAATCCCTTAGTAGAGGTGGTTTGATCCTCTAAGTTCTGGCCAGGCCTCTTAGCCTGATCCAGATTTTTTGGAATATTTACCGTGGAGGGGGGCATATTATCCCCAACTTTATTTTTTTGTGGTGGCATTTCACGAGAAGGCTACTTGCAACCAGGAGGCGTCATCTTCCTGGATGGCGTCCTCTTCGGGACCGGTAAAGACTAGTCTATCTAGCCACGCACCCCATCGGCCCAGTCACCTCTTGTTCCAGGCGGTTAAGCCAAGACCCCCTTAATCTGTGGCCGCGTGACACCCACCCACCCTATATATATATATATAGCTAATTGCAGTCACTTTCGTTCTTAGAGTTTCCTAAAAATTTCAGCGGTGGTACTGTTGATATTTAAAAGCAAATAAAACAATGGTTGAACTTAAGTTCCAAAATATATGTAGGGTGGGTGGGTATCCACTATTCCACCCTTCAATTTTCTTAATAGAAACAAGGAATTTAAAATATATACCTATTACAAAATCTATAAGAAGCAAATTTAAAAGGCTCTATGTACAATAAGACGTATCAGACGGGACTTAATGCACCGTGTAGATACAAACAACAATCTTAACGCTTGCGTTACACATCCTGGGAGAAAGACGAGAGGTGTTAAATTCGAATTGAACCTCAATTCACTTTATTACACGCTCGGATCTTCGGTTATGGCAGTTGCAGCAGCATCCCGCAGGAATTGCAATTGTCGAGCGTTACGGACGTGACGGACGTGCGCACAATAGTTATTGTCCGTATCCCTGTCGTATCGAGCCGGAGTGCACTTAACGATATTTCACATCGTTAAAGAGATCTTCTCTAACTGCACTCCTTCGGTTCGCATTCGTTTCAGTTGCTGTATGGGGAAACGGATGGACGCGGTAAATTAACGTCAGTTAGGATTTGTCGTTAACGATTTTCTTTCACTAGACGTTAACAGTAGTGAGTGGTGTGCGGAGAAAATACTCTTTTTGAAATAAAATTATGTAATAGTACATAAGGTATGTAAATAAGATGTAATTCTTGCTACCCACTTTTTGTGTCGTGGTTTAGAATTAGTAAATTCTACAAAAAATAATATTTTAACATTTATTTTATGTTAAAAAATTTATTTCGTTCAAGAGATGGAGAAATAAATTTATTTTGCATTCTTGAACCGAATCTTCAAACTCAGTTTAATGAATTAAGGTAAACCAGGTCATAACCACGAGGAGAGAAAGGGTGGATTGTCGACGCCCTTAGGGCGATTTTATTCCCATCGGCTGATAAAGTTATTACGGATGGCGTGGCAATTATGCTGTCGCCAATTCCTTTAACACTTACTTAATAACAATTATTATCATAACGGCACTACCACCGTACAGGCTAACGCCGACGATGGGAATTATCGTAGAAAGAGTAGTAGATATTAGATGAGTAAGTAATAAATTATAAAAAATGAATAATTAACCCTTTGCACTCGTATGTCGCCGTATGAGCGGCAAGATGTGTTTTACCGTTGCACTCGTATGTCGCCGTATAGGCGGCATACTTAGGGTACGGCCAGAGTGCGAGCGTCAGGCGGTGCGGATGCATGTGGTGTTCATGTTAAACACGTGCTAACGCATAATGGCGTCCTGAGTCCTCCTGAGTGCCATGGAGCGTTAGTACGTGTTAAAAAAACGAAGCCGCACGCATCGCCCCGTCAGACGCTCGCATTCTGGCCGTACCCTAATGCCTTATCATTAAGCGGATTGGCCGGTCTGTCATCCCCTAAGCTTATTTCTAATATTTCTAAATTGCTTTCTTAAACCTTCGTTGAGGACATGTTTATGTAAAAATAAAAGATAACATGATATTTATTTTGTACTCATACATGCCATCGTAGCTGTTTATTTTATATCTGCTGATGTATATATTACAACCACTTCAGTTCACAAGTGCACCATTTTTGCGTTTTGAATATTTCTCAGTTTTATAACTAACACGATTGGGTTAAGTTCGGTGTATTTTTTCTTTATATTTCGAAAAAAAAGATTTGAAATGTCCAAGAAATTTTTACAAGATGAAATTGAAAATGAGTTGCAAAGTAGTGACGATGAATTTTATATTGACGCGCCTGACAACGATAGATTGTATAGTGATAATATTAGTGAAGAAAGTGACTCTAGTAGTGGTAGTGATATTATAGTTGCTAAAAGACAGAGAATCATACCTTTACCATCAAGTTCAAGCAGCAGTGAAGACGACGAGAATATGAGACAACCTGGTAATTTTGGTCCATGGCAGGACGTTACCCTCCACGATCAGGTACCAGACAGGATTCTATTTACTTCTGGGGATAAAATGGTAGGACCACAAATACCAGATACTTGTACAAAACCCATAGATTTTTTCAAGCTCTTTTTTACCGATGAGCTAATAATAAAAATAGTGGAACAAACAAATAACTACGCTAGACATAAAATTGCACAGAAGAGGTTGTCAAAACGTTCTACATGGCATACGTGGGTAGATGTTACAGTAGAAGAGTTTACCGCATTTATTGGTGTTGTCCTAAATATGGGTACGATAACCGTATCTAATGTCCAAGAGTATTGGTCACAACAGTTTAACGCCAAAATACCTTTTTTTAGTAGCATATTTAGAAGAGAACGATTTTTGCAAATTTTTTGGATGCTACACTTACATGAAAACGATCCAAATGACCAAACTCTTAGGGCTCGAACTCAGAAAGTCAGTCACTATTTAGATTATTTGGACAAACAATTCAAAGAACATTTTGTTCCATCAAGAGAGGTATCGGTAGACGAATCTGTTGTTGGATTTAAGGGTAAAATTAGTTTCTTAACTTACAACCCTAACAAGCCTACGAAATGGGGGATAAGAATTTATGTAATGGCGGATGCTAACACCGGGTATGTGTATTCAATTTTGCCGTACTACGGAAGCTTGACATCGGAAGATTTAGTGAGACCTGATTTACCTGTAAGTACAAGGATAGTATTACATCTTTGTCAAAAATTATTAGACGATAACCCAGGATGCAAAGGATATCATTTTTACACCGATAGATACTATACGAGCTTACCACTTGCACAAGAGTTGTTAAAACTAAATGTTTATCTGACAGGCACTATTCAAATCAACCGCAAATTTATACCTGATTCTATCAAAAAACCAACATTTGCCGAAGATAATACATTCGCATGCAGATCTGGTAATTTGATGTTATTGGCATGGAAAGATAAAAGGGTCGTCACCGCACTTACTTCGTGGGATACCTCAGGAACACAGCCCATCAGCAGAAGAGTACGTGGAGGTAACTTACAAGTTGTAAATAAGCCAAATGTAGTGGTCAATTACAATAAATTTATGGGAGGTGTTGACCGCGCAGACTCTTATTCAGCGTCATACTGTTTCCTGAGGAAATCTTTGAAATGGTGGCGAAAGTTATTTTTCTGGGGACTCGAAATGTCCAGTGTCAATGCATATTTATTATATAAAATTTCACAACGGGGCCAAAACAACAAACCAATGACCCATCTAAAGTTTGTTCGGGAATTGGTTGACGAAATGACAAAAAACTTTCGGCAGGGATCCAAAACTTCTGGCAGACCATCATCTGCAGATACAGAAGAGCGGCTAAATGGTAAATTGCATATTTTACGCCAAAATGATGGGAAGAAAAAAGACTGTACGGTATGTTCTAACCGTAAAGTACAAGGCGGCAGGCGGGAAACTAAGTATATTTGTGATACTTGCACCCGTAAGCCTGGACTACATATTGGTGATTGTTTCGAACGGTACCATACACTAAAACATTACAAAACGTAATTTATATTGTGTATAAATTTATTTAATGATAATGGTAGTGATAATGGTAAGGTTAGGTTTGATTTGTGTTTCTCTATCCTTAAAATTTATTATTTTTGTAAGCCATTATTTTTTATTTAGTGTTTTTAAGGTTTTTTTTAGTTAATTATTTTTCATGTTATAATTGTAATAAATTATTGTACTTAATTTGAATAAAGTGTATTTACAAAGCAATATCAGCGCATTTAAAATAAATCCCAAAGAAAAAAAAATCCGAGTAGACAGATAAGTAGATAAAATAATAGTCCGAGTACAGTGTACTCGCAAAAGAACATATCTACGGTCGCGGAAGTCATGCATTTGTGTTGCATATTTGTTATACAAAATCGACCAACGTCGACAAAAAAGCCCCCCATGACGTACCTAAAATTTGTCGGGCAATTGGTTGATAAACTCATAGGAAATTATAGACAATCCTCCAAACTGAACGGCTAAACAGCAAATTGCACGTCTTACACTAGTTATATGTACAGTACCTGTACTCAAAAGCCTGGACTACATCCGGGGTCTGTTTCGAGCGTTATCGCACTGCAAAATTATAAAATGTAGTTGTTTCTTTATGTTGTGCTTTTTATTTTGTTTCTTGTTTTTATTGTCTTTTAGTTAGTTTACTACAGTTTCTTACTTCTTACTAGTTATAGAAAACATAAATTCTTTGGTTAACCTGTTATGATATAACTAAAACATTTCTGTTCCGAGTATTGCTATGGTGGAGGTGCCGGTATTACGTTCCGCCCCTAAATATTGTTTATATAATTATATTTTCTAGATTTTTAATGTGGAGTAGTGTACTAAGTATGCTTAGTAGTTTCAATAAATTATTTTTACACGCTTAAAAATAAAATATTATGTTACCAGACCCCATCCTAGGTCAAGGGGTGTATTCAGGGGTTATATTTTAAAATTTCTTATTTAAGGATGGTGAACCTTCTAGTTAAATTTAAAAACATTTTCACCAAAAAAATTCATCTTGATCGAACGTGAAAAAAAATTCCGAGTTACTGGCTAACTGTCTAAAGAATAATTACGAGTGCAATAGCATAGTTTTTTTTTTAGGAAGATACAGTTACATCTCTTATCAGACAATCAATAATTTTCTTTTCGAATACATTACGCGAGATTTATTTGGTAACGTTTCACCCATCGTGATTCATGCACCAAAGTCATGCACATGCCCGCGATTGTCTTCTTCTACTGCTGCGTCTTCGGCGTAAAAATTTGAATACTGGAACATAACGGAGTGATGTGACGGCCATTACTTACCGGCAATCAAGTTTTATGTAATTATCACGAGCATTATATTATAAATTCAAATCCGTTGTATTGAGTTACGACTTTATTGCAGGTGGACGCGTAAAAATCTCCGTCGGGCTTGTAAAATCGGTGGTTTCGAAACAACAGTGGCTGTAAATAATCGGTAGCTCGGTGGTAATAATAATAAATACATTGCGAAATACTGATTGTAAAATTATAAACTCATCACATAATATAAAACTGAAACTAAAACATAACATTTAAAATCTCCACAAGAAGACAATCGTTCCGGACGTATTCAATAGATCAAAATCGGTGTGTAATTACGGCGGTGTTTTACGTGCTAGAACATTTACGCTTAATTGGTGGAACGTTACAGTCGATTTAGATAAAGCAAGTGCTCTCTTCGTGCGTCCGTGTTGGGCGCCAATTTTCCATTCATCAGTTTCACATTTTGCGTCGAATCGTGAACTTGACGAGATCCCGATGGCGAGATTAGCGACGAGTGAAACCGCACCACCGAATATTCACGCCTCCGCATCTGTAACAGCCGGCCGATACACTTTCACTGCCTCTTCAAATTTACGATGTCACTCGGACATAATCCTCTCCGCGAAAGATTATCCCAGTCTCGGAATACAACAAAAAAAATCTGTTATACATCTCGTCTAGATGGAGATATGTAAATTTATTTAAAAGAAATGAACTGGTAGATCTTAGGACATATAATCGAGCCTTGGGGTACAACTATTTATATATATATAAATAAATATATTTTTTTAATTGTGTCATCACAATCACAACCAGCATAATGCCACCGCGTGTAAATACTTTCGTGTTCGATAGTAAGTGAGCCGGTTGCGTAACCTCTCCTCCGTGAAAATGTCACCGGAGCACATTGAAAAAAATAATCCACTTACCGTTACTTTTATTCAATGCAGATGAAAAAAAAATAAATTTATTACAGACTTTGTTTGCCGAGCTAATGGACATTTTCGCAACGCCAGATCGTTTCGCGGATAAACCAGAAAGTGATTACTCAAGGAAATCACACGACGTGCATAGTAAATATGTGCTATATTTAAATATAATTTAAAAATACGCGGAGACTATTAGAACACGTTAAACATAACATTTATGGGTATTATCTGTGCGCATTAGATAATTTACGACCGCTTTCAGTGCATTAATTTACACATAATCATATTTACGGCATGCGCGCGAGCTCAGATAAATCACATTGTATAATAATTTGATTAACATTTTAAGAGCTCGGGGAACAATTGTTGAATAATAATGCGTCTTGCGTTTCGTTTAATCGCCGTATAATTAAACGTTTTTTACCTGGGAGCATTGATACGCTCAAATTACGTAACGCTTTGATCTGGGTTAGTTTTTGACGCGACCGGCGCAGAGATTCGTGGTATGTTCTTGACACACGAATGCTTCCATCAGGAGGAAGCTGCTCGATGGACGGGAGTGACGGTTTTAATGCTCCAGGAATATAAATACACACTTTGAATTTTCATATTTTCTGCGAAGATTTTAAAACTTGGTACAAACTTGCATATTCCATCGACTCAAATTTATTCAAAATAAACACAAAAAAGGGTGATATTCCATACATGTGTAAAAAGAACTTTATGCAGATTAAGACTGACGATGTGAAAAATTTTATAATCAGTTTAATAACGAAAAAAATGGTGGTGTGTCCATCATAGTACTTTCCCTATATTTTACGCGAAAACTATGAGGTTTACGTCAAAAGGTTCCAGTTTTTTACGATAAAACCTTAAGTTTAAAGTTTCATCTCAAATGATTCTTTCGTTTTTGAGATAGAGCGCCCACTGGCATACACATTCACGAAAACATTACCATCCAAATGGTGATGTGGCCACTTTCCCTAAATTTTACTCAAAAACTATGATGTTTGCGCAAAAAGGCTATTCTTAATAATTTGTTCACTTTTGATTTCTCTACAATGATTTGTTATATAAATTTCATGTTACTCCAACAGTTTATTAGCAATAATATTATATTTCTTATACAGTACCCACCTTAACTTAGATGCTGTCAAAATTTCGCGATTATTCTTTGACACGTGTACAAATTGTAGCATTCGTATGATTAAACTTTGATTCTTGATGGCACCGAATTCAACCATCAAATATTGGTTTGTCGAGTTGCGTCGTAACTGTACGAGCACAAATGATGCACCACGTTCAGTAAGACTAAATGTGGCACTTACATAACATCATTTCGATGAAATGAAAGTGAGTACAATCTAAAATATAAATTGCAGGCAAAATCTATAAACCTGAAGTAGAGATTGTTGGAAACTATTATAATCCTAGAACAAGATCCTCGGAATTTGGAAATTTTTAAGATTGAGTGGGAATTAATGGTAAATTTAGACAAAACAAAATCAGAAAATTTTCAAATTAAAGAAGAAATTAATAAAAAACTAGGAACTTTTTGGGAAGAGAAAACTCTCGAAGTTTATAAATTGTATAAACCTCAATGTTAAATCATTCAACTTATAGGAGCAATTGCCAAAAATCTAGAAATACAGAAAAAAAAAAATGGTTTAAAAATTTTAGAACCCTCGAAGAAAATTTCTATAATTAAGAAATTTCTAAAAAATGGTGGAAACTTCTCAAAGAAATGAACAGAAACTGCTGGAAAATTCTGATTAAAAAAAGTAAAATGCAAAAATTTGAAAGATATAATTCTGGAATTTTTCTTTTCAAAAATGAATGAAATATTCCAATACAATTAAGAAATATCAAAGTGTCTAAAAAAATAGAAATAATGAAGAGAAGAAAGAAAGTCGAGAAAAATATGAAAATGGTTTAAAAATTTTAGAACCCTCGAAGAAAATTTCTATAATTAAGAAATTTCTAAAAAATGGTGGAAACTTCTCAAAGAAATGAACAGAAACTGCTGGAAAATTCTGATAAAAAAAAGTAAAATGCAAAAATTTGAAAGATATAATTCTGGAATTTTTCTTTTCAAAAATGAATTAAATATTCCAATACAATTAAGAAATATCAAAGTGTCTAAAAAAATAGAAATAATGAAGAGAAGAAAGAAAGTCGAGAAAAATATAAAAATGTTGAAGATATGTTGCCGACAAAGCCTAGAAATCTGCAATTGATGATAATCATTAGACCCTTGGACGATAATTTTCACAATTTAGTAATTTTCAGAATTTTTTTATTAGATTAAAAAAACTCTAGAAACCTAGAAGAGAAGTTACTAGAAATATTAAAAGACTTGAGGTTAAATCGTACAATATGCAGAAGTAATTACTTAAAATTCTAAAAATCTAGAAAATAATTAGTTGTAAAATTTTAGAACCCTCGAACAATTCCTTTAAAAATTCATAAGATAAAGAAATAACTAAGGGAAAGATCTCAAAAATTGGAATAGAAATTGCTAGAAAATTTTGATAAAATAAAAGAACTAAGGAAGAAATCTGAAAGATATTTTTTTGGAAAATCTGAAAAACATATTGCTGAAAATTGTTAGAAGAAAATTCCGAAATTTGAAAATTATTAATAAAAGAGCAGAAAGACCATCGGGCCAATGGAGAAGAAGAGAAGCGTCATAAAAATTGTTATGTCACATTACTGTAAGACTAAGACTAATAATTTAATAAAGATGTTTATCGCACTCTACCAATAAATCAAAGAATGAAAAAATTATTTTTTTAATGGAAGAGAAATCAGAAATGCTTATAAATTCCTGAAATGTCAACGAAAAATTACTGCAAAATTTGAAAACGGCAAATAAATTTCTAGCAGATTTGAAGAGAAATTACTCGAAAATTCTAGAAATCTGGAAGAGAAATGACTTTAAGTTAATCCACATAATTTTTAAGATAAATTTCTGGAAAGTCGAAGAAAAAATATGACAATTAAATGCTCAAAAACATCGATAAAGTATAGTAATAAATCACGAAAAAAATTTAATAGAAATAGTTGGAAAATTTTGATAAAATAGAATTATTTTGAACATTGGGAAGGTTTCTGGAAAAGTCCAGAAATCTAAAATGAGATTTATTGAACGTATTAAAACACTAGAAGAAAATTTCCACAAATGTTTGAAAAATTCCAATTAGATAAAGAAATTTTAGAAGCCTCGTTGCTAATTCGTGAAATAAGTAAGAGAAATTGCAAAAAAATGTTAGAAATTCTTACAATTAAAAAAATATTTAAAAAAAATCCAATATAAATTGCTGAAAATTTCTTGCAAAACAAATGAAAAAAATCTAGAAAATGCAAATGTCTGGAAAAATTTAGATATCTGGAAAGAGATTGCTGGAAAATATCATAATTTGAAAATTCTAATAAAATAAAGGATACGAAATATTAAAGAAAAGAGGAGATGAAGAAAACAAATGTCTATAGCCTGTAGCTATGCAATAATAGTCTAAAATTACCAATTTAGATTCTCTTACGAAATCGAGCTCGAGCTGCTCGCATCCTTAAAATTCTACCATATTCACACCATTACAAGAAGAAGATTTATTTAACGCGACAGGATGACAATAAGTAAACCAACAAAGATTTAAGTATTAAGTTTTCTGATTATGGAAGAAATTTACGTTTAAGGCGAACCATTTCAAATCAGGTGGAGAAGAAAAATTAAATTAACTCCATGAAGATATTAGAATCCTCGTCGAAGCGTCTCTCGCCATTACACTTTTCATTATGAATTACATCCTTTTGCATCACTCCAGAACTTTCTTTTTGCCTCTTTTTCTCTATCACTTACCTATTTTCCTCTCTTAATTTATTCTCTCTCTTATAAATAAATACAAACTCTGAAAATAAAGTTCAGTAACTTTAACGTAGTTGATATATTAACAATAGTTCTTTCGAAATAGTCACCTTCTAGAACTATGTACCGCTCAATCCTGAAAACTTTTTAAGAAGGCTTCTTTTTTGATGGAGTTCAAAAACCTCGTAGCGTTTCGCTGGATGTTAGGAATATCAAATCTGTTTTTTTTCAAAGCGAGCTTGAGTCATTAGAATAGGAAAAAGCCTGGAGAATTGAGAAAGAAAGTAAAGTAACTTTCGTTAATATTTCATCTACGTTAATGTTACAGCACTATTCATCAAACTTTATTGTCAGAGGTTGTATTATGTATTTACATAATTAAAATCTCTCACAAAATCTATTCATTGAATAGAATTGTCGCAGCAACTTCACTATATATTTCAGAATGCCATTGGGCAAACCAACATTTATTAAGATTTGTATCCCGATTTCCTCATTTTGGAAGAAATTTACATTCAAACAAAAAATGGCAAATTTTCAATTTTTATTGTTTTCCTAGAAAGTTAAGGATTAAATTAAAAATATATTTTAATAAAACTTGCTCAGTTTCTTATTCCATTTATCTTTTGTTTGAAAAGTTTTGAAATATTTTTTTAAGAAAAATATCCAAATAAAAAACAAAAAAAACGGTCTCGAATAAATATCCACTTTCGGTTTTTGAATGTTCACAAAAAGCTTTTCAGTTCCAGTTTTTAACGACAAACCCTTAAGTTTGAAGTTTCATCTCAATAAGATCGTTCGTTCTTGAGACACAGTGGCCACAGACATGTTCATGCACAAAAACAATACTTCCCCTATATATACAATATAGGGAAAGTAAAAATATACAAAAGAAATTCTAACACCTTAAAACTTCAAATTGCGAAAATTTTATAATAAATTTGATTTTATTTTGCTAGATGTACATAGTACTCGAAATGTACATCTAGCAAAATAAAATCAAATTGTGAAGAAAGTGTAGTGTTTTTTATTTTCCAAGTGTATTAAATAAATCTTCACGTAACTCAAGAACAAATTTCTAAATATTTTTAGTCCGTACCTTATCCTGTCATACCTCGTTGTTGAATACTTAGAATGTGAAGATTGTTTTACGCTTTAATTAACAAGCTTATCGGGGAACCGTCGAAACGTGTCAAGGATTTATTATCGGTTTGGGAAGAACAACAAAGTTGCAGATATGCAAATTCCGCCGTATAAAAGCGCATCCCGTTGTAAAGTTAATTAAAACCACAGAAAATCGCACATTCTCGGTACACTTGCAATAGATCTCCTGTGCCTGTGTTGAAGTATTTAATTACACGTCCCCGGCTAGTTGTAAGTCTGTAACGCACCAGCGCCCAACACTCTCCAGGGGTCTCCTGTAATTATGGCTTAACAAGAGTTCTGCCGGCTATGTTACACTCTCACTAGGGCCCTTCTGGCCCCGTGTTTTGACACCTCTCCTTGATGATATACGCGGTTTTATAGTAGGGATAAATATGATTTTATAAACAAAAAATAAGCAGAAAAATATATATATTTAAAAATAAAAATTACTGTTACCAAAAAAAAAAGATTATGTTCCCTTGATAATGAAGTACCATTTAATAATAACACCAACATCATCTTAATCTCTAAGTGTGGATCGCTTTTAAATTTATTCTTTCTCCTCGGCGGGGTTTAATAAATCTGTTTAGACGTACTATATATTGTGTACATCTGCTTGCAGAAAGAACGACGCGAAATAATAAGTTTCGCTAAGAAATAAAACATCGCATTGGGAAATTGCGCGGTCGGATCGCGAGTGTTTGCGAGTGCCAGAGGATGGATTGGCCTTTCTTAATAAACCGCAGGTTGTATGCACGATTTATTTCCTGCCGCACCGCGGGTATCTCGTTTATTAATTTAAACATAACCAATACAATATGTTAATGAGGTAAGGGGGGAGGGAGAAAAATGGAGCGACTGGATTCGAGTTTTTCTCGCTGGCAAGTTAATACTGGTTTTCAGGCGGTGTGCAGTTTTCTATTTTTTCGTCTTTTATTAGTCTTTTTTTCCTTGGTAAATTTACATAGTAAAATTTAATAATTAAACCCATTTAAAGTAAATACTTTGCTTATTTTACTATAAAATCTGTATAATCTATCTATAATTCCCGTAGAAATTTTGCATATTCAATTTTGGTCCTTAATTTTCAACATAAACAAATATGAAGGAATTCCTTATAATTAGTATTAGCATTTTCTTTACACATTTGTGCATAATTTAGATACGCATTATCTTTGAAAGTAGATTATATAATATATATTATATATGGTATAAAAACTGTGATGAAAAAAAATCTTATAGGGTACATAATTTATATAGGCAACCCAATTTACAATAATTATAGTGTCTGTTCGGTTCAACTAAATGAGTAGTAATAATTTCTCTTCTGCTATTGTTAAAACAAATAATTAATTTCCCGATGAATTTAATTAACGCAATTGAATGAGCACCGTAGAAAGCATAATTCATTTAATGCACTTTCCACGCGCGTATTTTTCGACATACTTATCTTAGGCCAAAACCGTAAGATTACGAGAGAAAAAAAAAAATAGGCAGGATAGAAACAATGCGCGCGCGTTCCGCCGTGTTATTATCACGGAGCGATTAAAAATTGAATTGCGCTTGAGGCGTTGATGATCTATTGTAAGTTTCACTACCGTGTCCGAACGAACAGTGTTTCGATTTGTCCCGGGGCGTTCGCAGTGCAGTTTCTAATTCCTCCTACACCATCGGGACTCCAAGACCATTTCAGAACGGCTCTATCTGTCTCAAAGCGGCGGAGACTTCCTTCATAGATTAAGCCGAGCAGAACCTGCTCATATTAAAACGTTACTTTAGGCGGATTTGCATCTCTTTATATAGGTGGATAATTACTTTTTACCTTTGTGTTATATCACGATGCGACTTATCTGATCCGGCACGTTCTACTTCATCATTACATTTTTTACCCTTTTATTACATCATTTTGTAAGATACTGAAAAATATTTTAACTAAAAATTTATTAAATATGAAGCCCTGAAAATTTCTGAATTTAAAGGTTTCTTTAAATTCAAAAATATTCTGTCCAATAAAATCATTTCTGAATTTTCGAATTTGAAGTTTCGGAATTTTGGAATTATGAAATTTGATGGAATGGATTATATTATGTAACTATCACAACCATTCTCTTCATTGCAAGTTGCTATTATTTATATCGGAAAATAATTGTATGAACTTGAATTTATTTGTACGCGCATTGTCGCGAATTAATTGCCCGTAAAATGGTGACTTAAATCGTTCAAAAGCGGCAGCGTCAGTCTATTCAGGCAAAAGTGGGCCGCGTCAACAATAACCTCTGATAAATAGGAAACGGTTTTAGAGTAGGACTTGAGTAGAGGAGGATCAATAGCACAATTGCATCCCTGATTCGGATTTTAGAAAGGAGATCTCACCGCACCTAAACAGCGCCTTTGGAATGAATGCGGGCGATTTACGATATTCCGTTTTACCATAAAACACGTCCATTTTAAACACCCACAGTTTTTGAGGAAACGATGAATCGTCAGTGGAGCGACTACCGGAATTTTCTGTGTGAGATGATGGCCAGCCGAAAACCGATGCCAATTAATAATACTAAATTCCGCTTATAGATAGGCAGGACAGAATGAATATGTAAATTAGTGTTATAAATGACGTACGAATGGGAATATCGATAACCAAATTATTGCTAATAAACAACACGCACGTTCAGATACATCAATTTCGAAATCACTATTAATAGATGTTAAGTTGCAACCTGTATTACACAAACATATTTTTTATTTTATACTTCTAAAAATATACAGGTTGCAAATTAACTAACAACTATTAATGGTGATACATCTAAACGTGAAATTTTTAAAAGAATGTTAAAAATAATTTGCTAAATAATCTGATAAATAATACTATAATGTGAAATCATTAATTATAATAGATTTTTCTCAATGATTTCTTTTATTTATACAATCATGATGGACGATAATTAAATTTTGAATTCTGATTCTGTTTCAAACTCCGTAAGTAAATTATAAGTTGACGTTGTTACGTTGTTGAAATCCGAAATATGTTGCGGCGTTAAATCAGCGGACTTCATTATATGCATCAAGGTTTTCCCTTCGGGCGGATTTCTTGATGCGACCGCCTTCTCTGTCAATCAGGTAGCTGTACAATTACCGCTTTTAATGATTATGCTCGTTTATTATATTAAACTGTAATGAAACACAGTTTACAATTTATTAAATCCAATTAAGTGAGCGTGTACTCCAGAATAAGACAATGCGGGCCGTTACGCGAAGATGTGATTCTGCCTCGTGGTTTTAATCAAGATCACTCGTACCTACCGCTATTCTGTTGATTTTTCACTGAACTTAATTATACGATGTTTGAGATTAAATTATCGTTATTACTTGTTATCTGACCTATTATAAAAATTTAATCATTACTGATTAGCTACAAAAAATGAATTATAGATCTAGCGTAATCTTGACTTATCTCAATAAACCATATATTTGCGTTTTTTGTTTTTAATGTTAACATTCTAAACTTTAGTTTTCTTTTTTGTAAAGCTAAACAATACAAAAATAAAGTGGGATATGATTTAGTCGAATTCAAAAATAAACTAACTAATTTATTAAGGAGATAATTATTGTTTCGTTTTTATATAATGGACAATTATTATATAGATTTCAATAAGTAATTGATTATGTAGATTTCAATAAGTAAGATATTTCCATAAAGAGTGCTAATTTGATAATTACATCAGTGTAATGATGTAAATATAAAATATTTGATTATAGAGGACAGTAATATTTAATCACCATCCGCCTGTATAAATATCGGCATCGTGAAGGTATATAAAGCAAGTAAAAGTAATATACCCGCCGCAGATACACGGGCAAATTAGCATGTTTTAATTGCCGTTTTTATCGTTAATAAAGTTATCGCGTACCCACTCTTGTTTTTTTTTTCTTCTTTTTCGTTCGTCCCAAAATTGGTTGAAAAAAATTTCTCCGCTAGTGCGGCTTTCGAATGAAAAATCTGATCGTGTGAAAGAGCGCAGTCGCAGGTGATAAGGAATACACGCGAATAATTAAGGCCATCCATTCCACAATAATGATTAATTTCTCAATTATTACAACATAAATGAAGACGCTTATCGGGAATCACATCGAATTTAATGGTGCCGCAATTAAACGAAACGCGGGAACTAATTTAATTCCAATTAAACCGACCCAAAACTCGTTCCTGCGTATGTTCCGTGTTTTTTTTTTCTCTGTAACATTATGGAAAAAAAAACGCGCAGCTTCAATTCATAAATCAGTAGCCCGTACACGTGGATGTAATCGTATAAACGTCTGGTGACAATTGTAGATAAGCTGGTGATAATAAATGAAGTATCGATGTGGATTTTGATAAGGTAAGGGTGTGGTGTTAAGGATGGTAAGGTGAGAAGAAATTAACAATCGGTGCTCCTGTCACGCGATCCTCAAGAATGTATAAGTTACAGACTTGTCTACAGGCTATCATCAATAATCCTGCGAGAGAAGAATGTTTCAGGAAGCTAATTTTACTATTTTATCCCGAGCCAGCCGCTAATTCCGAGGATTTATCCGTGTAAAATATGACGCAGAAAATAAGCTCTTCATGTGCTAAAGATATCCGTGTTACAGGAGATTTATTGCGGCTTAAATGGTCGTCAGTGAAATTTTCAGGATTTTATAATCGACAATGCCGCATAGGAAGAAAAATTGAAAGGCGCGCGCGCGTCTCGAAAATTAATTAGTCAAGCATGTGCGCATCACCATTAGATTTCTAATGGACGAAGGGATTAGCTGATGGCTGATGGCCGATGGCCGATGCATCTATCAATTTTCGTATGTCACGGTCACTATCAATCACCGCGGGAACTGCAATCTGATATGTGCTGCATAGATACGATATTCACATGCGTGCAAACGTTTGATGTTGGGTCAAAGGCCAGGTGTTATTAACCCGCTGTAATGCAATCCACGGACCCTTACTCACTTTAGGTCTCCGCGATGACACCTTGAGCGCATCTAATTATAATCATTACATTAATTAAACGATTAGGATTTTATATTACGAAACGTAAACAAATTTCAATTTTAATTTGTGTTTAAGTAGGATACACTTTTATACATATAAACTTAATAACTACAATCTTGAAGACTTTCAATGAACATTGTAGGAATGTGAATAAAACAACCACTTAACTTAAGTAACCTAAGATAAATGCTATACGTTTTTAGTACATTCTTTTCGATTAATTCCAATAGCAAAAAAAAATCCTACAGGTTAACTCCTCGATGAAATATCGCGGTAATTTCATATTGTAGCGCAACCAATCAAACATCCCGAACGGCGTCCATTTCGCATAATACCGAACGCAGAATAATTAATAGAATCCAATAATTATGATTTATGCACCTAATATTTCGCCTCGCAGGAAGATGCACGCGAGCCGAACCGTGGATTCCACGGGCGTTATTAACGTCCGATCGGCATCTCGAAGCCATGTCGAGAGAGCATCGATTACACGAAGATTTAGAAGGGTTCACGTTGAAATTTGAGCCAAGGCGATGATTATTTTCCTTCCCAAGCGACGCGGACGTTACGTTCGTGGGTAAATATTAATTGTCGGCGGACCGCACTTAATAGAACAAATTTGCGGACGTTAATGAGCGCCGCAGTTTCTTCCTGTTATCGGTTTCGAAAAAGCGTCCCCTTTAACTTAAGCACTTTCACGCTTTTAAGCGAAAGAAACGAACACGAAATGCCCGAATAAATTACGTCGACAAATCTTAATGAAATTTCTGCACGCTCCGTCGTTTCCTGAACGTAATGATCTCTCGCGTTGTAATATTTGCATATTATATAAAGCAATTATAAATCGTCAAGTACTTATGGAGAGTAATTTATGTTTTCCCAATACAAACTTGCATACTTAATAATCATTTTCACAAGTAAAATTTCTTAAGCGTATTTATTACGTTTAAAAATATCATCATCTTAAGCTACATATTACTTAAAATGGTAATATTTAGTGGGAATTCTAACCTGCAGCTTGAAACTCCACCTAATTTGACTATTGTATTTTTCATAATTACTTTGTATATACAAGAATAACAATATTTTTAGAGTTTTTATTACCTTATTCAAATGCAAATCCACTTGATATATCAAGAACATGGTGTATATTTTTTTACTAAAACTATTAACTCGGAGAATAATTAATAAAGCATAACTAGAAGATAATAAAAAAGTAATTTTATATATTATAAGTACACTTATTTGAAAAATTCAATAACTATAATATTTTGTGATAAAACATAGTTAATTTTTCAATACAGTATAAATATGGATTCCACGCAGTAACGGTCGCAACTATTCTCTTCATTAATATTATAAGAAAACAATACAATTTCATAGATTATTAACATTAATTTTGCAGCATATTAGTAAGACTAAAAGTAAAATTGCATTATTTTATAGTTATACAAAATAAAGATGTATAGTCTGTTCGTTGGATCTTTCGTCGTACGTCACAAACTATCGCTTCAAAAAACGACGAAAGTTTTACAGTGCGTTCTTTTTCTAACGCATTTGGTTTACTTTATCAGATTGAATGTTTTTGCGTCTTTTCTCGAAGCGATAGTTTGTGACGTACGACGAAAGATCCAACGAACAGACTATATATATAATAAAGGATTACTAATTTGCATCTATTTTCTATGATTTGGGAGAGCGTTTTTTATGTTGCCTATAATTAAATCCACAGATAACTCATATACAAGATAAATGAAAAATTATTATCTATGATTTCCACAAATATACATGTTGAATTACTATTAATGTATGCTATTATATGAATTACTGTATATTGTGCTGCCTATATATAAATCCAATGATAATCCATATATAAGAGGTACATTAAAACACAGAAAAATAATGTATTTAACATAAGAAAATGTATTACTTTAAAAAAAGTATATAAAGATCACTCATTTAAAAACGAAATCGTTTTTCGTACAAGGTACAATTCTTTATTAAATAATAGAACAACAAACACACACCAACTTTATTAGACGATAAATGAAGATATGTATATTTTCTATGAAAGCACTATTATAAATATTTTCTCATGTAAGTTGTGTATAGGTAGAGAATAGATTAAATAAAAATTATTTAACACAAACTTTTCACAAGTACCAATTCACCGAATAGTGTTAGTCCTTGAAAGAATTATGTAAACTCTCAAAGTTTATTTAAATCATATTCATAATACCAGTTGTACATGAATTAAATACAGTAAAATATAATAAAGTTATATCATTTAATATATTTAAATTTTTTATGCAAAATAAAGTTATAACATTTGACATTTCAAAAAAATTTATAAACTGCAAAAATCAGTACTTTTAATACGCACAGAGTTTTAAATAGGCAAAGATGCCGAAGGCTAATATTTTATCGCAGTTTTTTAAAAATTCAAAAACGTTTGATGGTGTAATAAAGAAAGTGGGTAAAAGATGGTGATAAAATTTGAGGGATTGATTTATTAAAGTGTTGTAGGTGAATTTTTTGAGTGCTTCAGATGGGGCCTGCACGGCCTCAGTTAAAGTGGAACCTGAGCACACAAATCCGATGGGGTCACTGCATGGAGGATTTTCAGCTACATTAGTTGATGTTATTTCTAGTGCCGGGTTACTAACGCACGAGTCAGGTGAACGGCCAAGTGTTTCAGTTAAAATAGACCTAACGTAAGTATTTATTAACCGACACTTAATATATCTATGTAAATACAGTCTAGGTTATTAAAAAAATTAAGTTTGGTTCAAATAAGATATCAAAAAAATTTTAATTACAGCTATAACTAACCTTGAAGTTAGAACATTTTATGTAATACAATTTACATGTTTGAATATTATCATAGATAAAACTAGATTTTATCAATTTAGTATAAAATGCCGAAGAGACATTTAATAGCAAGTTTCCTTAAGAATTTCACAGGTTTCAGTAGGACCACGAAAAAAGTATGGCCAGTTAAGTGTGTTATTGTTCTTAAAGTAATAGTTTTAGGTTAAATACTTATCAGCTGATAAGGGTTCCATTGAGGCTATATTAAAAGTCGAGCAAGAACACGCTAATGATTCAGGTTATTTACATAACGGATGTTCGGGGACGTTAATCGATGTTGTTTCTAGTGTTGGATTAATGACACTCGATGATAGAATGAGTGTTTCAGTTATTATTAGTTTAAAGTAAGTTTCCATATTCTAAATTTTGAAACTTTCCAAAAATAATAATAAAGGTCATTTAAGCGTTTTAAAAGGACTAAAAATCTTTATTGTAAATTATAATTACCACTCAATTGGTTTTACAATATTTCAATCAATGGCTTTAATTTGTTTGTAGAGGCTTTACTTGGTAGTAGTCATATTTTAAATATGATGAAATAAAAGTTGACTAGAAACCTACCCTAAAATAATTTAAAAATTAGATATGTTTTGTATTGCATATTGATTTAATCTTAACAAATTATGATGTATGGTACCTGAAAGACAGGTTTTCTATTTAATTTTATAATAATAATAGTATATTTTAATATTGTATCAAGTAAGAGGAGTTACATCTTACGGCATTACTTTCAATTTCAAAAATCCCACATCTACATTAGAGTGAGTATATTTAATCAAAATTTATTGAATTTTGTTATCATTACTAATATTAAGCTATGAACAAAGAGCTATAATATACGATTGTATATTTTTCAGGTATCTTGGAGGAGCAAAAGTTGGAGATGAAATTATAATTTCTTCACATACATTACGTACAGGGAAGAAGCTGGCATTTCTGCATGCTGAGATTAGAAAAAAAGAAACTAACGATCTTCTGGTACAAGCGGATCATGTAAAAGCATATCTGTAGTCAATTTAATTTATTTTTAATGTAGCAAAAGTAGTAATAAATAATTTTGTTTGTTACTATAAGACTGAATTGTGGCATTGATACTTATGAAATAGAAGGGATAATAAAAATAAAAAGGTAATATAATGAATTAATTGATTTTCTAGACTAACACCTAAAATATTTAATTTGAAATATAACACAGCATTGAGGGTTTTATGTTATAGCATTCCAAAGCTTCATAATGTATGGGTTGTTAAATAAAGCTTGCATTTTATGTGTTTACGTTCCCGGAAATATCCGCTTCAGGGTCCCCTGAGTCCATGCCACTGATTTCTGCAAGAAAAAAAAATGTGTGTCTGTCGGTGGGCGCTGTATCACAAAATCGAAAGATCCTATTGAAATGAAACTTTAAACTTAAGGTTTTATCGTTAAAAACTGGACGTGAAAAGACTTTAATGAACATTCATAGACTGGAAATAGATATAAGATGTGATATTTTTCTAAATATGAAAAATTTTAAAAAACCGTTCAAACAAAAGTTAAGAGAGTGAAAAACTAAACAAGTTATATTTAAACAAATTTTCCATAAAATTCTTAACTTTCGAGAAAATAAAATAAAAATTGAAAATTTCGACATTTTTTGCCAAAACTCTGGAGTTACATGAAATTTATATAACAAATAATTGCAGAGAATTCAAAACTAAACAAATTATTAAGAATAGACTTTTTGCGTAAAAGTCATAGTTTTCGAGTAAAATATAGGGAAAGTACTATGATGGCCACATTACCATTTCATTTCGCATGAAAAGAGCTTGTATATCATGTTTATCTATCTATGAGTTCCATGTTGATGTATATTGTGTTGCCTATATTGTAAATCACAGATAATACATGTGAAAGAATGATTTAATCACATTTATATTTAATTACTGATTTTATTTTCATTATAATGTATAGAATAAGATTAACTATTATTAAAAAAATGAATACAAATGAAATAAACAAAAGGGTGACACCTAAAATATATCAGTCAAAAATAATCTAATATTCATGCACTTGATTAAATCATAACATTTTTGTAAAAAGGACTTTAATATTCGACTCTGAAAACCTAAATTGGAAGAATTAAAACTAAACTAAAGTTTAAAAAATTGTATGAAGTTAAGCAGTGAAATCTTGATCTTTAAAATTCCAAAATCTATCAACCTTCATCTTTAATATCACATTTAAAAATTAATGTGTTGTAATTGAAAACAAAATGGTTACTCACAAAACTTCAATCGAAGAAAATAAATAACTAAATATTCTTCCTTACTTTTTTTGTGTGAATTTATAACAACATTATTAGAAATTGTGGGAATATCTCTCGTTAGTAACAAAAGGGTGGCTATTAAAAACTTTCCAGTACTGAGAGATTAATATCCTATTATAATGAATATTTAAAAAATTAATTTTTAATCAGTTGAAAATATACTTTAGAAAGTTACAATTTGGTTCAAAAATTAAAAATTTGAAATAAATGGCAATTCAAATCATTATACAATATATCCTCCAATCAAATAACTCTACTCTGATATTCTAATGATTGAAAGTTTGTGTTTTAATTAGAACACCTAACAGTGAATTCATAATGAATATTAATAATACAGTTTAATTCAGAAGCAACTGCTAAAGAGGAATAATAAATAAAATTAAGTCTTTTTTTATATTTTATTAAGTTTCAGAAATTGATGTTACACAAAGTATTTGGTGTGTTCTCCTTTCACTAACAGATCATTCGTATCTTTGTTGCGGATTTCTGCTTCCAGGTAAGCCAGCGTTTTGCCCGACCTTAAAGTCCTCGATGAAATCACCACTTCATCGCCCGCTTTAGCTGTTTTTAAGTACCTGTAACAACAATTCAGTTAAAGTTTTGAAAGTACTGCCTTTAAAGTAATTAAAATTCTATGGTACTTACGAAAGATTCAGGTTGACGGATACTGCATCGTTATTTATATTGTTTTTGTGAAGAAGGAGTGCTGCACTGGAGACGACGTCGATTATCGTCGCTGAAAATCCTCCATGCATTCCACCTAAGGGATTTGTGTGGTCTTCTGTTAACTTAATTGTCGCCGAACAAGCGCCGTCTGTTGCTTCCACAAATTTCATCTGCAAATTACAATTGAAATCTTATTTATTTAATTTGTCATAATTTTTTAATCTATTCATATTAAATTATTGTTTCCAATAGCTCAATATATTTTGGATCTTATCATCGTGCCGCTGTTAAATGGTTAATGATTCTATATTTACGATTCTTATTATTTCAGATTATAAGAGTTTCAAAATGCTGTTAAACAATTAAAACAAAGTAAAAAAGTAAAACTAAAAACATAATGCAATTATTAGTGAATTTTCTACAACGTAAAAGACTTATATATTTTTATTATCTCTAACCTGATTAAGAAGTTGTAGAGTAGATTAAATCTTTAAACATTCTCAGTAACAAAACTGTTTAAGGGACAAATGAAACACATGTTTTTGCTGTTATCGATCTATGATAATGAAAATCTACATTGTAAAGACTATCAAATTTATCAGATAATTAAACTCTTTGATTTTATTTAGGATATAGAGGTAAGATTATGATCACCAAAAAGTAAATAGAATATATAAACTGCGTGTTATTTTTAATGCAAAACTTATGTGAATGGTTCTTACCGATTGAACAACTCCAGAAAAATCAGTTGGCTTTAGAGCCTTTGCCAACATCTGTACGTGCTTTAGTTTGCTCATGTTGGCGTGTGAATTGTGAGAATCCAACGAACGACGACGTTGTTCGTGCTTGAAAACTGAATTTTCCGCTGTGTGTAGCGACTATTTATTGAATTTTTCTAATAATAATAATCCGATAAGGTTTATCCTGAAGAGGGTGTATTTTTATCTATACACCGTAGATGTTATCAAGAAAACATGTTTTACGTCAGCGATATAAATATTCTTTACATTTTTACTAATCATTATTTTAACTACAATTCAAATTGTAGTTTGAAAATGACCATGTAATGGTCGAAACCGGTCACTAATAATAAAAACAGTGTGTGATAACAACAAAGTGAATTTTATTTATCGTCCTAATTATTATAAAATGTTTCATAAAACATTGTTAGATGTAAAATTATTAGAATACTACACATTAAAAATCATATAAATTGTTTTCTTAAAAATTAAGTTTTATTTGTCTTAAATTTTATTAGGAAATTATTTTTACTTCATATAATGATCAGCTTTTGGCTTACAGCAAAATAATTGTTTGAAAAGTAGTATTTGCCCTAAAAATAAAAATGAAATATGTATGATCTTAAGCCCACACTCTGATAAGTATTTACGCGTTGGTTTTACTGATAGAAAGAATAGAGAATAAATATTTGTTTTTACTTTCCCTATATACGAAGTATATATAGGGGAAGTATTGTTTCCAAGATTTTTATAAAAAAAAAATTTGCGGAAATATCCGTTTTGAGGTCCCCTGAGTCCATTGCACTAATTTCTGAAAAAAAAAAATTGTTTGTGTGTCCATCTGTCCGTGGGCACTGTATCTTAAAAACGAATGATCCGATAGAGATGAAATTTAAGGTTTTATTGTTAAAAATGTTTTTGTTTGTTTTCGATATTTTTTTTAATATGAAAAGTTTTACAAAACTTTTCAAACAAAAGCTAAAGGGAATGAAGAACTGAACAAGTTTTATTTAAATATATTTTTTGTAAAATTCTTAATTAACTAAAAAATTTTGACTTTTTTTGCTAATTGCTAATAAACTATTGGAGTTACATATTATAGTTTTCGAGTAAAATATAGGGAAAGTCGTATGATGACCACATCACCATTTTTTATTCGCATAAAAATATGTACGTATTAAATTCGTAAAATGTTCTTGGTGGTTACAAAAAATACTGCAAAAAGCTGAATATAGAAATATTTGTTCCATATATCAATCCTACAATAAAAAACTTTGGTTTAACATTTGTTTGGCCTAGTAATACATAGGTACCTGATTTATTTTAAAAAAAGTATTGACCATTAAAAATAAACCATGTTTACTAAGACAAAAAAATGATTTTCCTATAACAGTATATTTCACCAAATTAATTAATAATTAATAAATAAAAATACCAAAATTAAAAAATAGTGCGCAGTAGTAAACATCAGTAAATCAGTCAAGTAACTATCTGATTTACGATTAAAATACAATGTTTCCAACTAAATCTGCCACAAAATCAACACGCAATTGGCGGCATTTCGAGAGCACTTGTATTATCAACGTGGAGAATACAATTATTTACGTCATACATTTTTTTACATGAATCCATGCAATTGTTATCTCAATTGAATCACTCGATATATCGATTTGATCAGTTTAATGTGAAAAATATACCATTCATAACACAAAAAAACGAAGGTATTCATGAAAATGCCTGTAGTTGAATGGCCAGTCGTTAACTGCCATTTGATGAATATATCTGTCAATTAATATGTTAATTATATTTTTTATAGTATTAAATTCGTAAAATGTTCTTGGTGGTTACAAAAAATTCTGCAAAAAACTGCACATAGAAATATTTGTTCCAAATATTAATCATACAATAAAATACTTTTGTTTGATAATGATTACCTTGTAATTGAAACTAGTCACGAGAAATAAAAATATAAGTGGTATAAAAAAGTTAAGTGTTTTCTTTATTTAACTTTTGTTTAAAATTTGTTGGCTTAGTAATACAAAGGTACCTGATTTATTTTTAATGACGTATTGGCCATTAAAAATAAACTATAATGTATTACTAATCCAAAAAATGATTTTCTTGTAACAGCTTATTACCCCAAAGTAATTAATAATCAATAAACACAAATAATAAAACTAAAAAAATAGCGCGCAGTAGTAAACATCAGTAAATCATTCAAGTACCTATTTCATTTGAGATAAAAATACAATTTGTTTCCAACTAAATCTGCCAATAAATCAACACGCAATTGGTGGCATTTCGAGACCACTTATATTATCAGACAACGTGGAGAATACAATTATTTACGTCATACATTGTTTTACATGAATCCATGCAACTGTTATCTCAATTGAATCACTCAATATTTCGATTTAATCGCTTTAATGTAAAAAATATACCATTCATAACACAAAATACCGAAAGTATTACTGAAAATGGCCCGTAGTTGAATAACCAGTGGTCAATTGCCATTTGATTAATGTATCTGTCAATTAATATGTTAACTATATTGCGATAGTATTAAAACAGAAAGTTGTATTCAAATTTAATACCGAAAAATAATAAATCCGTGAGATGGGGAATATAAAAGAGTTTACTTAAATAAAGAAAACACTTAACTTTTTATATACCACTTACCACAATATAAGTGGTATAAAAAAGTTAAGTGTTTTCTTTATTTAAAAATTGAAAATGTACAACGAAGTAAACGCCTCCAAAATTCAAGAAATAAATTAATATAATTATTAATTTCAACAACTTTAAAAATTCATAAATATTAACAGAAAAATACATTCAATTGACTTGTTTGTAAGCAAAACGAATTATTTAATTTTTTTAAATTTAATATATGTATATATTAAAGAAATAAACATCTATCTATATACAATATCATACCTTGTCTGTATAATTGGTTGCCTGATGCAATGCTTAACATTTTCTTAATAAAGTTAAATTAATTGTGACATTATTAAAAAGTTTCAAATAATATAATATAGAAATTCAAGTAAATAATTTGTAAAATTTTAAAAATTGGCAACTGCGTCGCATTAAAATTTGACATTGACAGTTCTCTAGAACATGGACCTGTCAATTATGCAATTTTAAGTTTGTTGTTAAATATTGCGTCCTGTGCGCGTTTATTGGATGCGAAAAAGGTGTTATGATGTGAATGAGCGGCCGCCGCGGGTGGACACCACGTGCAATAGTACCTTCGGATTAACATGCTACAAATAGTTCCTTTGTCCAGTGAGCAGCCTGATTTAGGTACATGTATAGCCAGTCGATTTGCATAATTGGATGCATGCTTCTCTGTGTGTGTGTGTGTTTGTGTTTGCTTGTATGCGTGAATGTGTGGGTTTTAAAATAGAACAGAATTGAATATTTATTATACGGTGTTAAGTATAGCAAGTATTCAATTCAGTCTTATTAGAGTCCACTATGATGATTGTACGTGGAAATAAAAACAAAATAAATTAACATTAACATGCTTTAAATTTAAAATAATATTAGATACAAAGGTGTTTTAATTGGTTTTGAGTTAGATAGTGAATACCAAATTTTTAGAAATTTTAAAATGTAAACAGAAAAAACTTACATTACATAGTAAAAAAATAATGTACTCCTTAACTAACATGATACAATTGGGAATACTAATTTTAATAGTTATTTAAGGTACAAGTATAAAAAGTTATGCTTTATTGCACGAACTGGCGTTTAAAAACACGAGCGAGTTTTTTTTAAGCCAGGAGTGCAATAAAGAAACTTTTTACACGTGTGCCTTACAAAATTTTATCTTCGATCTTAAAGGATTTCAAAGAATATATTCTTATGAGTAAAATTTTAATGCATTTCAATAATTCAATTAATGAAAACATATTTTATCCGCAGTGCACTAATGAAAGCGTTACTTAGCAACCAGTAAACAAGTTGCACAAATGTCGGCCGCCATTATTATTTATGGAAAAAATGTTCGCTTTATTGTAATCGCTTCGACTTGCATTAAATGAAATCTTCAGAGTTCTTAAATCTGCCATTTCGTTTGTATTATATATTTTATTTATAGTTTATTAGTTATTTGTATCAATTAATAAAAAATTAAGTTTTTCGTCTCGAAAATTTGTGCTATAATATATTCATCTGTCAAATTTGACATTTCTGTGCAATAAAAACAGTTTGACATTACCGTGCAATAAAAACGTAAAAAAGCACTAGTGCTTTAAAAAGCCACTTTTACAATGAAAAATGATGCAAAAAGCGTCTATTCTCTGTACGATCGTAGATAAAACTAATTATTTATACCTTTACAAAAATTACCTTTTGACTACAGTTTTGACACAATATTTTTAGCTATTTTCAAACTAAACCTATAAACTAGTAATTAACTTTTTTATACAACTTTTTATTTTACTGTTTCTAGTATATACGATAATCATAATGATTACAGTGTTAATTATTTTCTTAATTTTAATAAATGAAAATGTACCACAAATTAGACACCTCAAAAATTAAAGAATTAAAAATTTATATGTTTTTAAATTTAATATTTGACTGATCATACTATATTCTTTACTGTATTTAGATAGTAGAAGCATGGACAGCATTGATGCACCCTCTGACATGTCAGGGCACACGTTACAAGTTGGCAGCAGTTCAGTCAGTAGTGCCCTGGCCAAGCCACACATGGATGTCGTGTGCGTCATCGACATATGCCAGAGTGCCAACTTGAATCACAGGAAAAGGGCCTTGGAAGAGGTCCGGCATGCATGCATGCAGATTGGCGCCAATCTACACCACATACAGGTAAATAATTTTTTCGTTGATCCTGACTAAATCATTATTATTATTATTATATAATAATAATACTTAATACTTTGTCTGTATAACTGGATTTATTTTATACCGCTGACTAGTTTGGATTTAAAAAAATGACAAGTGTCTTGTCGAAACTAGTCAGCAGTATAAAATAAATCCAGTTATACAGACAAAGTATTAAGTATTATTATTAAATAATTTTTTATTCAATTATTTGCATCATACTACCCTGGAGAGAGAGAGTAACATCTTTATTTTTAATATATACAATTTGGAGAAACATATACAAATGATTAACAATAAGGGTTAGTCTGTCCGTTTGGGCTATCGACTCCCCTCTCTTGACTCTAAGTAATATGTAAAAAAATAAATTCAGTTGCTAGCTAGCTTAACCATCTAGATGATTTGAACTAATGAATTGATGTAGAGGAGTGATGGATGGGTGTCTATGTTTAGGGATGATATTGGGATTTCGGGGAACATACTAGCCTATTTTTGTACAATATTTTATCATCAATTGTAAAATTGATTTTTTATAATTTTTTCAAATTGACCCTTTTTTAAATTTTCAATTCATTATGACAACTTTCAATTTAATTTCCCTTATTTGAAGTTTCTCACCTTGCATTTTGTTTTTCAAACACCATACATCCACTTTTTACCATTATTTTAAAATAAAAAATATTTCTCAACATATTTAGAAAATTCAAAGCTATTATTTTAATATTTAAAAATTTTTATTTCCTTCATTTTAATTATCACCTCTTTTTGTAGTTCGAGAAATTGGACTTTGGCGAGGCGAACGTGATCAGCAGCTTCTACAACGCGGACGTGGCGATCGTCGACGTTTCCCTGGCAACCCAACAAAGTACATTGTTTTATCATTTAGGCGTTCGCGAAAGTTTTAACATGAAGCAAAACATACTTCTCTATAACGATACGGATTACGAAGCTACGATGAGGCTCAAAGTAAGTAAAAAATAATAAAGTCAGTCGGAAATAATAAATTTCTCGTATAGTTATCATGCGGAAACTATACGTTCGTCTCATACTCCATTTCCGACGAAGAAACATCGTGCTACATTACCGGCGCGGGGATCAGGAATGAGGAGAACGTCGACATTCTGCATCTAAGACTGAAGAAGCTGCTGCAGGACGTTGAAGTACAAAGCAAGTAAGTTACGTAAACGCGAAACATAATGATTGTATTAAAGTGTGAATTTTTTTAAGGGCGCACATGAAGGAGAAGTTTCTGACGGATTTAAAGAAGATCCGCGAACAATTGAGTGGCGCCGAGCTTCGAACCGCCCTTCACGCCATCCGCAAGCGGCTGGACGATCCCAACGTCCTTTCCGGGGAGGTTGTCCTCAACATGCTGTTCTGTTTCCGCGACGACCAAGACTACGACGCTATGGTGCAGCTCGTGGACGATTTAAACACTTTGCCCATTTCTAGAAAATACATCAACTCCTACATACAGTACTGGTACGCGTTCGCCTTAAACAGGAGAAAGCGAGAAGGCGATAGAGAAAAGGCACTGAATGTATGCATCACTGCACTGGAAAAAGTAGGTTACATATTAATTTATAACTAACAGACTTTGTTTACATAATTAGAAAATTTTTGTTTTCAGATCGAAAATCATTTTCCGGACATGCTCTGTTTATGCGGACGGATCTACAAAGACAAATTCATCGAGTCAAATCACCAGGATGATAACAGCCTCCAGCAGGCGATTTTCTGGTACAGGAAAGGTTTCGAGGTGCAACCTAACGAGTACGCGGGCATCAATCTCGCCACGCTGCTCGTAATTGGCGGTGCCGAGATCAAGCATTCAGAGGAGCTGCAGCGGATCGGTATGGTCCTGAACAATCTGATTGGAAAGAAAGGCAGCCTGTCTTCCCTAGAAGATTACTGGGACGTGGCGACGTTCTTCGAAATTTCCGTCCTAGTGCAGCACTACACGAAGGCCATCCAAGCGGCGGAGTGTATGTTCAAGCTGAAGCCTCCCGATTGGTACCTAAAATCGACTGTGGGGAATATTCAATTGATTGATCGGTTCAGGAAGAGGAAGGATGAAGAGCAGTCACCTGAAGAACAGGTAGATAATTTATATGTATTAATTTAATTAACTTAAACTTTTAGTTTCTGGAAAACATCAATGAAAACAGAGATATTATTTTTATCACTCTCACATATGTTGATTGACTAAGTTGATGATTTTGTGGGTTAGAAATAATTAAAAAGGACAAGAAGATTTGTCAATGGAAATTTAGGAGGACAAAAAGGAAATACATTTAGAAGGCGATTCTAGAGTTATACAGTGTGGAATAAGAACATTATTATCAACAAAAGCTTACTTGACGTATCACAATTAATTATTTTATAATTATAAAGAAAGCTTATTCTTGACCCAATATAATCCAAGCTAACGCACTCTTGACCTACCCCACTAAACTATATAATAAGCCGGCACATTCATAACCTACCACAATAAAAATGCAGTACATTATCAGCTTATTGACCTTGACTAAGCCATTATTTATAAAGGCGAAGTAGCTTAATAAATGTTTGTTGTGGTAGGTCGAGAGTATGTTACCTTAAACAAGGTATTGTGGTAGGTCAAGTATGCGCTACTTTAATGTGTTTTATATTGGGGTAATTCAAGAATATGATCATTTGATTAGTGGTTATTGTGTTAGGTCAAGAGTATAATGGATCAAATAATGGTTTCTGGTGTAAATGTATATTGTGGGTGGCCTCTAACCTACACTTCAATCAATATTATTTGTAAATAAAAAATCTATTTTATAATTTCCATGTAACAATTAACTGTTGTTTTCAGTAAACTTTTGCTTATGTTCTAATGATGGTAGGGTGGGATAGTAAGTACATGTTTTTTATACGATTTTTTGTTGTAGATCTTTCATTTTTGGATGGAATTCTTCCTAGCAGCGACCCGTTCACCAGCCAACGATTGCATCCGATTCCCCGCCCTGGTCCTCGAATCCAGCAAGGAGCTGATGCCGAGCTACGTGTGCGTGAACCTGGCAGTAGAACAGCGCACCCTCCAGCTGACCAACTTTTGTCTGGACAGCCTGCGTAACAACTGCAAGCAGATACACGACTGGGAGTTCCCCAGCGACGTAATACGCAGCGTGAGCTTCTACAAGCGCGACGAGCGCTGCCTCTTCCTCTACGTACAACAGAACTCCGACGACTTCCAAATCTTCTTCCCGTCCGAACCGTGCCGGCAAAAGTTCTACGAGCTGCTCTCCGAGCTGACCGTTGATCAGGAGTTCGGCTTGATGGACATCGAACCGCCCAGGGATATTCGGTACGAATACGAGATGGACGAACAGGGTAAACGCATCATCCTCGGAAAGGGTACCTATGGTGTTGTCTACGCGGCGAGGGATCTGAACACGCAGGTGCGGATAGCCGTCAAGGAAGTGCCGGAGAGAAATTTGGGCGCCGTGCAGCCTTTACACGAGGAAATTAGGTTAGTAAATAAATAAACAATAAAATTACCTGCCTATAAGCGTATACTTTCTATGAAACGATTTTATGGTCTAGTGAATATTTTACTTATCAAATATTATCTTCACTAAGTAATTTTATTCATTGTAAAATAGTTAATAATAATTAACTATTGATAATGAGAATGTGGCAATCGAAATATTTTATGAAAAAATGATTAGTGTTTTAATAGAGTAGAAACTAGATGGTACTTCTATTATTTGATAATATTTCTTTGTGTTTTCTACAGGTTACATTCACAACTGAGGCACAGAAACATAGTCCAATATTTAGGTTCGCTATCGGAGGGAAATTATTTTAAAATCTTTATGGAACAAGTACCCGGTGGTTCACTGAGTGCCCTCTTGCGTTCGAAATGGGGTCCATTAAAAAGCAGCGAGCAGACGATAGCCTATTACACAAAACAAATCCTTGAAGGACTGAAATACCTGCACGACCAAAAAATTGTGCACCGCGACATAAAAGGCGATAATGTTCTAGTCAACACATATAGTGGAGTAGTGAAGATCTCCGATTTCGGCACATCCAAGCGCCTAGCCGGATTGTGTCCCGCCACGGAAACCTTCGCCGGCACGTTACAGTACATGGCCCCAGAGGTGATCGACAAGGGTCAAAGGGGCTACGGAGCGCCGGCCGATATCTGGTCGCTGGGCTGCACCATCGTGGAAATGGCCACCGGTAAGCCGCCCTTCACCGAGCTGGGCTCACCACAAGCGGCCGTCTTCAAGGTGGGGATGTATAAGCAGCATCCCGTCGTGCCGGAGGAGCTGTCGGAAAAGGCCAAGTCGTTCATCTTGAGATGTTTCGAGCCGGATCCCGAGAAGCGCGCCACGGCCCAACAGCTGCTCGAAGATCCGTTCCTTGGGGAGAGGAAAAAGAGCGTCCGATTGGCCACCGAATTCAACAGGAGCGTTTCCGTGCCGGCCGATCGGGTGGTCAACAGGCTGCCCGGCCATTCCAGTGCTCCTAATCAGACGCCCACGTCTCCGGAAGTCGAGTAAGTATTGATTTTTTTAAAATTAATACTAAAAACCACCGATTGATTGATTAATTTAGCGTGTCCTCATCATCACCATGATTGATTGCTTAATTAATTCGTTTGCTAGAAGTCATGTATCATGAATTATTTTTACAACAAATACAAATAAATGCACGATTTCGTAAAGTATAAAGCCAGTGAGATAAGTTAGAAATATGCTACCCTCTTCATTATTTACATATTGTGTATCTTTTGTTATTAGGAAATTAATCATGTCGTTTAGAGTGACGGGAGCAATGACAAGCTCATTTATATAAATAACACAGTGAAAATATTACATGGTCGGTAGCCAATTATTACTTCTACTATTTATTGCACCATGCTCTAATTAATAAAATGTAATAATGAAGATGCACTGTTATTAGAGGTTTTTTAAAAATATATAATATTTGTTCGCAAATAATTCATTTTTCACAAGTTACAAAATCCTTTTTAAAATATATATTTAACGAATATTTATTTGCTTACCAGTAAAAATAAAACTAAACTCGTAGGTAATATTTTTCAACCACACTAAGGCCTGAGAGGACAGGTAAACAATACACGGCGGGGAGTTTTTTATTTTGCCTTTTTATCACACCATCGAAATTCGTTGTTCTTTTTTTCTCACGTTTTAAAGTCGCATTCGAACATTATTGTTATCACGTTTATTTCCATTAATAACCGTATCCAGCATGCTGCTGCACATGACTTTCAAATACTACTCATGGTAAATGATTTCGACCTGAGTCTCCCACTTAAACTACATATATAAACACATACATATACATTCAATTCATCCAGGTTTTATTTATTTCTCTCCCCGCTAATCTCATTTGACTTGCAGTTCACAAAGCCGGGGACATTTATTGCCGCCAATTCAAATGCCCAGTGCATGCGCACTATCATTCAACAGGTAAACCCTTTACTGTTTGCATAGCTTAGAAAACTGCACGCGACTAGTCCTGAATCGCTTTTCGATATTTAATCGCCGACCTGGTGTGTTTTAATTGATTGTTTGGCGATTTTTTAGTCTTGCCACGACACCGTCCATAGATTTAGAGCCCGACCAGGACCAGAGGAGGAACTCGTCGGGGACGCTGCTGTCGCCGGAAGTAGAGGGCGGCGGAGAGACTGACGGTTTTTACCTGCTGAAGAAGGACTCGCAGAGGAGGACGACGCTAGCGAAGGTGCTGGCACAAGATGGGGCGAAGATTTGCGAGGTGTGGATGTACAAGTTACGCGAGAAGACGAAGGGTGAGGTGGTATTAACCACCCAACATCTGGAGAGGCTGATGAACGCACTGAAGGACTATTTGACGGAACAGTCGCCGAACGTCATCGTCGCGGCGATTAGCCAATTAAAGGAGGAGCTAGATTTTGAGATGGGCGCGATTAATCAGATGCAGTATGCTATATATTTATATCAGGTAAATTATTATTATTCATTTAACAACGCAATATGTTTATTTTAATACAATATTTCACAAGTATATGAAATATTTACTGTTTCCGAATTATTTAAACACGCAATACATGTTTAAAATGATTGTTTCGTTGGCAAAACAAAAACAAATTCGTTGCTACCGGTATTTGTCATCAATCGATGTTAACGTGATATACTTCAAGAACAGTTGTGTTTCATATTTCGGGTCGAACGGTTATGTTAATTTATCACTACTGAAGAAAACCAATATGGAACATACTAACCAATATATTTCAGCTGTAAGTTTACATCCTGTCCTATAAATCTTTTTATTTTAAAACTCTAATTAAGTTCGATCTGATTTATTTAAACTGATAAACAAAAATTATTATTGTATCGAATAAACCGTGCGTTACATGACTTGATCGAAATTACGTATGACTCACCGGCTAAAATAATTAGGTGTTTAGGTGTGTAATTGAAAAAAAAATCTGCAATTTCAGGAGGCCGTGAACGACGTGCTACGACTGCACCCGATCAAACCGCACTGGATGTTCGCACTGGACAACCTGATACGGAACGGCGTTGCAGCCGCCATCAACGTGTTCTCTCCAGAGCTAGGTGAAAACCTGGCAAACCACAGTGCACCCAGCACCGTCAACTCTACAACGTCCGATAAGAGTCCCACATACGACTTGCGGGATAAGATCGTGCAATTGAAGGCGGAGAACGCCAGACTGACCGTAGAATTAATCGAATCTCAAAAACAATACCAACATCTGGTAAGTTATAAAGCTAAACACAATGCCTTTAAGTTATTAATTACATTTTTTTAGGTGAAAATACTCTTGGACCACAGCACGCAGCAAGCGCAAGCGATAGAACAGGCTTTGGGAAAGGTGAGCCAGAAACGCCGAGAGGAGGACATCGTAATCGACGACAAGCTCAAGGAGTGGCTGGACAATCTGGACATCCCGGCGACGGCGCGGGAAATTATCCTTAACGAAAACTTCACGCACGATGACTTCCTCTATCACATAACCCGCGACGACATCCGAAATATAGGCCTGCGGGCCGGCACCGAGTTCCGGGTGTGGAGGGCCATCACGCACCACCGGCAGACCACGATGCTTTGCAACGGTGCCGTCACATCCGACGACGACTCCGACACGATGGAATCTCCATGAATCTCGTTTACCATATATATATTTATACCGGGTGTTGAATGTTTCATGCAATTTTTGCTCAACTCATGTGATATCATCTTAATTTACAACATTAATTCTTGCTACACATAAAAATGCAAACTAATCATTAGTAATTAAATTTAAAAAAAAAAATAGAGCTGCGAACAATTCATATTGGATTGAAAAATGTTATTTATATTTTCACAGTGAGATTTCTTCAACTATTAACAATGAAAATATATTTGTTTGCATATTTATGTTCATTATTAACATTACAAATAAATATTAAATATAGATGATATTGCATATATCAAATTCTTAATTCTTACAATATTTCCGTTATTCCTAATTCTTAACAATTTTTACATTATTTTTGTAAATTCTAATTTTTAATTCTTACGTTTTCGTAAAATGGTTACGTTGTTTTAAATTGCTACGCTGATTATTCTTATTTAGTAATCTATATTTTAAAACATGGTAATTGTTTTACGTATAAAGAACATTAACCATATTTTAATACATGTAAAAACAGTAATTTTTTCAACTGTATAAGATATCATGTGATATAACAATTGTTTTAATATGTATAAAATATATAAAAACATGGCAAATGTTTTATCTGACTGGAACATTGAAACAAAACAACGCACTCAACACCCGGTACATACGCATTAATTTAAAAAAAATAATTGGACTGTGATTTGTTGAGTTTGTTTTAATTTTATTCGCGCGGAAATTTTATTTTAATTTCTTATTATGTTTTAAATTAACATTGAATGTTAAATGGATGTAGTATTATCGTTTAATGATAAAAACGCAAGTTCAAATGTAATGTGCCTTACGTTGTGAAGACATCACAATACGTACGTTTTAGTCTGTGCGCGGGTCGTATTCTACTTCTTTTTTTTTTCATTTTTTAGAGAGGATATAGTTTGTTTCTTTGGGGGCTGGCGGACGTGCTGCCGGTCTCGGAGGGACGCCCGAAAGTCTTTATTTTTGTAGAAGAATAAAAAGATCTGTTATATATATAATATATTTTGTAATTAAAGTTGATTTAATAATTTAATAACACAATTGCGATTTTTATTTAGGAATCATGAACAGGTTGTTGTTTTTTGGTGGTAAGTATTAATGAAAATAATGTTCTACAATACAGTATTAATTCGTTTATTTAACTAATTGCTTACAAAATATCGTCTTCACATTCATACCTTCAATTATTCCTATGATAGGTGCCCATTGGAGATCTGCATAATATTTGCATCTTCTAAAGTAATAAATCCATTTTATATTAATAATATACAATATTATCATGATGGTTGCGACCATACCTAAATGATAATCCAGATTATAACACTTGAGTACTATTATGTTTGATCAGAAATAACTTTTGATCGTAAAATTATAATAAGGGATTTCTTTTGCGCAAATCAATAGTATCTAGTTTTCCGTCTTGTCATATTTATCTATGTTTTTTTTGTTTTTAATTTAAACGTTGGTTACCTTTTTGTTCGCAAAATCTCATCTTGTAATATCAATCTATGGAATTATTTTTTGTATATACGTTGTCGACACTTTTGTATTCAGTAATCAATCTCGTTTTATCTTTCTATGGTTTTCAAAATTGACAATACTTTCGTATTTGGTTCCATCTTGTGTTCGATCTCAGTGAAGTTTACATTTCTAACCTATAAATGCACTGATGAAAACAAGTTTTGTGTACGTTAAATAATTAATAATAATAATGTTGGGGGTTCGGGTCAACTCCTTCAACGAGACGGGATTGGGTGAACCGGAACAGGACGCAAATTCCGCCCTCACCGAATTAGATAAAGGTAAAATAACAACATTAATGTATAATTTTGTTGGGCTGTAATATTTATTTATTATTTTTTATTCATTTTTATTTCATTATTTATATAAATATTGTATAAAAACATAAATCTTTTACTTTATTCTTCCTTTCTTAATGCACAGTGTTAATTGCCTTAAGAATAAGAATTTAGCAAAACATTATATAGTTGCCAAACTATTAACATTTGTGTTTTTGTTAGTTCTAACAAAGAATGAAATATAATCGACTGAAGGTCTGAATTTATACCTGAGATGGATTAGTGAATTCATTATATTTATTGTAGTAAATGTTTTTCTTTGTATTAAAAATCGATTTTATAATAAAGCTGTACTGAAGAGATTGAAAGATCGAAACACGTGTCTGCAGAATGATTTTAAACTTGAATGCTAGATTTTTTAATTGCTTTTGCTAGTTTAATTTAATGAAATCAGTTTAAATTCAATTTTTGTTCATAATTTTTCATGTGACAGTCTTATCTAAACAATTAGTGTTGCTTGATAGTTGTACTATTCGTAACACGCAAATTAATTTGGTTTTATTCAATGTCTGTCGAGGTACTAGCCAGAGAAGTAGTTGTTTCAAATTAATTTGTTTTGTAGGCAACAACGAACTAAAGGATTTTAATACATTTTATTAATAATTAAATTAATTATGATTTAAACACAGGAAATAAAATTTTATTACTTATCGATTATAGATGTCACATTTGGTATTTATAATATATTTAAAATAACTTTAGTAATTATTTTTATTACTCAAATAATACTGTAATGTATTTTTGACCTAAATATAAATTATTACCAAACTCCGACATCCTCTTAATCCTCTACACAATCCATCTAATCAACTCCTCTATGATACCACTTTAGTTATCCCTATCCTAGAACGCCTTCGATTCCAATTCTCCAAAAATTCTTCTTCTTCCATATATTATCCCAATATTGTCTTCCTAGAAACCCTAGTATAAACCCCAAATTTAAAAATCCCAATTCAACCATATTTGATTTCATTTCAACATTTCTTCCTTTTACACAATAACGACTGATGCCATATGACTGGATAGCACAAGGCAGAAAAATCTCTGGTCGATAGCCTTTTGACAAATTAATACATTAACACCTCATTCATTATTCACCATTCCAATGTAAATATGTACAAAATTTGTCAATAAATATATGTTACTACTATAAATTATTATTGAAGTATTAAAATGTTACACTTTTAACAGTAATATTACTAATTAATTAATTAATAGATTATGTATTTAAGTCTACTCTATCATCAATTTGTAAGATTATCGCATTTTTTTAATTTTGATTTATTAGATTATAACAATATAAATACTGTAATATTTTATTATTTATTATTTTTTCAGGATTACGTTCTGGAAAAGTGGGTGAACAATGTGAAGCGATTGTTCGATTCCCGCGGCTGTTCGAGAAGTATCCGTTTCCAATTTTGATCAACGCGTCCATGTTGAAGCTCGCTGATGTCTTTCGCGTGGGGTGTGTGATGATAAGAAAACTGTTGATTCCTTATTTGTTTCGGTTTATGAATTTCAGCAATAATTTTTTGAGGCTGTGCGTTTTGAGGGTGTGCCAGCAGAGCGAAAAGCACCTGGACAAGGTGTCTAACGTCGATGAGTTCGTAAGGAGGGTTTTTAGTGTGATCCACAGCAACGATCCGATTGCGAGGGCTTTGAGTTTGCGGACGCTTGGCGCTGTCGCCTGTATTATACCCGAGCGCCAACAGGTACACCACAGCATTAGGACCAGCCTGGATTCGCACGATTCCGTCGAAGTTGAGGCGGCCATTTACGTCGCTATACAATTTGCCGCACAATCTAAGTTAGTATCGTTATTCATTTTGCTAGTACACGAAAATTACACTTTTTTACCCTAGGTTCCCTAAATTGCATTTTCCCTTTAAACTTTTTAATCCTTAAATTTTTGTATTTTCAAATTTATTTTTGGTTGTGGTAACGGATTTTGTTGTGCAGGACGTTTGCAATAGGAATGTGCAATAAAATCTCGGACATGATCCAGGGCCAAGCGACGCCTGCTAACATGAAACTGCAGCTGATTCCGATACTCCAGCACATGCACCATGACACAAACACGGCTGCGATGGTCAGGAAATTGTGCATCGATCTGTTGCCGACGTATCCAGCTCAGGATTTTGTTTTGGTCACGTTGAATACTCTCACACAGTTAGCAGCAGCGACGCTGGTTGATATCCCCAGTCAAGTCAGTAATGATGAATAATCTTAAATTATTTTACTATTTTTTTATTTATTTAGGTCCAATTGTTGCTACAATATTTAAACAACGATCCGCGCTGGGAGGTAAAGTCAAAATCTTTACAATATTTACACAGGCTTGCCAAGCCTGGAGCTCACTTGTGGCCGGTCGGGGCGATCGAATGCATTTTGGATATTGCGTTGGAGACGAAATCACCAAAAGTGTTAAGTTTAGCTTTGAGTGAGTAGGGGATAATTTTCAATTAAACTTATTCCATATGGAAACTACATTTCTTAGTTTGTACCTATAAATTTATACTTCTTAGGATTTAAAAGATGAAGAAGAATATTTAAATATTTTTTCATTGTTTATTTTTATGCTTATATATAAGGTTTATTTTTTTATTATAAAAGATTAAATGTTTTGTTTGTTGATTAATAAACAGGTGTAATTGAGGTTTTGGCAGAGTCTCCAAAGTTATGCCACGAACATCATCACGAATCCTCGAAATTACGCCAACTTTGCGCGAAAAACAGTTTCTCCCCGCACCCCGCAATAGCCGCCCAAGCCATTAATATCCTCACACAGATTGTTTGCTATTGGTAAATACTTTAATCAGTTTCAATTAAAATGTTTAATTTTTTACGTTGTTAGTTATAAGGAAAATATTGAAGTAAAGGGAACCGAAGACGTGATATCTTCCCTGGAAACGTTAATCCTGCTCCTAACGTTTTCCGATGAGAAATACCCTTATCAACTGAAATTAGCCTTAAAATGCGCCGTCCGATTATCGGATGTGAAGCGTGAACATTGCGAACGCTTCGTCGAATTGTTAGGCTCAAGATTTGGCAGTGTTGATGGTAATATTATTATTATCTAATAACTATTTTTTGCTAATGTTTTTTCATTAATTAGGTGATTGTATGTTGGTGATTTGTGAAGCTCTGGGTGCGATTGGTGGATTATTACCAGAAACTCTGCTGCCGTTACTGGGAGACATCCTCAAACTTCTCCTAGAGTTTGTAGAAAATCCTGTGTTGAATCAGCAGCAGACGAATATATTGGTGATGCTGTGCACGCTAGTCTTCCAAACATTGTCGGGCTACCAGTGGAATAAGGAGACGATTGAGGTGATCTACAAGGTGACCTCTACAAGGAATCTCTGGGCGAATTACAGGATAGGCAGGGCGGCTGTCAGGTACGGCCATCATTCCATCGCCCTTCACATATTCAACAATCTCACCGAGCAGGTGAGTTCGGAACACTGGCATTTCTGGCTGGTGTGCTTGAAGGAGATGAGCGCCGCCGAGGCGCAATTGATGGCCGACGTCACGCCTGGAAGTTTAGTGGATCGTCTCGATATCGCCATCATGCACTACAACAAAGCGATCGCTGCTTTAAAAGTAAATAACTTAATAAATCAAGTATTCAAAAAATACATTATCAATTATTTTAGGCGGCGAGTACACCTTCACACAATCTGCAATTTCAAGCTGAATACATGCGGATCCGTTCAGAGTTTTTGCAATGCTTGTTGCAGCTGATACATACGTGTAATATTCTTTGTATAGTCCCGCCGCCGGCTATAGCGTCCACGATTGCACAAACGACGCGCGATGAATTTCAACGGCACGGTTATATTACCAATCAGATGAGGAAGTGCGTGAAGGAGTTTAAAGCTTGTGCTGATTTGTATTGGAAACTGTATCAAACCGCTTTCGACGCTGATCCGGCAACATTGGAAAATATACAAATGTATGATGTTTAAAAAAACAATTTATTGAGGTGATAATTTTTTTAATTTGCAGCTTACAACAGATGTGCTTGCTCTTAGAGCAGTGCGTCGAGGGTGTTTGCGTTAATGGTTCTCAATTGATTGAGCAGCCGTTACAGTTCAATTTAGAAAACACTAGGTTGGAGACGAGGCAATTGTTATTGGGGTGCCAGAACGCGTCCAGTGTGTGTAAATCCATACTCGAGCAGAATGTTACGCAAACTATTACCCACAAGGTAGTAAGATCAACCACATAATTAAACAGAATAATGCATTGTAATTTTCTAGCACGTGGAACTGCTGAAGACGATCGTGGACGTCCTCACCAATTCCACATTGCCCGTGCCCAGATTCTTCTTCCAGGTCCTGCAGTGTACGACGCTGAAACTCGCCATTTCGCCACAGCCTCGAGTGCTGGGGGAATTTATAAGCGTACAAGCCGGTTCCCAGTTGGCCGTCAAGGTCGAGGGCGTGATACAGCACGGACAAAAGCCGGGGCTATACAGGAAAGTTGACGGCGTTGTCATCACTGTTACGTCACAACTACAACCCAACAGTAAGACCAAGGACGTCGACGTAAAAGTAAGTAACAGCTTAAGAAAGCTAACATAAGGAACGCCTGAAAAAGTTGAATGCTCAAAGTAGTGTAATTAATTATATATGTTTTGTAGAAAAAAAATGTATATTAGCTTTACTTAAGGTTTTAACAAAAATTGTCTAAATATTTATATACATACATAAATTACATACATTTTAACCTCACATGAAATGGATCTAAGATATCTTTTAATATCATTTCCACGACAAACACTATGTTGCTATTTTATATTAATATAATAATTTTAAAAGTCTTACGTCATAAAATTTAAAATCTCTGTTCAAATAATTGTTGATTCCTTACTTCACTTATTATTTGTATTAATACCAGATGTATTAATAAAAATAATTAGTGAAGTAAGGAATTTTATTTCGTTCATCATAATATAGAACACTTCACATTACTCAACCCGAAATTTAGTCAAATAATTGTATTTTCTGTTTTTAATAAAGCATTATATTATTACTTCTTTTTCACTAAATTAGGGAAATTTAGTGCAATGCTTTAGACAACATCTAATTTTAATTTATTTATTGTAATAAAATGTAATCAATATTTGCCTTTCATTATTTTTTGTGTAGCAAACAGTAGATGCAAATTCCGTACTGACGCAAACCGTTACTCCGCACAAAGATTTCTTTTCGGCGCAATTTCTACTCGCATTCCCTAGGGGAGGACAGTATGTGCTGACTGTCGATGCCGCCGTAGTCGACTGCCAAGGTGACACTTGGAAAACCGGGCCGAAATCCTCGCTCACCGTCAAAGTCCCCGAGGAAGTGAAGCTGCAGCCGATCTCTATGCCAGGAACCTCTTGTAATACGAACGTGTAAGTACCTTGTGTATAATTTAATTAAATACAATTTCATATAAATAAAAATACTATGAATTAAACTCGTGTGGAAAACATAGTTATCGAGTTTAATTTCATCATATTAAAGATTTAAAAGTAATCACAACAAAATAATAAATATAGTGTTGACACCAATATTAATAATGCTTAACATAAAATTATTTTTAGGATCCTTATGGCAGAGGATAGCTTATTCATAAGGTCAAATCAGAAGAAATAATTGTATTATTATAATTTTTATTCATAGTTTGTACTGTTGAAGTAATAAAATTTTATACATTTTCTCATTCTAAAATTTTACAGTTTCACGACATCATAATTTAATTATGTAAATAACTATTGGATGTAGGTTATTTACATACATACTTGTAAATTATTATCACTGGTGAAAAATTTCGTAATAAATGATGCAATTGAAATATTACCTGCAGTTACATTAATACACAAAAAAATATTACATCATGACTTAAATTTTTAGTTTTAGAGCTATTTATAGTATAGTAATAAATATTTAATTTATACTACAGAAATTATCAATAATTGTACAAAATTATATTTAAAATTTAAGAATTACGCGCACAATTTATAAATTTGATTGAATTTTATTTCTGTAACGTGTTACCCAATTCTCATTTCCAAAATCATTAAGAGCAGGAGTCAGAAATAATTTAACGCAAATATTTACTTAACGTCACGAGGGTCACTAGTGACAATCTGCGAAAAACGCTTTCCGTGACTCAGTCAGGTGCAACCACGCCACGATTTTTAAAAATAATAACAGTGGATGAACGAGAGAGTCACCTAAAGGTGTAGGTGTATTTACGACGACGCCACTGTCCAACGACGCCTCTATAAGAGAGCCCAAGCCGGTGCGAAGAAATTTAGTCCTGAAACCGTTACAGTCGTGACAACTTCCTGGATAAGTGCTGAACATGCCTGGACCTTCGAGACCCTTATGGCAGGTTAGTGGCAAAAAGAAAAACAATCTTTTTGTTTATTTAAAAAAATATATATAAATTTATAAGGATGTAAACATAACGACGTCAGCGCGTTTCCCAACGGGATTTTTGGTGTGTGTGTCACGGTGTCTTTGAATACGCGCGCGTTTGTCTAAAATAGAATTGTGCCGTTTGGAAATTAGTCCGCGCTTTTTTGCACTAAACATATCACAGTTTCACGCCCGAGGTGAAGTATTTGGCTGGAATATTGTCGAAGATTTTGGTCAGGATCTCGAACATTATGCCCTCGATCGTCTTAGACAGGATCGGATTGAGGGAGTCGGCTAAAACTTTCCAGTTTTCATTCAAGTAGGCGTTCGTGGTTTCCTCTAAAAATACAATAAAACTTATTTTTAAAAAAAGTAGACGTTGGTGGTATCCTAATACATGTGGGTTTGAATTAGTCTAGATTTTACCTAAGGGTTTGATGCCGTCAAATAGATTCCCCAAGTACAGTCTCAAGCCGCCGATGTTAAACTTGACGTGGACTTTCTGCACGCTGAAAAAGAGCAGACCTTCCTTTTCCACGACCTTGTTTTCAATACGTACGAAAATATCCAGGTTTTCTGTAAACATAATTTCTTGCTAGTCCTCCTGAATAATTATATTATTTTTAGTACAAAATACACGATTTAATCGAGAAATATTTTGTATTGATTTTTTTTTATTTCAAGAGTATTGCTGCAGATAACTAGTGCAATCAATTAAATGCATCGTGACGATGTGAAGTATGTATAAACAGTAGTGATTTTTGAAAAATGATACTATTTACTTTAAGGAACGCATTTTTACTCTTAATATTTTATTTAGGGAAAGTATTGTTTAGCTTGATAATTTAGGCAAGCAGAAGAAGTTAAATATTGTGAATTCTATTTTATATTTAAAACAATACTTACTAGCATCAAACCAACAATGTCCGCTTCCTTTCAACGGTATCACGAGTATCTTCCCCAGCAGCACGTACTTCCCTTCAATCCTCAACCTGGGCAACTTAATATCTGTGTAGAATTTGTACTTAGAGTCCACTCGATTATGCGTGACTTTAGTGTTGCCGAAACCAATAACCGTAACATTGGTCAAGGAGGCGTTTACGTTTACCGGTCCAGAACCTTGTAAAATCTGTTGACCACGAAATGATTACAAATTCAAAACAATTATCCACTCATCACTTACTCGTATGATTGGCACTTTGAGTGGGTCCAGCACGTCCAAACCGATCTCCGGAATACCTTTGGGGATGGTATCGAAGAGGATCTGGACGGCGGCAGTGGTACAATTCACGAACTCCGGATCCTCAAGCGCGCACGTCTTTACATAATCGGCTGCATTAATTAAATATAGAAATTATTACCTTGCGACACCGAGATTATTGAGTTTGTTAATAATGATAATGGCGCGGCGCGCGGCGTGTTGCAACAGCCGTAAGTGGCAAATGTTGCACACCGTTTTATTACGAGATCTTTGAACAGTCAACAGATATAAATCTAATAATGCAAACAAGATGTTGAGAAATTAAAAAGTTGACCACAGAGATCTTAACAATCACCAATCAAATTAGAGGATCGTGTTTTTCAGTAATGGCTGCCATGTATTATTCACTATAGCAACTACGTAACTATGGTAACAGTTTATTGTTATTATTATTATTTACCCTTTATCAAATATGTTTAATATATAAATTAACCATTCATCATTGTGATACAATTAATGGGGCGATCCTTTAAAGCGACAAGCTCTTTTACAAACACACACATAATACGGCGAAAGAACCACGTGGTCAATAGCCAAACACAACTACTACTATATAAATAAATTTGAGTATTATTCGTTTATGTTTACTATCTTAATAAAAAAAAGTTTTCAAGCCGAAATAAGTTAATTATAAAATAAAATATGTCTTACTATTATTTATCAGTTACAATGATCTTAATTTTATATTATTGTATAAAAATTTGGCTTTCTAGTTAAATATTCAATTTTATATATTTAAATGTATATGTAAGGAAGAGTTTTCTTTTTATTAATTACAAAAAAATTCCTTTCGTATAGTCTTGTTTTCAAGACTATTTCCTTCGAATTATATTAACATTGAAAACTAAAAGACAATCTCTATAAATTAAGATGCGGAAATAATCAATACTATTCGTTATCGAGGCCACAAATATCGATTGATGTAAAAGTAAAAGCTTAGAATTATTTTTTTTTATTGTTTAAAGACAAAAAACAAATTTGATTGAATGATTGAGAGTGAACCTTTATACTCTTGATAGAAGATTTAGAATTTTTAATGTCAGTAAAGAAATTTTAAATGGAATGATAATAAGTAAATGAGGCGTTTTAAAATTAATACTTGTAGTTTTATTACAGCTACATTTAAATAAGTTATGATGATAATTTTTTGTTTAATTTAGCTTTTAATGTTATTTCAACAATGAAACTTACGTTTTTCGTAAACAATGCAATCCGCAAGGCCGAAATGGAGCAAAAAGAGCACGCCGATGTTGGCCAGTGCCATGTTTATACAAAACTGGCGGTTTTGCACCACGAAAAACTGTAATCACTTTCACCATAAAACCCACCATTATGTAACCGATCGTATCTCTGTCTGTCGGTGTTGCAGGCTAATTGATTACGTATCAATATTAATCTTTAGGCCCGGGCGCTTAAGAATTAGATAATCTCATCAAATAAAAAAACTAACCGCTTTGTTTAGGAAGTGATCTAGATTTCAGTTTCTTCATGAATAAAAAAATTGGGTGAGAAATGTAGGTCGATCGTGTTATATGTATATTTTTAGCAGTTTAATTATTTTGTTTCATTTTATATTTTTTTCGATTAACGCCTTTGAACGGATTGGCAACGGTCCATGTTTACGCTCCCGAATCCAACAGGATCATAAATTTTGTATTGAAATGGGGTTATTTTTAAATCGTATTGTGCGTCCTGTTCTTTAAAAATAAACTCTGTTAACAAATATGTTAAGAAATTGATTACATAAAATTTAATTCAGATTATAATTCATTTAAAATATTTAATTGATAAAATTGCGTATTTATAAAGCGTTTAAAATTAATGAATTATTCTAGTTTTTAATCGAAACCATTATAGGCGAAATTTGATAAAAATTGGATGAAATAGTAAACTAATGTCAATTCGCATTAGCGTTTTAAATGAATTAAAAAAATAAATTGTAAATTAGTGTCTTTGAACTGTTATGTATATTTCAAAGTGTTTAAAAATATTAAAACACGCCTAAAATCCTTTAAATATATTGAGAAATTATTTTAATTAATAATTCAATATAAATATAGAAGCATTTTTTACGTAATTCGGAAAAATCATTAACAAATTTAACACACTTTTACTGGCTCGATTTAATTAAAATTAATCCGACACTCATTAGAACTGCAATTAAGCCAATTCGGTTGAACGCAGCTTACGTACACAAGACAAAGTACACAATTTTCAACCATATTACCAAAGTCTACAATTTGCAATGTAGAAAGTCACAAGAAAATAGCCGTCGTCGTCCTTTAGGCATTAAAAATGGTTTGTCCTGAATAAACGCGTTGAGCTTGCACAACCGAAACTCAAATGTTAATTAGTTTCCCACGGAAGGAGAAACTGGGTGTGTCCCTTTTAACAATACTGAAGAAAAACATAATCGCTTTATCATTTACGTTTATTCAATTCGTATATTACAAAAATAACTGGTTAATTATTGTATAAGAATATAATTTGTTTAGGGATAGGGAAGTGATAATTTAAAAGTAAAGAAATACTGAAGCTGAAATTATAGCGGGTGGGCGGGTATTAATTTTTTACATGTGGCGTGTATTGCCGAATGCACCCTGGCCCGCCTGTGACGCACCCTTGTTGTAACCCATCTGCAGGTTGAGTTCACCCTCGTGCGCACGCAATTGTTCTTCAGTAAAGGTCCTCTCGTTCTTCTCCGCCATTTTCGGTCCTAAAGTTGGTCCCTGCCATTCAGGATGTTTCTGCGTGCACCTTCCAAGGGCGAAAATTGATAAACACACCTAAAATTAATAATTAAAAAAATAATTTAGTTATGCAACCAAATATACACCTTAATCGTATGGCATATTTACGTTGTATAATTTTGGTAATGAATCAATATTAAATATTAGCAAAAATAATTAATTGTGCCTTGTTAGTATAATCTATAGTGTAATATCATAATTAATCTATTTTTTAATTCCTTCATCATTAGAAAACTTTAAAAATTCAAACTATATAATAAGTTGTATACTTATTTTTTTCTTCTTCGTTAAGACTTATTTCTTCTACTTTAGATATAAATATATCTTTTAAATTCATATTTAATGTATTTCTCAAACCTGAGGAATGTTCCTCCTTTCGAACAAATCGGCAGTTTGGAAAATCTCCTCCTCCGGCACGCCGTACTTCTTGGCGGCGGCCTGGAACCTCTGGATGTTCTCCATCAGCTGGAAATTGGTGCCCTTGGTCTGGATCTTCTTCACGGATCCCGGCGCTAGTTTGTTAATCAGATTGCACAATACGACGCCGTCCTTGAGGATGTCTTCGAATTCGCCCTTGGGCACCGGCTCGCCCAAACACTGGAAGATCCAGCCGAGGACCTCCGCCTCCAATTCCTTGTTGCGTGGCTGTAAACAGAAACAACCATGTAAAAAGAAATTATCACCGAGTCACCACCGAAAATAGTGCGTCTATTTTTAAAATTGCGCTCCACTCTATCCGTCGCGCAATGATTTTGCGAAATGGATAATTAGGCGTTTCCAAAATTAGAGGTTGTTCAGGTGCGAATAAATCAGTCGACGGTCTTTATTTTTCGAATGTCAAAATTTTTTGCACTTATTTACAAAAACTTTATTTTTCCGCTTTTGTATCAATTGCTTTTACATAATATTAAAGATGTATTTGTTATGTAAGAATTTCGAGCACAATTTTTCATTTTACTTTTTTATCATGTCGAAAAATGTCATTTGATTTTACAGAGAAGCTAAAAGCTTTCTGCCTGTTACAATTTTTTTAATTCGTCATATTACATCATTAAATGTAATTTTTGTTGTAAGTTTTGAATGTTGCTGCTTTGATATAGAGCAGCGTATGTCATTTGTTTTATATACAATTAAAGTTAAGATAATTCTTTAATGATTTAGAAATTTTAAAGCTAGCCATTAAAGAGATCTGTTACAAATGATTTAAATCATTAAAAGCAATTTTTGATTTTTCTTCGTCTTCACTTTTGAGACAACATATATTATTGTTCTTACAGAAAATTTAAGCCAAGATCATTCTGTAAGGATTTATAAAATTTTAAGCTAGTTCTTCAATAAATGCGTCTGTTGCAATTTTCAATTCCTTGAAAACAATTTTGCATTTATGTTCGTTTTATGTTTTGAGTATTGTTGCTATTTTTTAGGCGACGATTATCATTTACTTTTACTGAAAATTAAAACTAAAATTATTCTGCATGAATTTAGAAATTTTAAATTTTATAATCTTGCTTTTTCTTGGCTTTAAGTTTCAAGCGCTTCTGCTTTGTTTTAGCGCTATTTGTTTTTACAGAAAATTAAAATTAAGATTATTTCGTAAATATTTCAAAATTTTAAAGGTGAGGTGTTATAGTTGTTTTAATCATAAAACGCAAATTTTGGTTTTGCTTTGTTTTAAGTTTTGCTCTTTTATTTAAAGGCAATGTATGTATGTTTACAGAAAATTAAAGATAACATTATTCTGAAAGGATTTGGATATTTTAAAGCTACTTCCTAAAGAGATGTGCTATAGTTTTTATAATCATTACACGCAATTTTTTTATTTCCTTCGTTTTAAGTTTTAAGGGTTGCTGTTTTTTTTTAAGATGATGTATGTCATTTGTTTTTATTGAAAATCAAAGCTAAGATTATACGGTAAAAATAAATAAAAAATTAAAACTAATCCTTACAGAGGATTTTTGTAATGTGTTTTATAATAATGGAATGATATTATTGGGTTTTCTTAGCCTTGGGTTTTAGATGTAAACGTATATCATTTGTTTCTACTAAATATGAAAGCTGATATCATTTCGTATAGATGTAGAAGTTTTCAATCTAATACCAGTGAAATTGTATTCTCTGCAATTATTTTAATCGAGAAATGTAATTTTTGGCATTTCTCAAACTCTAGTTTTCGGTTATTGCTTTTTCATAATATATGTCAATTGTTTTTACAGAATGTCAAAGATAGGTTTCTTCTGCATAGACTTGGAAGTTTTTAAATCCAGCGAAATTATACTATCTGTAACTGTTTTAATCAAAAATGGTTTTTTTAATTCGAATTTTGAATGTTGCTACATTGATTCTTTATATCAGATATCAATTGTTTTTGCAATTTATTCATTAGGGATGTGTTTTCTATAAATTTAAGAATTTTCGTAATAATTAGTAAAATTATATTTTCTAAATTTTTATTTTTAATCAATTAATGTAATTTTCGGGTTTTCTTTAATTCGTGTTTTGGTTGTTGCAGTCATTTTTTAATAGTGTTGGCCAATTGTTTTCGGAATGTTAATTTGCACATTTTAACTAATTTAATTTTTATTAAAATAATATTTTAATAAAAATTTATTAAAATAATATTTTAATAAAAATAGATCAATTTTTTGGTTAAATTGTAACTAATTTTAGATTGATTTTTAAATAAAAAATTAATGGGTTATAGACAAATTACATTTTTTTAAAATTTGGCATTTTGACAATTTTAAATATTTACGCCTAAAAACCTGGTTAGATAATATACGAAGCAGTAATTCTTTAATCACAAAACACATGTAATTTTCAGCTCGGAAAACAAAAGTTACAAAACAATAATTGGTCCATTTAACTGTTTCCTGTAATTTACTTACGGTGTATAATTATTATTTTTATTGTGCGAAATGAAATAACTGAAGCGTTGATTATTTTTCATAGCCGAAAATAGACGGTGTATGCAAGGGTGTGACGTCGGTAAAGTTGCGAGAAATGGTTTATGTTGGCTTCGATTAATATTTTTACACGGGTTTATAAATAATACAACGAAGTTTTCCAATATCCACTCGAAATTTTCTCCAACGCACTAGATTAGTTTAAATCGGCTGAATTATTATTATTATACTTAATAGCAATAAACTTACCGCCATTTAGAGGTGTGTATGTGTGCGCGTTCGTGCGTGTGTGTGTGTGTATGTGTGTGTTTTTTGCAACTTTTTTCTTTCAGAGCGCTGTCGATTGGCGTCGGGACGCTACTGAAACGGTGCCAGATGTATGGCCGGTCTATATGGGCGGTGGGTGCGGGGGCGGCATGCACACACTTGTTCCAGAAGACATCTCTCCAAATAACTCAAGAAAACCCACACCATAATTTTCTATCTATCAGGCCTATAGAGCTTGCATAAAAAAAAAATCAAAAAGTCAAATGCGAGAGAGAGACAAGGTATTTAGAAAGAGAAAACGTACGATCCCATTTTTGTTTCATTCATTATGAAATAAGAAAACAACAATGAATGATTATTTTTTGCGTTAGTGTTTAAATTATTTTTAAATCAAAGTGGGCTGTGATATTAAAAGAAACATTCGAAATTATAGTTTTAAAATTTAAAAAAAAATTCAATTGAATCAATTAAAAAAAAATTAATCGGAACCGAAATAGTAGAAGAGAGATTTCTTAGAAAACAATGTGTACAAACGATTTAATTAAAATATGCTTGAATTTGAATCAATCTTTGGTCTATTATTTTGGACTGGAGTACGTGTTAAAGGACACACACCCATTCTACATATATTTCTTAACTCCTCCTATTCTTGCTATGTAAGTTAAAAGACAATATTGTTATTAGAGATGTATAAAAATTCAAAAGTAGTATTTACATATTACAGATTTAATACAATTATCATTTATGTTTTACAGGCTGGAGGGTAGAATAAAGACCACCCATCCCTCCTATTTTTTTATAATTTATAAAGATCCATTTTATATTTACAAAACCATTTACGAAGTGTAATATTACAATTTAAAAAAGAAAACACAAACTAAACTAAGTTAAAACTGCAAAGTATATCTAGGGTGGAGGTGACTTCTAACCCATCCTCCAACATGTTAAATAATTATAAATAAAAGTCTAATAAAAACTAAACTAGATTAAGTTAATAGTTTACTTGAAAAATGCATACAAAATTAATTGAAATCCATAAAAATTTTAATAAAACTTATTGCGTGTTTTGCAGGTTGAAATGTTGAATAGTAGCCTAATTAGTTGCCTAAATAAATACAGTTTTGTGTTTTAATTTATTTGACATTTCCTTTTTTAAGAGAACTCTTAATTTTTTTACTTGATATTTTTTTCTAGCTGAAAAACTAATAAAATTATGCAAACAATTACATATTAGTCAATATCAGAGTCGTGATAAATGGCCACTTTTAAAATATTTGGCAACGGTTCTAAATCGAGCGTCGTTCCTCCACCTCCTCGGCGATCGTAAAACTGTTAATAACGTCAGCGGGATTGAAGCCATCTCCGAAAATAAACCCCGGCACATTACAGCGCATTATCAGCGGCATTATTAATTTCCAAAAACGTAAACACCGAGTTCATTGATTTGTGTCTATGTTACAGGTGGCCGGAAAGAGAGACCCCGAGCAGGAACGTGAGGCCCAACAGTGGATCGAACAGGTGACGGGGATGAGGTTCCCGCAGGGGGTGCCCTACGATCTGGCCCTGCGTGACGGTATCCTGTTGTGCACGTTGATGAACAAACTGCAGCCGGGGATCATTTCCAAAATCAATACATCCGGTGGGGATTATAAAATGATGGATAATATTAGTCAGTAAGTATCTTAATATATAAAAAAATATAATAAAAACAGTAAATAAAATGATGTTTTATTGAATACTTGAAAATTTATACTTTAATAAAGAAAATACATAAAAATTTGAATTATTGTTGTGAATAGTACTTATTTTCTATAATACTTCTTTTATTCATTCTGCAAATCGTAGACAAAAATATTATATATTTATTTTCATTTCTTTACTAATAAAATATTTCAAATGTCCAATCGAATTTATTTAATACATTTCAGGCATATTTAAATGAATCATTTTATATTAATTATAATCGTACACTCTCCCAATTTGAAATGATTTTACTTTTCTTATACGAAGTGTTTTTAAATAATATCTGTTCTTCTTACAAAAAAACATCCTGCTATATTCTGGTCGCCTAATCCTTGTAAGCTTACAGAATGTGCCCGATTCGTATTTAAATTACCCACTTTTTACTCACCATTCATTTACCTCTTTAACTAAATTAGTGCCGATTACGTAAACCAAATTAATTTAGTTTATTAGATAATGATAAAAGGGTGTTGCTGCTCCACATAAATCATCCAGTGTTAAGGTGCGGTAACAGGACATGAGGAACGGTAAGAGGTTCTCGCTCAGCAGTATCCATAGGTAAAACCAAAGAATTGTTTGGGTCTGGTCCACACGTTGATGCTGTTGCTGTTATTATGATTGCGTTAATTGTAATGTAATTTACCCATTGATCGAAGAACAAAAGGATGAGAGAGCATCAACTAGTTCAAACGCGAAGTTTCACATCAGGAATCCAGCAAATGTAAAAGGTGTACGGATGTGATGTGACATGTGTATTAGGTGGCCTATCACTAATTGCTTTAAAATAATTATGAGTATATGTTTATAATCACCATTAAAAGGATAGTATTTTATTTTAACTTAATAATGAACTATAGGAACAATTATTGTATCACTTATTATGATATTTTACAATAAATTTATAATTGTAAATTCAATTTAATTTATGAAAAATGTTCTTTTTACACTTACAATTTTACAACTTTTCCATTTGTTATTTTTTAGGTTCCAAAAGGCGTGCACGAAATACGGTGTCCCAGACGTCGACCTTTTCCAAACCACCGACCTCTGGGATGGTAAGAATATCGTCCTAGTCACGCAGACGATCTTTGCCATCGGCCGCACCGCCTACAGACACCCAGAATGGCGGGGACCGATGCTGGGCCCCAAGCCATCTGAAGAGCACAAGCGCGAATGGACCGAGGAGCAGCTCAGGGCCGGAGAATCCGTCATCGGATTACAGGCTGGGTCCAACAAGGGGGCTTCGCAAGCGGGCGAAAACTTTGGCGCCTCGAGGAAAATCATCTTCGGAAAATAATCTTCACACACCAAAAAAAAAGAAACAAAAACGGCTGCTTACTAGATGTGCGCGCTTTTTTAAAATCCTAAATAAGACTTGTATGTATTTAAAATTATTTTTATAACCTAAATTAGTTTTTTATTACGTTAAAGGCCAAGAGTATTTTCTTACTTATTTAATGTTACTTTTTTAAACTAAACATATTTTATATTAGGATGCTCAATTACAAAATTATTGATTCAAAATTAATAATAATAATAATAAAAATATTTCAATATAAGTTTAAGACATCTTTGGATGTTTGTAGAATAAATAATAAAACAATTTGTAGACATCATATAAAACATTTCTTTTTTATTATTATAACTCAATTTACAAGTTTGCAATATTCCCTTATAGAATTACCGGTGTTCAGTTAGAAAGATAAAAACAACTGTTCCTACCATGACACAACAACGACCTCTTATCTTATTCTCCTCTGGTGTACGTGTGAACATGAGTGAGCATTCACAAAGCGATAACGATTCTCATCACTAAAAAATTACATAAGCTCTTTTTCGAAATATAGCATTCTTCTTTTTTAAATCTTAAATACATGTATGTACATAGTTCATGTGAAATTACATTTAGAAAAAAATAACCATAAAGGAATTAAGTTTTTATTTTAATTTATAACTAATTTTTAAAGTTGTCCAGAGCTGCACGGAAGAGTGATTTTCAACATGTAAAAAGTTAAAAACCACTAATGAGCAGTGTATATATGGCGCTCTGGGTCGAGTCGAGAATTGAAATAAATAAATATTCATAATTTTGGGAGTAAACATTATTCCATTCATACAGTGTATGTGTGTGTATATGTATGTTTGTGCTAACCAACAACTTATTATTACCCTTAACATTAAAACAATTGTTTCAGTGTTAAATTCATTTTATAATAATCAAGGATGTAACTTTTGCCTTGGAATGTAAATAAATGAAAATTAATAATTTATATACATTTAGTACTCTACTCCAAGGTAAATATAATCTTCGATTATTCCAAAAAATAAAATAATTGCCATTGTATACTAATAATCACAGACGGAACTTGTAAATAAGGATCAGAATCAGTCACTTAAATTTACTAAATGCCTATTAATCCGCACGGTGATCAATTTCTTTCTTTTTTTCATCTTAATAAATAATGTTAGCAGTGTTTTTATTGCACGCCGATGTGACGGCCTCCTCCAGATTACTATCCAACTTGTGATAGTTGGCCGAGTTCGGTCGCCTCCTCTGCTGCCTCTTGCCTTTCCTTCCTTCGAGAACAATTGCTAAGATCTGTAAATATTAAACGACGTTAATTTTTAAAACACCTCAAATTAATTCGTTTTTCCACCTTTTGTTTATTATGATAACCCACGTATCCTAATATGAAAACTATGCAGATCATCATGAAATATGAGAAAAAGTACGAATCGTCCTCCTCGATGTTTTGGTTGGAGTAGGAGTTCGGAAAATTCGCCTTGTCATCCTCCAGTTCGAGCGGTTTGGACTTTTCTAGTGGCTTGCTGGCTTTTGCTACAAGGAAAAATAATTAGATTGTATAATCACAAGGAATAACGTAAACGATTATTAGTAACTATTCGTTCCGCATTAATTTAACTGAAACAACAAAAGAAATATGCGCAATACAATAGTAACAAAAGCACAGACAGCTAAGAAGAGTAGATATTAAAAAAATTATCTACTAGTAAAAAGCAGTGAATGAAATTGTTAAAAACAAACAAATAAGAGAAGAAAATAAAATCAAACACATTGTGTTCAAGCGAGAGAGTTAATTTAAATTTAATTTGGATGCACTTGCAGCAGCAGTAACCATGATCAATCAACCTGACTTACCATTGTCGATTACAGAATAATCGCCATCATCTATAAGTAGTAGACAGATATTAGGAGACATAATAGACAATCTACGTTGTACATTAATTCAATATATGCATTATTAATGTAAAAAATGAAACCATTTCATTAATATTAACTTAACAAAATTGCAATTATTAAATTATTTTAATCTTTGAAAAAATTTATAGTTTAGAGGCATCAGTTTTAAATTAAAACCTTGTTCATTCCAATTTTTATTGCAATAAATGATGAAAAGATAGAAGGCCTGGCAGAAAAAAAAGATTTAAATACAACCATTTGACAAAAATAATAAATACGTCAAAACCTATTTAAAGGTAAGAAAAGTTTTTACAAAATTACACTTTTTTGAATAATATTTTGGTCATTGTAAAAGGTAACATTAAAATTAGCATAATTTTAAAAATAGTAACCAACTTACATACAATACAACTATAAAAGCCTTCACTTCATGGTACATTATTAAAATAATGAACACAATTAACTTTTTTATATTGTAAAATAAAAAGTGGTACAAAAATAGTTATTTATTTTCAATATTTTAACTATAAAAATATCTTCAAAATATTGTCTTAACAACTAGAAAATTCTTTACACAAAGAAAATAATTAATAATGTATAAACGATGTAAAGTTGTAGTAATTTATTAGAAAAGATTTTGTATTATTTATTTAACACTTTCTAGATGTTTCGAATTGGAGGACTAATAAAGAATACAAAATTTGTGTTTCCTCAGCAGCAAAGAAGAATGTCAGTAATTTCGGCACCACCGGCTGTAAGAGTCTCTTTGACCGAAAAAATTATCCACGGTGTGATCCAGACTTTATTCTACATGAGCATACCCATGTATATAACTTACAAAATCCCCGTATTACGAGGATCAATTGAAGACTAATTCACCCAGACACAAATTATCATTGTTCATTTAGTTTGTTTAGTTTGAATCAAGTTTATATTACTATATTTTATGATTACAATATTGCACATTTCAAAGTTTGTATTTATTTAAATTAATAAAGAGTAAATGTAGAAGCAAAAAGTGTTTAATACAAAATCCGGTCAAGGTAAAAAGTATGATGTAAGATGTATTAATCATCTTTAGAACAGCAATAAACAATGGCATATATATAACATTTAAATTGCTTGAGAAACCAAGATGTTAAAAAACTATACATTTTGCACCTCTAAAATAGCGAAAAACTGATTACACAGCTTTCTCATTGAGTGATAACATTGGGTTAACCTGAACATTGTATTTTGATAAGGAAACAAACCGTCAGAAAAATGCAAACACACGAGTCCTACGAGATACTAGACCACCTTCATATTAAAATTTTAAAAATGCTAATTTTAGTTTATAACAAAACCATCAATTTTAAATAAATATAAAATCTGTGTTTTAATTAATTAATATTATTATTTAATGTAATAAAAACATTAACATTTACCTTCCTCTTCATCATCATAAGCTAAATTAACCGCCTTCTTGCTGTCCTCGTTTTCGTCCAGATCTATGTTACCGGCTTCGGGAATCTGGGGCAAGGTCTGCTCCTTTTCATTAACCATTTCCTTGGTGGGTGGGCTAACCTTGACAGGAACATCTACGCTTGTCTCCTCTTCAGGTTTGGTCTCCGCACTCGGTGCATTAATTTCACCTTGATCCTTCTCATTAATTTCAATAGCTGCTGAACCTTGAACCTTCATATTATTTTCGGTAACTGTATTCTCTGCATTCACCTTATTTCCATTAACTGTTACTTCTTTGCCATCACCAAGTGTTTGTTCAATATCTGATTTCACAGGTTGTACATTTTTCAAATCCACTTGTGCTTCAGCGGAAACTTTGCTGGGATTATCACCTTGACTATTAACTACTTTAGAATCTTTCGGTTGTGCAGATTGTATCTTTTCATTGTTTAAACCCTCTTTTTGATTGGTTTCCTGATCCAGCACATTATTTAGTTGTAATTGATTATTTTCAATCGTTTTAGCAGGTGCATTATTTTGATGGACATCTCTGGAAGCTTCCTCAGTTATAGTCGGCTTATTTGGTGATTGTTTTGCTTCAATGCTCACAGCAAAATTTAATAAATAAGCTGACCACTCACAAATCTTTAGAGTTTGGTTTCCCAAACCCAAGCAGAGGTTCTTACAAACATTCCCATCAGTCATCATGTTGAAAGCCAGTGTGAATTCCAATTCTGTCGGCTTATTTTTTTTCAAAGAGGTACAGGTTTCCTCCACAGGGAGGATACCATTCAATAGTGAGTTACTAAAGAAAGTTGCACTTTCATTTGCTGGTAACTTTGGTTCGACGGCACACATCCGTTTAAAACTCTCCATATACACCATGCACAGTATATACGGCGCCATCATTGGATTGTATGCCGTATTGTCATTCACTACTCCCTCAGGGATAAAGCACAACTTTAGAAAGTCAGGCTCCGGTGTGATCAGTGATGTATTCCTCAAATAAGGGCACTTGTATTTTTCATCATTACCTAGCTGCACTAGTGCATCATAAACGCTTAGTACTTTATTGTTTGCTGGTGCAGATGTCACAAACATTATATATAAAGACGCTATAATACCGAAGGTATGAAAATTCATTGTAAATATCTGAAAACAAAAGAAATAACTATAATAATATTGAATAATTACTCATTTTATCATAAATTAAACATTTAATCAAGGAATTCATGTTGTGTTTAATCGAATTAAACTGAATGTGATTAAAAACTTAATTTTATGTAATTACGTAAATTAATATCAATCTTTAATATAAAATCATCAACAAAAGAATATGATTATTCAGAAAACCAAAATAAAAATAACCCCGAGACGTGATTTCAAAACATTTAAACAGATACTATTTACTATATTTGAATTTACCTTAATTTTCCTTTAAAACGTATATGCCCTAGATAAAAGTGTTATATTTTGTATGAATTTATGTAATCACATAAACAACAGTCAATCATTTGATCATATTTTGCAATAATTATATAGTTCAATCGTATGAAACATTTGCACAATACTAATCTCCCGATTTAAGGTATTAAACCCTAAAACCGAAATTTTGAGGTTATGTGAGTGATTCATTTTAAATGTCGTCAGGTATTATTAATAAGTTCTAGGTGTAATTACCTTAATTAATTAAAAACGGAACAGAAGGTACGGACGACTAAAACGTCGCGAATTCTTCGTATAAGTATGAATTTTTCCAATGGCTGTTGACGTTTGTATTCGGCATTGATGTAATTGTTTTCACACGCCATCTACTTTTTGCACTCCTAATTAAATCTCAATTAAATGTATACTTTCTATGGGTGTTTGTTGTGCTGTCGAATATTAAAAATATATTTTTTTAAATGTAATTATAATATTTCGAAAATGTGTACATTAATTATTTGATGGTAATTTTTGCGTTACTAATGAATTATTACAGAATGTTGAAAAGTTATTGTAGAAAGTTAATTTTCTAATAAGTATACTACTATGGTTAAAAATATGACAATAAGATTTTTTTATCCACTAGTAACACGATGTATTTTATTACCGTTACTACTCTAATAGCAGTTAATGTTATTGTTATATGTTATTCTAAATTTTGAAGTAGTAATAAATTAAATTTAATAGGGAAGTAAATGATGAATTTATATTTTCCGCCATCTAGTTTACAAGTCTTTAACTAAAATTTAAATTATAGAGTGTAATACGGAGACATACAACTACATGGCATTTCTTATTAGGTTAAACAAAGGATGTAAAATATTAAGATATACAACAAAACGCAAAAGTTGGTTTTTATTAAAAAAACAGAGTGTAATTTATAGATTTACAACAATCAAACGTAAAAGTTGGTTCTTAATCACAAAGTGTAAATAATAATTTTATTCTTTTTACACTTTATTTTATATGCTAAAATTTATTATCAATAATTGCTGCAATTTCCGTGTTATAGATAGTAAAACTATTACCCATCAAAGTAAAAATTCTAGTTTTACTTTTTGTGATATGTAAATTGCTTATATATGGTATTAGTTAGGAAAGTAGTTTTCCTAATATATTTTAATGTAATTTAACTAAATGCTTTGTATATTTAAATCGACAGTTAATTTTTCTATAATTTCGAAAAGTGCTTTAATATTATTTATTTTATTTTATTTCAGTTTGGGGACTGTAATATAATGCAATTATGGTTTTAATTAAATATATATTGATATATTCTGAATATTAATAAACTGGTTGATATTGATATTCTTGAAAGGCGATTTATGCTTTACAGTAATTAGCGTCGCGTGTATTTTCCAAAATCCAAGGGACGTAATGTACGACGTTTGCGTACATACCGGGTATTCCAGAAGGAGCGCAACCATGGCCCCAGGACACAACACCTAAAAAATAATAAAGTTTATAGTTAAGTATTGTGTTAAAACAAAGATATCGAATTTATATTAATCATATGATCAAAATGTACCACAAATTAAATGCCTACACAATCAAATATGTAATATTTGCTCTTTTCTTTATTTTTTGTTTCGTTTTTGTAATCTTAAATCTTTAAACCACTTGTTTTGATAAATATGGTAGTAGCGACTATTAGTATGTAGTAATAGTGGTAGTTTTATAGCATTATTGTGAATAGTGTTATAAAACATTGATTCGAATTTTTAAATCTCTCCTCTTTTATCTTTCATAAAAAAACATTGTTTTGTATTTTTAATTTCTTTTAATTTTTTTCGCTAAAAAACTTGATGGTGTTTTTAACTTACCTAAAATTTGATATTTGTATGGTCTGACTTCGTGAATTACTGGCGTTCCGCTGTCTCCCTAAAATTAATAAATTTTAATAGATTCTCTTAATTCTTAATATTGTACTAGTTTTGCTAACATATGTAGCTTCCGATTAAAATTACCTGGCATGTATCAGTTTTATATCCATAGGCACAGAAGTTTTCGCTAGGCTTGAACAGTTTTCCAACCTCTTTCGCTTGAGAGCACTCCTCGTCGGAAAGGATACGCAATTCTGATGATAGGGGAACATCGGAATCCGCCTTTTTTTCAGTTATACCCCAACCAGCTATAGTGACTATTTGATTATTGTAGTTACCTATAATTTAAATAGTTAATTACAGAAAACTTGATTTAATTATTTACGTATTTACTTATAACTGATTAATTATTTAAAATCTTAGAAATCTTTAATTACCTGGAATAGGTAAGCAAATGGGGCTAACCTCATTACTAAAGACGATACGCTCAGTCAACTTTATCAGAGCAATATCGTTGTCTTCGTGGGTGTCGTATCTAGTAAAACTCGGGTGTAGTCTGTAGTAGGCCACCTTCATCGGCTCTCCTTTGTCTTTATGCAAGTTATGACCGCCGACGTATACTAATAACTTATCCTCCTGAAAACTATCATCCGATATAATGATTACAAAAGTGATTATGCATATAAAAAAATATTGATTAATTCTTTGATGTTGGAGGCTTCTACTTCGTTATGCATACTTAATCATAAATTAAACACAATTTTCACTTTGTTTTGTATTATATTATTGTTAATATATTGAAACCATTAGTCACCATATAAATAAATATCTGTTATACAAAACAAAGTGAAAATTGTATTTAATTTGTAAAAAAAAAAATATTTCTAAAGCTATAAATGATGTACAAAATAATATACCTGTATACACAGTGGCCAGCCGTAAGAACGTAGAAATCATTGATGATAGCCCCTCCGCAAAACATTTTGCCGCCATTGAGAGTTAAATATACAAGCCAGGGAAACGTATGCGGACTAATCTCTTTTCCGTTGATGATTCTAAAGTTGATTTGGAATTCATTTCCAACGCCACATTCTAAAAATATAGTAGAGCAACATTGATTGTTATTGCCAAATATAGGCTTCTAATTTTGTTTTAGGAAGGTGAAAATAATACTTTTCTTATTCAGTTTAATCTGCTTAATAGCATTGCTAAATACAAAGGCTTTTTGCGTTTAGATTCCAATATAAAAGTTTGAATGTAGGTTGCTAAAAGCAAACTGGTAAATGAAATGCTAATGTATAAAAATTGAATCCCACAAATATAAAATAAGTTAGGTTCAATAAATTAATAAAAATAAAATACCACAGTTCTGCGAAGAAACCTGAAACATCAAAAAAATATTAAAATGAATATCAAACATAATTTTTTTCAATATTTCTACAAACCGAGGACTTTGGAAGGATCGACCAAAGAGCGAAAAATATCAGTTTGGACAGAAACATGCCGCGATGTTATACTAATAAAAACGATATATTTTTTTGTTAACATACTTTTATTTATACTGAAAACGTTTCACACGTCATTTAGATTCAATTATTTCGCCATTGTTTCGACCCATTGTTCCTCCGGTCCGTGGGCCCAACGATACGGTTGATAATATTGGAATTATTATTTCAATAATTCCCGACGCAAACAATTTTATGGTTTAATTCGTACGGAATTGATTATTTCACGGTATATCGCAAAAATTAAAAAAAAATTATTTAACGAAAAAAAAAAATGCCAATGTTGTTATCAATTTCTCTACAAACCTAATGGTGCGATGATTAAGAAGTTGAAGTTTTATGCAAGGTTTATATTTTAATAGTTGTTACACGTTTTAAAAATGTATTTCAATAGAAAATATTTTCTTTAATATTGCAATTTGGAGACTGTTTCTAACAATGAGTCTTACTAAGAGTAGAAAACCAATCACTTATTGAAACGATTACTTCTTTAGCTATGGACAGGTATTGAGTTATACAATAGTAGTCTTAGTAAGACTCATTGTTGTAGATTTACGAAATTTCAATGAGAAATATATACTGTTTCTATTTTATTTGCAACTGTATTTCAATTTCAGAATATATATTTTTAAACATTTTAACCTGAATGTTAAGATTGTAAAAAGCAAAATGTAAAAATTATTAAAAATAAAATCGTTTAAAATGGTTGAATACTTTTTACTAGAATTTTCTACATATAACGTTGTTTTTTTGTCATTATAATCATCGATACGAATCCAATGCACGGAATAATTCCATTTACGGCATCGTGTTGCTGAAGAATGCAAGGTCTGATAAGACAGTCGGTGATAACATAAAAATCCTTTAGATTAGCGTCGCGAACAGTAGGTAAACATGTGGCGATTCTCCATTTTCATAAGTGTATTACATATCTGGACACTTGGAAAGGCTCAAGGTAGGTCTGAGGTGGTTGCGTGCTGAATTTAAGGCATTCTTTTCCCGGTGCGTCCAGAACCGGTGTGCGGTAGGATCAAGGGTTCGCCGAGACTCTTCGGTAAAATCGTCGGAGGTTATGATGTCGGTTTTTACAAGTATCCATGGTTTGCCGCGCTGATGTTGGATGGTACACCATGGTGTGGTGGTACTTTGGTTGGAGATAATGTTATTGTAACAGCTGCCCATTGTTACAGACCATATATTTTACAAACTGGGTAAGGATTTGTAGAAGAAGAGGCTAGTTGAAGAATATTATTAAATCTTTTGCATTTAGGACGAAATTGGAGGATGTCTTTAAAGTTAAGCTCGGAATATATCAAAGTTGCAAGTCGGAGAAAACGCAAAAGGAGTTTAAGGTGAAGAAAGTTATAGTGCACGAGCTTTATATGAAGAAGAAACCGTATTATGATATCGCTTTAATAATCCTTAACGGAGACAGTAATAGTTTTGAGCCGGCTTGTTTACCTCCTGCAGGTAGACAAATTATATATTTTTTTATTAGAAATAAATTATGTTGTTGTTTTTTTTAGTAATTAAAGATAAAAATCGAGGTAATGAAGGGTACATCATAGGTTTGGGTACTTTAAATTTCTCCACTGATAACTATCCTTGTAATTTGCACGAAGGTCGCGTACTACTTTACCCAGATAAGACATGTAAGAATATGATAAGAAGGACTACTGATGATAAGGAGGATTATCCGATGACGAACGCGTTATGCGCTGGTTATGAAGAAGGAGGTGTTGATGCATGTCAGGTCAGAGATTTTTATTTCGTTTGAATTTTGGACCCAATAAAAAAATATAACATAAATAGTTTAATTTAAGAATTAATTATATTAATGCTTTTGTTTTTTTTCTTTAGGGAGATAGTGGAGGTCCTTTAATGATAATTGAGTCTACTGGGAGATACGTTTTACTAGGTGAGTTATACTCGAATAGAAAAAACCTTTTATATAACTGTAAAAATATCTTAGGCAAATATGTAATTGTATTACAGTGCTAGGATTAATAATCCATTTTCTTTATTTTCCTTGTGTTTAGATAATAATATACGAAATTGCTAGTTTTTTTTTTAAATAATTATAATCCAGGTCTGACATCTTTTGGATATGAATGCGGCGTAAAAGATCAGATGGGTTTGTACACTGACGTGTCGAAATATTTAGATTGGATTTATGAGAAGACTGGAATTAGATCTAGATTAATACCACCACCAACAACGACAGAACCACCCCCACAAAACGATTCCGATTTACAGTTTAACATATCCAATTATCTACCTACGGAAACTCGTCCACCATTGGGTAAAGTTTAGCCACGATTATCAGATAATGGGGAATAAATCTTTAAAAATCTTTCAGTTTATCAAGAAGTTCCCAGTGCAATAATAGGTCAGCAACAAGGTAATGATAATTAATAAATTGTAAGGAAATTAAAAATAAGTGATTATAATTATAGGTATTTTAGGTTATCCGAGCTACTTGCAACAAATCAACAATCCCTATCAGAATATACAACAGATGATGGCCAATACGCAGCCGAAGAGAATCATCATTGAATTCAAGAAGAAAAGGAAGCCTAACGGCCACAGGAGGAAACTACATCGGCCCCATCGAAGGTATTACGGAAAGAAAAAGGCGAAACCTAGTAAAAAGAAGACGCATAATGGAAAAAAGAAACAATGAATTTGTTAGCTGCTCATTTTATTGTTTATATTGCAATATAGATGATGAGTTAAATTACCTTATCGTCGTTCCAATTCCATACGGTTTATCTATGTTATTCCAATACAATTACTCCTGTTCTTTTTAATTTTAACCTTGTTTTTTCTAATATATTCATTCTAATCTAATCGATATGAATTGCAATTTAGGATAATTCTCGTAATTAGTAAAGTGATTGGAGTAAGGGTTAGAGGTCACCAAATGCAGATATTTTAGTCCCTGATAGTGTTTTAGTTTTTAACGTATTAGAATGTAATATTATGTTAATACTACTTGGAAATCTAAAACGGATTTTTAGATTAAATGTGTATGTAGGGTGGGTAGGTGACCTCTATCCCATCCTCCAATCGCTATATCATATCATTTAGCAGAATTTTACTAAAATAATCAATAAAATAAAAATCTTATACAGTAGACGCCGCTTATTAGAATCACGGATAATGTTATCAATCGGATATTGTTATCACTTTTGCGAAGAACGGGCCGAACGTGTAGTACTACATACAAAAATTTTCGTTTATAGTAATCATGATTTCGGTTTATGTTATCATTTTTACTTTCCCTATATTCGAAGTATATATAGGGGAAGTATTGTGATCGTGATTATTTTTGAAATTTTTTTTTGCGGAAATATCCGTTTTGAGGTCCCCCGAGTCCATTAAACTAATTTCTGGAAAAAAAAAATTGTGTCTGTGTGTGTGTCTGTCTGTCTGTCCGTGGGTGCTGTATCTCAAAAACGACTGATCCGATTGAGATGAAACTTTAAACTTAAGGTTTTATCGTTAAAAACTGGAACTGAAAAGCTTTTGGTAAACATTCATAAACCGGAAGTGGGTGTTTACTCGAGGCGTTTTTTGTTTTTTTCCGATATTTTTTTTAATATGAAAAATATTACAAAACTTTTCGAACAAAAGTTAAAGAGAATGAGAAACTGAACAAATTTTGTTAAAATATATTTTTCATAAAATTCTTAACTTTCGAGAAATAAAAAAAAAAATTGAAATTTTTTACATTTTTTGCCAATTGCTAATAAACTATTGAAGCAACATGAAAGTTATATAACAAATAATTCTAGACAATTCAAAATGTTACGTTATTATAGTTTGTTACGTTATATATTTTTATTTAAAATAAAGTTTTGTTTTTCGGCTATTATTATCAATCGGTTATTGTTATCAAAAACCCCGAGTCCCGTTGTGATCACATTAAGCGGCGTGCACTGTACTATTTTCACTTGTTATAAATTTATGGGGAAGATTTTGGCCTTATTTTATTCACTTCTAGTTTTATATTTAAACATTAAATTTTGGAACATTGATGATGTTGGACTTATTAAAATGAATCATTGAAGGAAGGAAAATATTTTAGGATAATTTTGGAATTGGAATTTTGATTACAATAATTTTATGATCAAACTACATTATTTATTAACATTACAAAAATAAACACCACTAAAGTTAATATTTGGTAAATAAATAATAATTAGATATATTCATTCAACGAATAAACCCACTAATAATATATTTCAGAGCGTTAGAAAAGGAACGTGTCAAAAATGATTGATTTATATTTTAAGGTTACAAAAATAGTTTAATATCATTTGTAGAATAGTGGGATATTTCACACCCACTTTATTATATTTTTAATTAGGTCATATCTACAATAATTACCGGTTTGTGAAATTTTTTTTATTACATTATTAGCTAATCTTATATAATTTTTAGATATCTTCCTTTTAAACACTCTGAATATTTATATTCACCCTTGTATGGCGATGTGCCTTTTAATTGCACAGCTGTTTGTAAGCAAACCTAACTTTACCTCCTCAACATTCGTTAACCTATCATCAGAAGTAACTTCTTCTGCTTTAGGTATTTTCATTTCTGAATTTATTTCCGTAGCATGGTCTTCATTTGTTTCGAAGTTTTTATCTATTTCGTGTTTTTGGATAGGATGGGTACCATCACCGGTGCGCAGCACTCTGTGTTCAACAATTCTGTGCGGGGTCGTTCGCAGGTCGTAGACCAGGCCACAACTTGCTAAGAAGTTGATGATGAACGTGGTCGCAGAGTAGCGGGATCCTAGTTCAGCAGCACGGTAATCCCATGGGAAAGCATGATGGTAATTGTGCCAGCCTTCTCCTTGCGATAGAAAGGAGACGATTGCGCTTTCGACTGGTTTCATGTTTCTGTTTAAATTATATTCATGAAGCTGATAAATTTACCCTAAAGATTAAAATCCTTACTTATCGTATGGTTTTGTTCCATAAAAATGGGCAGCACTATTAACCAACCACGTGATGTTCAACATCAGAACGTATCTGGCGAAGTAGCTGACGAATAGGGAATTGTAATAAGTTTCCCCCCAAAAATAAACTGGGATCAGGATGGGTAACGCCAATGCAAAAATCACGTATAGAGGCTTGTAATATCTGAAAAAAACAAATACAAAATTTAATCGTAAATAAATATTCCATCCAGTTCACCTCCAACGAAGGCAATGACTTTTGAATTCGGACGTAACTAGTTGATAACTACCGAATTCCATTATGTATGTAATTTAATTGTACCGATAAAATGATATACCAAACGCGATTAACTGTTATAGACGTCTTTGAATAATATTAACGTCCCCGTTAGAGCGCGAGTCTTATCAAATTGACGTAATACAAGGCTAATTGATCCATTAAAATGAAATTAGATGCAAGGGAAAGGAATACCCCGGCGATGGTAATTTTATTACTATTTCGTTTAAATACCATTATCTACGGTTAATGGGTATCATGAGATTTTTTTTGCGTAAACCAAAATGATTAACCAATTTCACTTTAAAGGAAATTCCCCCAATGGACCATCAAAACATTGCAAAAAAAGTTATTTCATTTTAAAATATGATCCAAAATTTCCTTTCAAACTTGGCGATTAGATGAAAAATGTGTGTATAGGACTTAAAATTTTTCTCAACGCTCATTACAAATAATTCTTTAGAAGCATCATTATCAATTTTGATAAATAGATTAAATTAATTTTTAAGCTTATTTCAGGAAGTAAAATATATATGTAACACTCGATTATATCGTTACATTCATTAAACAAAAATACAAAAGTCGACTGAGCGTGACCGCCATGGTCTGCAATTAAAAATCGCCAACGTCCGATTTGTCACAATAGCGGAGGAGTTTCTGCGATTACTATTATCGGAGAACAATGGAATTATCAACTAGGAAACAATGCGTACCTCATAATTGAATATACGCGTAACGAATCCATTATTTTCGAAGAAATTAATCTAAACATATCATTTCCCTACAATATTACACAAATTTTATAATCCACTCTTTCGAGTTTACTCACTTTTTTTGAAGCATAACGAGATAATCTGCCTCCAGGTCAGACATATCGATGGTCTTGCCTTTGCTAATGACCGCCGGATGTTTTTTGCTCATCAGCCATCCGATGTGGGAGAAGAAGAAACCGCGATTGGCGTTGTGAGGGTCGGCATCAGTATCGCTGTACTTATGGTGTTGCCTATGATCCCGCACCCAGATGTATAAACAATTCTAAAGTAAGAAAATAAACTGTTACAAACTGCACCTAGACAAATAAACAAATTAAATATACAAAAAAATATTTCTATATACTGATAGTTTCAAAGAAAAGCTTAATATAATTTAGAAAAAGATCTTTCAAGTATTTTTATTTATTTATTTATTTATTTACGGTATTACCATTTTACAAATATAGACATTACATACTACAATTAAAAGAAAATATATACATTTTTTTTAGATAATTCTCCTTGATAAATTTTGATGCATTTTGAAGGAAAGGTTTATTACCAAACTGTTATTAACTAGAAAACAATCTTTAACATTCATACCTAAACTAGCAAACAATGTTTTTTAACAGTTTTTAAATTTCTCAAACAAAATTTACGCCTTAACCATTTCGTTTATTGTTACGTACGTTTAAAAACTGCAACCGGTAGACGTAGAAAGATGATTGCATGTTATTATTATCGGAAAAGTCCTCACATATAGGTAATGTGGATATAATGACACGTTCCTGTGTTTATGTGTGTATGTGCCCAACAAAACGCAAACATACGTTTCATCCGTGTCGCAATGATCAGTAAATAAATGTAATGATAAGAGGAAAGTGAAATCCTGATCTTGTCGGTCTATTGCCAAACGCTCGTTTTGTTTTCTTTTCGGAATTTAGCGATGCGTGAACATCTAGGTGGAAAACTGTGCAATTGTACTATATACACACGCCCACACATATCTGCACACACACACCACGAAAGATTGGTAAATAGAATTTACATGGAAACTCACTCAGCTCTACTTTATTTTGCAAATAACCATTTTCTTCAGATTAAACAAGAAGAAGTAATGTTTGCAAAAAAATATGTATTATTGTTAAGATATTTCAATCATAATTTTAAAATATGAAAAAATTAAAATATTGTTTTCCTGTCAAGAACAGCCATGGACCGGTTTCGATTTATTTTGGATCTCATCAGCGTAGTTGAAGTTGAAGACAAAAGTAACAGAACTTCACAATTCCTGGTAATAATTTTGTTTAATATGTGTTTGTATTAAAAACCAAAATTTCACTTCACTTTGTTAATAATCTTTTACTGATTTATCTGTTTATAATTTTAAACATATTTAATTTGATTAATTAATTTTTTCGTCGCTGGATTTATTTGTTCCACTATATTTTATGGGATTTTGATTTACGTAATTAAACAACCTTGAGCTAGAAATTTTGCAATACACGACCAGTCTCTAGGGAAAAATGACAAATGCCGGTTCTTTTGGAGAAATTCATAATTGGTTTTAGAAAAATCGATTCTCCGTATTGATGCCGTTGCATAAAATGAAACGCCCACTGCTGACCTTTTTCGGGTAATAATTTTATTTTTTGTGCGTGAAAGTATGTAATTTGAAATTTTTAATTTATACGGTGGCAAATTTTTTTTTAAAATTTAATTGGTTAGTTGAAATCATTGATCAACATCCAATATTATACACACAAATTTAAGCTTAATTTTAAATTCTTTGAAATTGACTTTTAGCTATAAAAACTAGTCGGAGATGAAATGATAAATATCAATGAAACAAACCAAGTGATTTTTAGTCAAAACCTCAAAATTATTTCCGATGATAATAATACATAATTTTGTTAAATTAGATTATTTTAATAGAATCAAAATAAATAAACAAATTTATTAATATTTAAATCTCAAACGATTAAAACAAAAATTAATTGCTTTTTACTACATTTTTTTAAAACTAATATTAAAACAGCACTGAAAATCTTTTAATTAGATTTAAATTGATGCTAAGAAAATTACTTTGATTTTAACTTACTTGTCCGGCTATCGTATGAAGAATCAAGAGGAACAGTCTGACTGGGAATGTTGCTTTAAAGGCCCGATGAGAGTAGAGTCTGTGTGCTCCAATGGTGACGCCTTCTCCGGATAGGAACGACATGAAAATCACTGCAAAAAGTGCAAAAATTGGCATAAAAACAGAACTATTGTTTTGTTTTACATATTAAGTACATATACTTCAAAATTAACACTTGGCATTTGCCTTTTAAAAATAGCAGGCAACAAATAACAATAGACAGTTAACAATTGGCAGGTTGGCATAGTTGATGTTTGATATTTGACAATTAACAGTCACAGTTAAGAGAGTTAATTGATAATGGACAGTTAATAATCAATATTTGACAATTAACAGGTGAAAATTGACAGTTATCATTTGAAAGTTGGGAGAAATAATAATTGACAATTTGATAATTGTCTCAATTATCAATTAAAACATAAAAGTTGTCAAATAAAAAATATAAGTTGTTAATGAATAGTTGTTAAGTAACATTTAATAATTGAAATTTGACAAACGAAAGCTAATAATTGATAGGTACCAACTGATAGTCAATGTTCGACTGTTGACATTTTATTTTTGACTGTTTAGAATTGAGAGTTAACAATATATAGTTAACATTTGACAGTTTAGTTGAAAATTGACAGTTAACAAATAAAAGTTATAAGTCGAAAGATATTAATTAACACATGACTGTTGACAGTTAACAGATAAAAAACAGTTGACAGATAAACTATAAACAATTGGCAGTTGACTGTTGATAGATGACAATTAATCAGTTAATGTTCGTTAATTAAATTTGATAATGAAAATTTGCAAAATTTATCTAATGACAGTTGACAATTAACAGGTCTCTAATAATAGTTGAGAATTGACAGTTTGCAATTGTTAGCTTAAAATAATACTTGGCAAATCAACAATGGCAGTTGATTATTAATAATTACCAAATAAAAATTGGCAAGTGATTATTTATAGTTGACAATTAACAATTGACAACTGATATTGACAATTAATGTTTTAAAATTGACATCTGACTATTGATAGTTGAAATTTAATCTTGACAATTGATAGGTATTATTTTTAAGTTAAATTTGACAATTTTCAAATTGTCAATTAAAGTGTAACAAATTAAAATTGACAATTGCTAAAATAATTAAAAATATTAATTGACAGGTCAACAAATACAGTTATATATTGTCAATTGCCAATTAGGAGTTGACAGTTAACTGTTTAAATTTGATGATTTGCATTGGCTAACAAACAAATTGAGTATTGACAGTTGATAATTGATTAATGGTTGACAATTAGCAGTTAGCAGTAACATTTTCATTTGCATTTAATTGAAGCATTATAGTCGACCGATAAAAAGATACACTTGAAAATTGACACGTGATAATTAACAGTTGACAATTAACATGTTGATACTTGTCAATTGATATTTTACAAATGACAGCTGATTATTAATAGATTAAATTAACAGTTGATAACTGATAACTGTCAATTGACACTTAACAATTTATAGATGATATATAAAAGTTGAAGCTTACCGGTTGGTATTTGCAAATTGCTAGTTAAAAAGTACAGCTGACAGACAAAAATAATAGTTGACAATACAGTTCATAAATGAAAATAGACAATTAACAGTTGATAATTGATTTCTGACAATCTATAGTTGACTAATGACAATTGATAAATAATAGTTGACAGCTGATGGTTAGCAATTGACACATACAATTTGAAAATTAACATTCGCCAACAGCGAAATAAACAATGTTAATTAGTAGATAATAACTAACAGTTGACAACACAGTAAATAATTGATTCACAATAAACAGGTGACAATTATTAGTTGAAAATTGACAGTTGCCAATTGCTAGTTTAATATAATAATTGAAATATCCACAGTGACAGTTGACTATTAATAATTGATAAATAGTTGACAGTTAATAATTCATTGTTTTTATTTGATAATTTATATTTACCAACAAATAAATTGACTACTGGCTGTGGATATTTGATGGTTTAAAATGATTGAAAAGATAGAAGAGACATTTGATAATTAATTGAAATAAAACAACACAGTTGGGAGGGTTTCACATTTATTGTTGAACACTGCAACATGTTTCGCCACACAGTGGCTTCATCAGGCAGATGAATATATGAACATGTTGCAGTGTTCAACAATAAATGTGAAACCCTCCCAACTGTGTTGTTTTATTTCAATTTGTTATGGAGTTTCATCATGTATCCGCCTCGTCAATTCAATACATTTGATAATTGACAAGTGATTATTTACTGTTGACAATTAACAATTGATGATTGACAATTGTTACTTGCCAATTGATATTTTATACAAATAGTTGACATTAGCAGTTGACAATTGATAATTGCGAATTGACAGTTAACAATTTATAGGCAATAATAAAAAGTTAAAATTTGATGGTCGGTATTTGTTAAAAATGACAAGCAAAATATGACAGCTGACAATTCAGTTTATACTTGATAGTAGACAATTAGCAGTGGATAGTTGACATGTAATAATTTATTTCTGAAAATTCTAAAGTGACGAATGATAGTTAACTATTGACAATTGACAAATAATAGTTGACAATTGATAGTTAATAATTGACAATTGAAACAAACAAACAAAGTTTGTAGTTGTCAAATAATAGTTGATTTGTGTCAGTTTCCCAACTAAAAAATGATAGTAGACAATTGAAAATTAACAACTCACAGAAAATTAATTTTAAATAGTTGATAATTGATAGAAACAGTTAGTAGTGACAATTGAGGTTATAATCAATTAATTCAGTTTATAGTAGATAATAATTGTTAACAGTAGGAAGTTTACAATTTTAAATATTTTTCAGTTGACAGTTAATAACTAAAACTAAAATATTCAACAGATTGTTAGTTAAGAGTTGAAAAGTTGATATTTGATAGTTTCTGGTTTTATAATTGACAGTTAACAGTAATATCTGACAGCTGACGAAAAGCAATTGGATATTCTATTGTTAATAATTAATAACTGATAATTGACAAAAACACCTGCAAGTCTGCAAATAGTTTCAAGTACAGGAACCTTTAACATTGATAGTTTATACTGATAATTGTAAGTTGTTGGAAATTTTTTTAACATTCAATTGATTTATATTTGATAGTACCATTACAGCTTGAATTTGATAGTTAGTAGTTAAAATATAATATTTATTAGTTGCATTAGAATAAATTGTCCAACAAATTTAAATATGTAATTTAATTTTGTAGTGTTAAAAATGCATTTTAAAATATTATTAAGATAATTTATAACATTTTGTTGTAAGCTACGTTCAATATTCTAAATATGCTAAAACACCACTTTAAACTTTAATTCACCCGAAGAAGCAATAAATTTGCGAAAAAATTGTAGTGAAAATAAACACACATTTTGAAAATCTTAGTTATTTACCAATTTAATATACAAATTAAATAGGAGAGTTTTGAAACTTAACTTATTATCAGTACATCTAATTTGAATCTGTCTTGTTGTAAAGTGTAAATGCAAAATGATTTTAAATCAATCATACAAATTTTGATGTTTATTTCAATGCAAAGAGAAAAAGTATTTTAATAATTAATAATTTAAAATTTAAAATTATTATATAACGTTCATCATAATGTTTCAAAATAAACAAATTGCAACCAATCTGTCTTCAATTATAAACAAATTATGCAGTGTTCTTAATTACATAATTGTATAATTGCTGTAGGAAATTGATTCATTGATTATGGGTATGCAAATATGAAAAATAGTAAACTACTTGCATTATTCGTTGGTAAAACACAAACATTAACGGAAATGCAAATAAACCATGTCGGCGCACTTAAATTTCTTCCTCGTTAAAACTGCAAATAACTTTAATTAGCTTATAAACGTTGGCAATTATCTCTATTAGATTAATTACATCTGATATCCTTAAGTGACTACACGCCTTAATTACTTAATCTGCCTATTAAATATAGGAAATGTAATATTTTTTTAAAATTAAACATTAAAATATCAATCAATCGAAAATACATCAATGATGAATAATAATTATAATAATTAAATAGAAATAAAAATATATATTGAAATACACTGAATTACCATATTAATTAATAACTTATAATGATTTACTTATTAAACTTTCATAACGTTCAAATATTTTCTCCTAAACTCATTTGGTAATAGTTAAACTTCGCCAACGCTTACTTAATCAGCTTCAACATTCAATAACATTTTACTGATGCGTGATTTATCGAAATTCCAATTTAAAATTTCTAGAAAAACAAGTTGTGAAATTTATCGATCCTTTCTCGTGTACTCTTTTCCTCTATGTTGCAACCTGCCGCTGCCTGATTCTCGCCCTACAATAAATCAAGCGATATTTCTATTTGCATAATTACACGTTTTTTTTTATAATTCCCTATAAATTCGAATTTATTGGTAATAACGAAACGAAAAAACCTTTTCCTTAATGGGCTTTAAAAGAAATTAGAATTACGTAAATGTCTTAAGGCAGAGGGGCTCGACTCAATAAAGTCATGACTAATTGAGTCATTTACCGTAATTCGAATAATTTTTTTTTTCGTTGGGAATTCAGGAACTAATTGTAAGTGTCGTCGACTGACCGTCGTCTCAAGGCCGATCGCAAGTGCATTGCCTCAAGATATTAGTAGTAATGCAAAATGAATCGCTATTATGATAGAAATAGTTGACATGATTTATTAGATCGGGATCGTTAGAAATTCATTGACTAAATGTGCTATTTATACAGTGTATACAGTTTAAAATGTATTGTGTTTATAGCTTATGTTTTAAATAACTAGCACTGTTTAAAGACTATAGCAATTGTTTTTATCCCTAGGGTGAAAATTATTACAAATTTTATTTATAAATTATTAAATTTATTGAAGAAATTATGAATATGATATTAGTTTTTATAATTACTTAAAAATGAGAAAGTGTTTATATTTATAATAAATAATAATAATAATTAAATCGATGGAAATTGTTTTTAACTTTTTTGAAAGCTACAAAATTATTATAAAATTATTTTTTTTGTTATTTATATAGTGGATTATGTTTAAATATGCTGGTCTAGATATAAAATTATTGAAATATGTATTAGACAATAAAGCTTTAAAAATATTACAATGTTTATTACACAACTTTCAATATATATATATATATATATATATATATATATATATATATATATATATATTTTTTTTAAGAAACTGGGGCTTAGCTGTAAATTTTCTTGGTTGTTTGAAAAAATTTCAGTTAATTTTCTAAATGTAGGTGAAATGAACATTTCAGCACTATATATTTAAAAAAAATGGTACTCACTCCATAATATTGTGTATGATTTGACGTAAAAGCACATATATATCCCGTAGAGACCAGCCAAATGCAGAAACAGGAAGCCGATGGCGTTAAACCAAACCACGTCCCTCTTGAAGCTGTAATCCGTACCAATTTCCGCTGGTAGCTTCAAATGTGTCGCACTGTGATGTACCGGTGCGTTCCTCTCTTTGGCCGGCAGGTCGCTCGCATTCGGAGTCATCTTAGTAGGCAAAATAAAAATAATCAAATTGCGGTGATTTATAAGAAAAAGTCTAGACGAGGAACGGTAATTTCTGCATCGGTTCGTGGTGGTTATCGCGATAGTGTCGTCGCACGGCGGAATGTTGATGTCAAAAGTGGCCGGAAAAAGTGTCGCTATTTTATTAACTGGCCGCTGTTCAGCCCCCCTATTTTTCAGGATGAGGTGCACCTTTTCAATAGAGCCGCCTTACGTCCCCACTCGACCGTGCGACAAATCATGACGAATGTAAATTATTCGAACAACTAAAATTGCTACAAATAAACAAATATAAAACTTAATTCCATCAAAATGCATTCAGCATGGATTTTAATTATAAAGTAAACGTTAAACCCTTAATTATGGTAAAGTTGGAGGGTGGGATAGAGGCCACCCACCCACCCTACATATATTTGGTCATTTCTCTTAAAACAGTGTTTATGATTTTTATAACCAAAACTAACATTTTTGTGATGTGCATGTTAATTATAACAATAAACATTGTTATAATGTAAATAACAAAAAAATATGTAGGGTGGGTGGGTGGCACCTATCCCACCCTCCAATTATTTTAACATAATCAAAGATTCAACGTATAATTTATAATGTGGTTTATGTTAAATGAACGAATTTTTTTTATAATAAATTTGCTTTTTTAAAACAGCCACTTGTTGACGATTAAGAAATTGGAGGGTGGGTTACAGGCCACTAACCCACCCTACATATATTTTTTAATTTCTATTAAACACTGTTTATGATTTTTATAATCAAAACTCATAGTTTTGTGTATTTCAATTATAACAATCACAAACACTGTTTTGATGTAAATAACAAAAATATGTAGGGTGGGTGGGTGGCGCCTATCCCACCCTCCAATTATTTTAACATAAGCAAGGGTTTAACGTATAATTTATAATGTTGTGAATGTTAAATGAATGATTTTTTGTGATAATAAAATTGCTTTTCTAAGGTAGCCCCTTGTTGACGTTTTAGAAATTGGAGGGTGGGATAGAGGCCAACCACCCGCCCTACATATATTTTGTCATTTCTATTAAAACAGTGTTTATGATTTTTATAATTAAAACTCATATTTTTGTGAATTTCAATTATAACAAATCACAAACACTGTTTTCATGTAAATAACAAAAATATGTAGGGTGGGTGGGTGTTACCTATCCCACCCTCCAATTATTTTAACATCATCAAAGGTTTAACGTATAATTTGTAATGTAGTGAATGTTAAATGAACAAATTTTTATGACGATAAAATTGCTATTTTAAGGCAGACCCTTGTTGACGTTTAAGAAATTGGAGGGTGGGACAGAGGCCACCCACCCACCCTACATATATTTTGTCATTTATATTAAAACAGTGTTTATGATTTTTATAATTAAAACTCATATTTTTGCGCATTTCAATTATAACAATCATAAACACTGTTTTGATGTAAATAACAAAAATATGTAGGGTGGGTGGGTGGCGCCTATCCCACCCTCCAATTATTTTAACATAAGCAAGGGTTTAACGTATAATTTATAATGTTGTGAATGTTAAATGAATGATTTTTTATGATAATAAAATTGCTTTTCTAAGGTAGCCCCTTGTTGACGTTTAAGAAATTGGAGGGTAGGATAGAGGCCACCCACCCACCCTACATATATTTTGTCATTTCTATTAAAACAGTGTTTATGATTTTTATAATTAAAACTCATATTTTTGCGTATTTCAATTATAACAATCACAAACACTGTTTTAAATGCAAATAACAAAACTATGTAGGGTGAGTGGGTGGCACCTATACCAACCTCCAATTATTTTAACATAATCAAAGGCTTAACATTTAATTTATAATGTAGTGAATGTTTAATGAACTATTTTTTATGACAATACATTTGTTTTTTTTAAGACAGCCCTTTGTTGACGTTTAAGAAATTGGAGGGTGGGATAGAGGCCACCCATCAACCCTACATATATTTTGTCATTTCTATTAAAACAGTGTTTACGATTTTTATAATTAAAACTCATATTTTTGTGTATTTCAATTATAACAATCACAAACACTGTTTTATTGTAAATAACATAAATATGTAGGGTGGGTGCCTATCCCACCCTCCAATTATTTTAACATAAGCAAGGGTTTAACGTATAATTTATAATGTTGTGAATGTTAAATGAATGATTTTTTATGATAATAAAATTGCTTTTTTAAGGTAGCCCCTTGTTGACTTTTAAGAAATTGGAGGGTAGGATAGAGGCCACCCACCCACCCTACATATATTTTGTCATTTCTATTAAAACATTGTTTATGATTTTTATAATTAAAACTCATATTTTTGTGAATTTCAATTATAACAATCACAAACACTGTTTTCATGTAAATAACAAAAATATGTAGGGTGGGTGGGTGGCACCTATCCCACCCTCCAATTATTTTAACATCATCAAAGGTTTAACGTATAGTTTGTAATGTAGTGAATGTTAAATGAACAAATTTTTATGACAGTAAAATTGCTTTTTTTAGGTAGCCCCTTGTTGACGTTTAAGAAGTTGGAGGGTGGGATAGAGGCCACCCACCCACCCTACATATATTTTGTCACTTCTATTAAAACAGTGTTTATGATTTTTATAATTAAAACTCATAGTTTTATGCATTTCAATTATAACAATCATAAACACTGTTTTGATGTAAATAACAAACATATGTAGGGTGGGTGGGTGGCGCCTATCCCACCCTCCAATTATTTTAACATAAGCAAGGGTTTAACGTATAATTTATAATGTAGTGAATGTTAAAAGAATGATTTTTTATGATAATTAAATTGTTTTTTTAAGACAGCCACTTGTTGACGTTTAGGAAATTGGAGGGTGGGATAGAGGCCACCCACCCACCCTACATATATTTTGTCATTTCTATTAAAACAGTGTTTATGATTTTTATACTCAAAACTCACATTTTTGCGCATTTCAATTATAACAATCATAAACACTGTTTTGATGTAAATAACAAAACTATGTAGGGTGGGTGGGTGGCACCTAACCCACCCTCCAATTATTTTAACATAAGCAAGGGTTTAACGTATAGTTTAGAATGAAGTAAATGTTAAATTAATAATTTTCTTTGGTAATAAATTTATTTTCTTTCAAGATAATCCCTTAATGACGTTTAAGAAATTGGAGGGTGGGATAGGGGCCACCAACCCACAATACATATGCTTTCTTATTTACATTAGAACAGTGATTATTGTATATTATAACCAAAGTTTACATTTTTGTTTGTATTTTTGAGAATGAAGACTATTATCTTTGAATAAATAGAAAAATATATATGTAGGGTGGGTGGGTGGCCACTATCCCACTCTCCAATTCTTCAAGCCACAACAAAGGATTTTAATAAAATTAATTACGTAAAATAAACAAAACAACTAAAATATTAATTTGTCTCTATTTTACTTTCCATTTACTAAGAATTTTGATTTTTTTAAAATATTTATTAAAAATTTAGTTACATTTAATTTTAGATATAAATATAAAAATTTAAAATGTGTGGTAATTATTTTTAAACACTTTTTGCTTGATTTAATAACGATTGCTCCTAAAATTTCAAAAAAAATTGTTTTGTTGCAATATTTTTAATATAAGAACTTTTGGGTTTAGATTTTTATTAAGTTTAAATGTTAATTTAAAATAAAAAAACTTAATATATAGAATATGTTTTTATAATTATATTAAGGCGTTCTTAATTGATAATATGGATTTATTTTATTGATAAATTATTACGTAGATTACAAAAGTGATCCAGAACGTTTATGTTAAAAATGTCATTACATATTTTTTTTAATGATTAGATATCGCAAGTAATTATCTATATTCCAATTCTGAGGAAAATGACCGATTCGAACGAGAACTTTCATTTTTTTTTCGACTTGAACTGTTGTTGGTCACGTAGGCCATGATTTGTAAATGTGTTTAATGATTTAAACTACACTTCTTTCATAATTATCTAAATTAGATTTAAATTTAAATTTTGACATAGATCAGAAATTAATTGTTCTTCTCTTTGAGGTGATATGAATCACTGAAAGTATATATCGTAGATTATACTTATTATTTTTTAAAATTTAATCTAACAAGTTCAAATTGGGCGTCAATAGGTTGTAATTAATCAGATTTAATTAACACCGTTAATGATACATGATTAAAACACAATAATTTCTTAATCAATTGTTTAAATCAAAGCATTTACTTTTAAAACACTATTGTGTAAATAAAGAGAATGGTTGCGACCTTTACTACGTGGTAATCCATACTTACACTGAATTGAAAAATTTACTATAGTGAATTTTTCAATGCAGTGTATGTATTGTGTAAAATTTATTATTATTTTGTCACAACAGTTTATTTAAAAACTTACATGCAAAATGCTTGCAGGTCAAGGAAATGGCGTGATGAAAAAATAAATATGTTATTAAATGCAAAGGATAATATTTAGTAACTCCTTGTAATTTGTAATTAGAGACTCAACTATTGTGTCCCAAAATTTTACGTTTTGTTACATTCTTGCATCAACAGAAATATAATTTTATTGTTATGTGAATGTAATTATTAAAAAGTGTATATGAACAATTAAATTAAAAACTTAACGTAAAATCACTGTAATATATAATAATTTATTCTAAATTTAAAAATTTACTTTTATTAATGAATTATGTTGCTGATTGGTGTCACGTAAAACATTTTAAAAGCAATAAAAATCGAATTAATCATTGAAAAAGTTTTTTGGAATCATCAACATCATCATCTGTGTAATATTAATGCCTATAATACTAGTATTCAATAATTATACATCACTGTTATGATGAATCGATAAATAAACCCGTCAGTTACATAAAGAGCCGGCGTCGGACATAAAGTGTCGAAATTTGGGCTAGAAGCTCGTTGATGGTAATTAGGAAACTGTCTGGACCAATCTGGTGCGTTACTATGTGGAAATTTAATAACGAATCGAAAGGCGTATTTAATGATATAAGAATCTCTTGATACATTGTGTAATTCTGGAAGCACGCACCGAAATACTCGGAGGAGAAAATTGATTTGCATAGAATTTAATCCAAAATTTATGAGATTTTTAATTTACATAACTACAAATATCGAAAATGTAGATGTCCCTCAACTACAAGTTTTATGGTTGGAAAAATTTTCAATACTGTTTTTTCCTGTTCCATCCAACATTGATCCCTGGTAAACAGTGATGTAAATGGTGTCGAAACCAGCTTGTTTACTAATGACGTTTTTGAGTGCACGCACGTATTTCTGAGGTGATCTAACGTTTATCTTTTCAGAGGACGTCAAAACAAAAATGTTTTTATTTTTGTACGGACACGCAATATTTAATAATGTAAACAAATTGGGAAATATGGAGAGTATTGATTAGATTCTTCCGCATGGTCTTAGTCTACTGTTTAAATAAATAAACTATAAAAAAATAATTAATAAAATAAAATATGTACCTACCTCATCTTCCATGTCTGATTGCTACTGAATATACTAAAAACAACAATAACGTATTCTCCTGTTTATGGCTCATTATCTCTCCGCAACATTAAGTAAATGCAAATTAAAGTTTTATTTCGGATGATTTACGACGGAAATTCATTTTTACGGTTTAATTTTCAATCAATTCAGGGTTATGCGTTGACGTAAACGAATCGAGTAATAAAAATATAGTAGTATATAAAAAAGATAATGAATTTTATTGCAAATTTTTTAAAATAAACAAATTATACTCTACAAGGATAATTTTTTTATTTTTATTTTTCAATTATTATTTTTTGATTAATATGATTCATTATTTAATCTTACACAATAACATTTGCTACCTAATTCTAATTTTAAAATTTGCCTCTTTTAAAATGAAATGATTCTAATGTATATTCATAAATTTCCATCTGTATTGTTTGGACAGTATTGACGCGAAAGTGAATAAATTTCAATTATACAAACAGAAATCATGGAAAGGTGAAATTACGTGGATGCGGGCCCTAATCGAAACCAATAAAACCTCATCGGAGGCATTGGACATTGACGACACTTTCCCCGACCATGCCCAAGTGCGCCGCACTCTTTGTCTTCGGTTTTTACGCGGCCGCTCTGATTGCCGCGAGGAAGAACGACAAAAACGCCAAGTACCTCCTTGTACAAGATTTTCCGGTTTTTCCTAACACGTACAAGATGCCCATCAAACAATGCGGTGAGATTATTTTCCCCCTCAATTCCTCTCTAAACGTAATTGTGACTCCGTATTTTTAGAGTGTGGAAGAGCCAACCACATAATCAAACCCAATGATTTGTTGAGGATAATCAATGGAACGAACGTGGGTTTTCATCAGTATCCATGGCTGGCTTTGATCCTTTATAAGAACGATTTTATTTGCGGAGGTTCCATCATTTCGGATTTGTACATTTTGACCGCTGCTCACTGCATGAAGAATGAGTAAGTATTTTATCAATTAAAGTGCCCAACATTCATAGACTTCAATTAAATCGATTTATCATTAATAAAAGCAATAAAATACAGACCATAAAATAGTGTTTTAATATTATATCCTTCAACAGAAACATTAATTTTTAGCTTTCTAAAAGACGATCTAAAAATTCTACTAGGACAACACGACAACTGTCAATCCAACAGCGACACGGTCATATTCTCAGTGAGCGACATCATCAGGCACAGCGAATTCAATCCCGAGACTTTTGCCTACGACATCATGCTGATGAAAGTCAACATGAGAATAACGTTCAATAAATACATCAAACCGATTTGTTTACCAGGTTATGGTGAGTATAATTTTTGTAAATAGGTATCTATTCGTATATTTGTGCTGGTTAAATGTATCACCACTCTGTGACGGTCGTGTAAGGCCGTATTATTATTGAAACAGACGAATGTAATTATTTAAAATTGACACAGAGTTGCGTAAGCAGTTTTCCTTTTGACGTTGCCTTATGTATGTGTTGATTCCACTGAAAGTTCTGTATTGCTGCATTTGTGTAAACAGTTTTATTAAATTGTGTACAGAAATGGATATTAATTTACTTCTCCAATCAATAATAATAATTTTATGTAATTAAAACCAAAAGTCACACTAAACATAAATTATATAACTTATTTTTTCACAAACATTCATTCATTTGTTACGATATTACCATAAAGATGCCATCTATTGTTTTATTTGTTTTTACGCATATGGGATCTACAAGCAAATATTTGTAAAAGAGCATTTTGTTATCCGTAGAATTCAGTTTGTTTTGATTCGCACCACTTTAACAACAACTGATTCTTTCTGCTCAAACATTCTAAAATATACATTAAAGGGGATAGCACGTACATAATTTCATTAATTACTCTTAAAGTATAAGGAATCTACAAGCAAACTTCAGTAAAAAGCTTATGTTCATCCTTAGAATTCAGATTCAATTGCGCCATTTTTCTCTTATCCAAAACAGATATTTGCTGTTTAAAAATTCTTGAAGATACGTTAATAGAGATAATACGTATATAATTCCTTTCATTAGTTTTTACATATAAACAAATATACAAGCAAAACTTTTTTATTAATGTTTAATTGTAGATCTGTACCAGAGATTTGTGGTGGCAAAATATAAAGGTAAGAAAGGAATAATTGCCGGTTGGGGTTCAACAGTAGCAAACAACGCCAGTTCCGTAAGTTGCACTCCGTTACAAGCAACCGTTCCAATTTTGGGCAGAGAATTTTGTCCAGGAAACGCAGACACTTTATTTTGCGCCGGTTATTTGGACGGACAGGTAGATTCTTGTCAGGTACATTTAATTATTAACATGAAAACAATATTAATGTCTATAATTTATCTTTATTTCGACAGGGCGATAGTGGAGGACCGTTACAAATCAAAAACAAATACAACAAATTCGAGGTAATAGGTAGGTTGCAAAATGCCATACAAAAATCTTCAAAATCAAATACAATACAGCGTTTTGTAATATTGTGACCGTCGCCCATGTCGACGACGATTATTTCAGGAACCTCGTTTTGTTCATTACGACGCGTAAAAATTGTTTAACCGTGCAAACCGATTATGTGCGGACTGTTTTTAGATGAAATACTACGTTTCGTAATGGCACTATTAAATAATTGGCAATTAAAAATTAATAACGTGTGTTATTAATAACAAACAAAGCTAATTTCCAATTATGTTTTTACAGGAAAAAACGGTTTTCATTTAGATTTTAATTAAAAACGTAATTGCTTTACGTCTTTAATTTAATATTAAAATTTTCCCAACGTAAAATTTCGTCATGCTAAAATCAATTATTTTAATTTGTTTATAATAAAATTTCCATCCACATACATATTAAAATATTTATTTAATTTTAATAAAATTATTTAGTTAAAATAATTTTATGTTTCTATAATTTTTTATGTAAATATTTATTCCATGCAAATGTGGATGCTTTAATTGATTAGGTTTGAAATCCTAATTATTTGATTGCATAAAACTTCTCAATAATACCATTGAAATAAACCAATAAAATACGATTTCTCCTAATTTTAATTATCAATCAAAATTATCTAGCAATAGTCATAAACTAGGTAATTTTATATAATGCTACAATTAAAACTATTAACTAAAATATAATATACATTCGCCTATGGTGAATAATTAAAACGTAACTAATTGTATTCCAGTGAATTTTCTTTATTATATTTAAAAAAAATATATAAAAAAAGTATAAAGGTTAAATTATTTACTTGATCGCATTTCACAGTTCGTCATAATTAAGAAATTAAAATTTATTAAACATAATATTTTTGTTTACAGCTTATATTAATTTATGTTATATATCTTAGGAATAATTTCTTCTGGCGAAGGTTGCGCTGAAATTGGAAAACCTGGATTATACACCGACGTCCTGCAGAATTTAAACTGGATTTTTAAACACACATCGGATTCAATCTGCTGGAGTCTCTCCATCCCATTTTTTAACTGAAGGGCAACTAAAGAAGACGCAGTCATCATAGATTAAATATTTATATAATTTTTGTATATAATAATAAATGAAATTTTATGTACTTAAAACTACACTGTAAATTGAATTATTGGAGGAATTTCTTGTAGCTTGTTCATCATTTCTTATTTATTTACTTTAGTAATTTGTTTTTCTCAAATTGTTAGAAATAAACCATTAACTAGATTCTTACAATAGTTTCTTAAAACTTAGAAACAGATATTTTATATTTTAATTTGATCATCATTTCTAATCTAATTTTTTTAACAACTATTGTTAATTTCATGTCTGTATTATTTGTTTTTACAATTTTTTAAACGTTAGACTTTGGAAGAGTAGCAATTTTTGGTTTGTATCATTTGTTTTTTCATCTTTTCAAAATGTTAGAGGATCAATCTAAACCATACAATAGAATCTTACAAAAGTTTCTTAGAAGTTAGAAACAGATATTTTAGATTTTAATTTGATCATTTAATCTATTTTTTTTTAATAATTATTCTTAATTCAAGTCTATATTATTTATATTTACATTTTTTTGAAACGTCAGAATTTTGAAGAATCTGAAGAAATTCTTGGGGTAATTTCTTAAAGCTTTCTTTACATTTTGATTTGATTATCATTTCTAATTTATTTTTAAATTTTTCAATTATTTTCACGTCTGTAGCAAGTGTTTCTATATTCTTTCAACAACATTAGGATTTAGAAGATTCCAATTAAAGTGTAAACTAGATTTCCTGAAGCTTAAAAATTGATTTTTTTTAGACTTATTTTTTAGTAATTTTTATTATCTTCAAGTCTGTAATATTTGTTTTAATATTATTTCCAAACGTTAGAAATTGGAAAATCTATCAAAATATACATTATTAGGAGAATTTTTTGAAATTTAAAAATATATTATTTTAGATTGTTTTTTTGGCTCATCATTTCTAATCTAATTTTTAATATTTTTCTTGAAATTTTAAGTCTGTGCCATTCGGTTTTATATTTTTTCTAAACGGGAAAATTTATCAAAACTATAAATTGAATTCTTGGGGAAATTTCTTGAAAATAAAAAGAAACTACTTTTTTTTTAGTTTTTTAAATTAAAAACTGCAAGTGTGCAGCATTTATTTTTATTTTTATATTTCTAAGAGTTACAACGTTAAATCTAAGAAAACTATAATTTAGTTTGTTGCGAGAATTGAAACTTAAAAACAGTTTTTTTTTCAGATTTTGATTTAATCATTATTTCTAATCTATATTTTAGAGATTTGTATTATTTTGAAATTTTTTCGCACTTGTTTTTATATATTTTTAAAAAGCTCAAAATGGAAAGAATCTAACGAAACTATAATTTAAATTCTTGGGGGAATTTCTTGAAACTAAGAATCGAATAAGATTTCAATTTGATAAACATTTCTAAACTATTTTTAGTATTTTTTAGTATTTTTAAATCAGTAACTTTTGTTTTTATTATTTCCAAACATTAGAATTTTGAAGAATCCAGTAAAAGTATAAACTAAATTCTTGAGAGAATTTATTGAAACTGAAAACCGATTTTTTTTTATATTTTGATTTGATAAACATTTAAAAATCTATTTTTAGTAGTTTTTATTATTTTTAAGTCTGTGTCTTTTGTTTTTATATATTTTCCAAACGTTTGAAATTGAAAGAATCCAACAAAACTATAATTTAAATTCTTGATGAATTTCTTGAAATTAAGGAACGGATTTTTTAAATTTTAATTTAATAAATATTTCTAATCTATTTTTAGTAATTATTTTCAACCCTGTGGTATTAATTTTTATGTTTTTTAAACGTTAGAAATTGTAATAATCTAACAAAACTGAAATTTAAATTCTTGAGAGAATTTCTTGAAATTAAGAAGCGGATTTTTTTTAGATTTCAATTTGACAAAATCTATTTTTAGTAATTTTTAATTTTAATTTATTTTAAACCCTGTGGCGTTTGTTTTTGTATATTTTCAAAACGTTAGAAATTGAAAGAATCCAACAAAACTATAATTTAAATTATTGAGAGAATTTCTTGAAACTAAGAAACGGATTTTTTTGGATTTTAATTTAATAAACATTTCTAATCAATTTTTAGTAATTTATTTTATTTTTTAAGATTGTAGTTTTTTCTTATTTATTTGCAAAATTTTTATTAGTTTTAAGTGTCCAGCACTTGTTTCTACACTTTTTTTAAACGCTGAGAATTTGTAGAATCGAATAAAACTTTATTATTAATTACTGTGAAATTTTCTTGAAACTCATATAAAAATTATTTATATTAAAACTATAATTAAAATTCCCAGGGGAATTACTTGAAACTAAGAAATTAATTTTTTAGATTTCAATTTGATAAGAATTTCTAATTTATTTTAAGTATTATTTAGTATATTTTAATTTGTAGCTTTTGTTTTAATTGTTTTTGCCAAACATTAGAATTTGTAAGAATTCAATAAAAGTATAAAGTAAATTCTTGAGAGAATTTCTTAACTAGAAACGGATTTATTTTAGATTTTGATTTGATAAACATTTCTAATCTATTTTTAGTAATTTTTATTACTTTCTACCCCGAGGGCATTTGGTTTTATATATTTTCAAAACGTTAGAAATCTAACAAAACTGTAATTTAAATTCTTGAGAGAATTTCTTGAAAATAATAAACGGATTTTTTTAGATTTCTATTTGATAAACGTTTCTAATCTATTTTTAGTATATTTTATTATTTTCAACCCTGTGGCATTAATTTTTATATATTTTCATAACGTTAGAAATTGAAAGAAACTAACAAAACAATAATTTAAATACTTGAGAGAATTTCTTGAAACTAAGAAACGTTTTTTTTTTAGATTTTAATTTGATAAACATTTCTAATCTATTTTTAGTAATTTGTTTTATTTTTTAAGTATGTAGTTTTTTAAATTTTTTTGCAAACTTTAGAAATGAAACTATAAATTAGATTCTTGGAAAAATTTCTTAAAACTTAAAACAGATTCTTTAAATTTTTGATTTGATTCCGAATTAATTTTTTTTAAATAATTTTTATTAGTTTTAAGTCTGCAGCACTTGTTTTTACACTTTTTTCAAGCGCTGGGAATTTGTAGAATCGAATAAAACTATAAATTATATTACTGGGAGAATTTCTTAAAACTCATATACATATTATTTTATATTAAAACTATAATTTATATTCCTTTGTGAATTACTTGGAACTAAGAAGCGTTTTTTTTAGATATTAATTTCTAAACTATTTTTTAGTATTTTTAAATCTGTAGTATTTGTTTTTCTTGTTTTCCAAACGTTAGATTTTGGAAGAATTGAATAATAGTGTAAACTAAATTCTTGAGAGAATTTCTTGAAACTAGAAACTATTTTTTCTAGATTTTGATTTGATAAGCATTTCTAATCTATTTTTAGTAATTTTTATTATTTTCAACCCTGTGGCATTTGTTTTTATATTTTTTCAAAACGTTAGAAATTGAAAGAATCTAACAAAATTATTATTTAAATTCTTGAGAGAATTTCTTGAAAATAACAAACGGATTTTTTTAGATTTCAATTTGATAACCGTTTCTAATCTATTTTTAGTAATTTTTATTATTTTCAACCCTGTGGCGTTTGTTTTTATATATTTTTAAAACGTTAGAAATTGAAAGAATCTAACAAAACCATAATTTAAATTCTTGAGAGAATTTCGTGAAATTAAGAAATGATTTTTTTAGATATCAATTTGATAAACATGTCTAATCTACTTTTAGTAAATTTTATTGTTTGTAGCTTTTGTTCTTATTTTAGAAATGACGAGAATCCAAACAAAACTATAAGTAATATTCTTTGGAAACTTTCTTAAACAGATTTTTAAATTGTTGATTTGATCGTTATTCTAAATTTATTTGTTTCTAAATAATTTTTACTATATTTAAGTCACTTGTTTTTACACTTTTTTTCAAACGCTGGGAATTTGTAAAATCGAATAAAACTATAAATTAGATTACTATGAGAATTTCTTGAAACTAAATACAGATATTTTTATATTTTAATTTGATCATCATATCTAAGCTATTTTTAATAATTTTAATTATTATCAAGTCTGTAGCATTTGTTTTTATACCATTTTCAAACGTTATAATTTGGGAGTAACGAACAAAATTATAAACTAGACTATTGGTAGAATTTCTTGAATCTCATGAAGAGATTTTTTTGTAGCCATTTAATCCTTATTTCCAATCTATGTTTAACTAATTTTTGTTATTTTTTAGTATGTAATATTAGTTTTTATACTTATTTCAAACGGTAGAACTTTGAAGAATTTAACACAACTATAAATTAGATTTTTGGGAGAATTTCTTGAAACATATAAAAATTTTTTTTGGTTTTTCATTAATCCATCATTTTTAATATATTTCGTAGTAAGTTTTATTTTTTAAAGTAAGTAGTATTTTTTTAACGTTAAAAATTGAGGGAATCTAACAAGTTTAAACATTAGATTTTAGTGGAAATTTCTTCAAACATATAAACAGATTTTTTTAGATTTTGATTTTATCATAATTTTAAATCAATTTTTTTAGTAATTGTTATTATTTTTAAGACTGTGACATTTGTTTTTATAATTTTTATAAACGTTCGAAATGAGGTGATTTCAAGTAAATTGTAAATTAGAAAAATTGGGAGAATTTCTTAAAACTTAAAAAGAGATTTTATTAGTTTTTGATTTATTCATCATTTCTAATCTATTTGTTTTTAAATTTCATTATGTTTACATCTGTGGGATTTATTTTTATATATTGTTGAAACGTTATAAACTGAAGATTCCAATACAACTATAATTTAGATTCTTGGAGGAATTTCTTGAAACTAAAATAAATTGATAAATATCTCTAATCTAGTTAGTAATTTATTTTATTTTTTAAACTGTGTTTTTTTAAAAATATTTTTTAAGCTTTAAAATTGAACACATCATAATTATAAATTAGATTATTGGAAGAATTTTTCAAAACCTAGAAACAGTTTTTTTAAGGTTTTGGTTTCATCATCATTTCTAAACTATGTTTTAGGAATTTTTATTAATTTCAAGTATGTAGCATGTGTTTTTAAAGGTTTTCCAAACTTTAGAGATTATGAGAACACGACAAAACTATAAATTAGATTCCTAGAAATAATTCTTAAGACTTAAAACATATTAGATTTTGATTTAATCACTATTTTAATCAATTTCTAATAATATTTATTATTATCAAGACTGTATCTGTATTATTTTTTAAAATATATATAAATTTTCACAAACATCAGAAATTGAGAGAATATTGTTTAAATTAGAAATATTTATTAAGTAAATATATAAATATAATAATTATGTTTCAATTTATAATAAATAACATTTATGACTAGCTTACATTATCTTCTGTATCAAATAATTAACTCTTGTAACAGAAACACGAATCTTTCGTCATATCCTTAATCCAACGTAAATGTTCATTGACCATTGTGTACAGGGCCGTACTGGGGGCGTCACTGCAATCATTTGTATCACTCAGTACACCTAAAAAATAATGTAATTAGTTTTACCGTTTGATTTACTTTAATTATTGTTTACATTACAATAAATGATTAATAAACTCTACTAAATCATTCTGTTTTTCTGCTTTGAATTGATTTATACTTATAATAATCAGACTAATAATCTCTAGGATATTATTTTGTTTTCCAGCTTTGAACTGATTTATACTGATGGGATTAAATATTTAAAAACATGTCTTTATGCTAAGAGGGAAATAATAAAAGTCACCATTTTAAGTAGAAAAGTTTACCTATAAGTTCGTATACTCCTGAATACGTTCTGTACATCACAGGACCTCCAGCATCAGTCTGGTTAATAAAAAGAAAAATCGTTATTAATATAGTTTAGTTTAATTTTAACGTATTAAAAATTACTTACGCCACAAACAACGCTATTGGTTCCAATTATCCCAACACAGGCTTTATCAGAGCTGGTAAAGGCAGGATTGAACGCCGTGGATTTACATTCGCTGTCTCCCAAAACTGGAAGGCCCAGTTTTCTAGGTCTGCACGAAGCTGTTACCACTCCCGCATCATCAGGACCTTCATTCCATCCCGCCACCGTTGCTACTTGTCCTATATACTTCTTGCCTATATTAAAAATCGCAATTTTATAAATGTATTCATTAGATACTTTTTAATTTTACGATTTAATTACCTGGAGTGGGTAAACAAATAGGTCTGATCCTCCTCTCAAGTTTAATAGGTGATGCCAGTTTAATGAGGGCAAGATCGTTGGCCCTATTTCCAGGACTGAAGTCCGGATGGAGTGTGACCGATTCCACGCTAACAATCTGCGAGGAAACGTCTGGAAAACATCGGTCGAACTGTCCCAAAGTGACTTTTAGATCGTAAGGAGTAAGTCTATGGTAAAAAATGTAAATTAAAATTTTAAGAATGATAACATTTAAAAAAATACATTACCCAATCATTTGTGAAGCTGAGGTCAAAACGTATCGATTATTGATCAACGTTCCGGAGATTCTAGCTTCGTCGCGGACCTGAATTTGGGCGAGCCAGGGAAATTCGTGTCCTTTCGTGTATTCACCACCTAATAATCGAGCTTCTCTATTTGGTACACCACATTCTGTAAAATATTTTATTACAGGATTAAAAAATAATTACATGAGAATATTAAATAATTTACTTACTACAATTGCAAGATTCAGGAACTTCGACAAACAAGAATTCGAAAAATCCTTTCGATCCATCGTAACCTTTATAAGCGACCTAAAAGTTAAGAAATTAAACAATATAAAAATGTATTTAATTGATTGTAATAATTAGTACTTACATTTTGATGAGCAAATATAGCAAAGAGTAGAATGAACAGTTTGAATTCCATCTCTGCCAAAAGCACACTGACACGGTTTCACGGTTTCTTGTTTAAAAAAAAATAACAAACTGGTAGCTGTTAACGGTAGGCTCCTTCCTCCTCCAATCCTCCTACCTTTCAAAAAGCCATCATCATCATCACCATAACGACACTCGCCCGCATACCAGGCACAAATTGGGACACATGAAAATGTACCTCTAGTAAATTTGTATTTATTAATAGCAAATAATAATAAAATTACAATAATAATAATAATAATAACACATTCCTATTGATTAATAAATTACATATCTACGAAACTGAATTGCACGGAAGAGTCGCCGGAGGCCATCCCGCGACCGATCCATAAGATTCGTTAATTTATTATCAGACTACTTAAGTTTATTTCCTTGTATAAGTGGAGACGGTGTGGAGGGGATTAATTGGGGGAAGTGGGTCGCGGGGAAAAGGCCATAATAAGTATATCACAATAATTGGGAATATTGCTGGACGCGGATCAGTCTTCACAGAAGCAGCCGTCTTTCGAGTTCTCCATGATCCAATCTAGATACCTCGTCACCCGAGTGTAGACTCCTGGATATCCCGGTCTTGCACAACCATTACCCCATGATACTACCCCTAAAGATGTTATTTTTAATAATACTATTGTTTAAAAAAATCGATACTTACCTATAAGCTCGTATTTTTTATCTGCTCTTTCCGTTACTAAAGGACCACCACTATCACCCTAAAAAAGTTTTATTAATTTATTCATTTAGGTCCATCTAATAAAAAAGTTACTTGACACGAATCCTTTTTTCCAACAGAAGGATAACCAGCGCAGAGCATATTGTCAGAGATCATCTTCGACGAGTAATTGGTGTTCCTGCACTCCTCGTTACTGAGCACCGGCACCTCGACTTCTTGCAGGATACAAGACGGCTTTCCATCTTCCTTAAGCGTGCCCCAGCCAGATGCGATCGCTTTCTTCCCAACGTATAGGTGGTCTGCAATATAAATATTCAAATTTCGTTCCACATATTTCCCGAAGTAGACCAACGTTTCGCGAATGATTAAGGTGAAGGTGAAAGTTGTATATCGATTATATCGAGTGGAATAGATTAACTTAATTTCATGTTCATTACGCATTACCTTTTAGTTTTGGGAGACAGATGGGTTTGATGGTGTCTGTAATCGGAACGCGATCGTTGAGTCTGAGTAGGGCGATGTCGTTGTCGAAATTGAGGAAGCTGAAGGCGCCGGCTATCGCCCGCAGCACAAATCTCGATTCCGGCCTTTTGGAATCGTTGCATCGATCGTGTTCACCGAACGTGACCTTGATCATGAACCACATAAATCTAAAAATAACGGGGAATAATATTGTAATTAAAATAATCTTGAAAATAATTTAATCACTATCCAAAATTTCTCAATTTATTTCATATGATCAAATAGATATGTTAATTCTTGACAGATTTTGAAGTTTATTTCTTTAATGATTATTTTTTTACAACTATTTGAACCATCAAATGCAATTTCCTTCAATTCAAGTTTTGTGGGTCGCCATTTTGTTTCCAGCTAACATATCTCAATTTGTTTCGAGTGATCTTAAAGATATGTTAATTTTTGATAGATTTTAGAGCTTATTTCTTTAGTGGTTACAATTTTTTAAATTATTGAATCCAATTTTAGTTCCTTCATTTGAAGTTTTGTGACTCGCCATTTTGTTTCTAGCTGTGAAAACCCAATTGTTGTCATATGATCTTAAAGATATTTTAAATTTTAATAGATTTAAGCTTATTTCTTTACTGGTTATTTTTTTTAATTTTCAAACCACTGAATTCAATTTTAGTTTCGTGAGTCGCTATTTTATTTTAAACTAAGATACCTCAATTGTTTTAATGTGATTTAAATATATACTAACAGTTAATAGATTTTAATATTTTTAATCTTATTCCTTCAGTTCTTAATCTTTTGCAATTTTTCAAACCTCTTAATGCATTTTTATTTCATTTAATTCGCGTCGCCATTTTTTTTCCTAGCTGGAATACCTCAATGTTGGGTGATTGCTCGGCTAGTCAGAGTTACAACAGGTCGTGGTGGTTTCTAGAGTATTTTATTTACACAAATGTACAGGTTTTCGTAATGGTTTTTCAATAACTTCTAAGCGGCATGGCGGCGGCAGCGCGTCTTCTCGTCGTCCTGGCGAGGGGAGTCCGTCCCGGACTCGGCAAGTGTAGACGTGAAGAGCGTTACTGCGTATAGCATTTAGAGCTCAACTCGTTCAAATTGCAAGCTTCTGACCTCACAAGGGTGCGGAAGTACTTCAAGTGTTGAGAGTTGGTGGTGCTCTCCCGATTTGTGAGGGTGGTAGCGCGACGGTGGCGCAAGCGGAGAGGGTAGTACGGAGCGCTTTGGTACTAACAGCGGGCGCTTCGTTCGTACCCCGTTACAATCTCCCCCTCAGGACCCTTAGGACATCCCGGCAGAGGGTCTTGGATTCTTCCTGGGCCTTCTTCTCTTTCGGATCGGGTAGCTCGGTCGTCCTTCTTGGCCGCTGCATTTTCTAAGGGCTGAGACGTGATAATTGGCCAGCGGGATCGTTGGTGTATCTCTAGATGCTATCTCGTACGAGCAAGGTCCATACTCTGCTAGGATCATATAAGGTCCATCTCTCTTGGGGGTGAACTTTGCTGTAGTCTTCTTCTCTGATTTGCTAAGCGTGTGCGAGTCCACCCATACCAATTCTCCTGTCAAGTAGGTTTCGGTAGGCTTTCTTTTCTTATCTGCATAGACCTTACTCTGGTCCTGAGCCTTTTCGTGACGCTCCTCTGCCAGATGGAAAGCATCTATTAGTTTGGTGAGCCTGGTTGATGTCGGGCAGATGCAAAATTCGTCTTCATGATTTCTTTTAGATCATGCTGGACATCAGTGGGCGTTCGGAGTTCGCGACCGAACGTCAAATAAGAGGGTGATGTTCCAGTTGAAGTACAATAGGCGGAGTTTATTGCAAATCTGATCACTGGGAGTTTGCTCGGCCAGACGGTGTGTTTCGTACCGACTTGAATGGCTAGTTAAGTCTTCAGGTCTCTATTCTTTCTTTCGACTGGGTTGGCTGCTGGATGGTAGACCGGTGTGAAGTGGTGATCAATCTCAAACCAGTGCGTGATCTGTTGCATAATGGCGCTTAAGAACTGGGTGCCATTGTCGCTGATCAGCCGGCTTGGAAGTCCAAATCGCAGGAACACCTCTTCTATGAGCACTAGTCCACAGGCGGCGGCTGTGGCGGTTTCCAACGGAAATAGTTCTACCCATCTTGAGGCTGTATCCTCGACTATGAAGATCCACTTCTCCTTTCCTGGTCCTTCCGGAAGGTGGCCAAAAAGGTCGATTGCTAATACTTCGAACCTTCTGTTACTGGTCGGCGTTTGTAGGAGTCCTGGAGGTTTGGTGTTAGAGGCTTTATACTTCTGACACTCCTGGCAGTTTGGACGTATTCGGCGACGTCGTATCGTATTCCTGGCCAGTAGTTCTTCTGCAGGATCTTCCGCAGGGTGCGGTCTGCACCATAGTGACCCGCGACATTGTCGTTGTGGAACCTTTTCAATATTTCCTTCCTATTTTCTTTCGGGATGATGAGCTGAGGTTCTTCTGTTTCATCATCTGGGGAGTATCTGTACACGATCCCTTGATTCATGATGAATTCCCTTGTTGTCCATCTCCTGGTTTCTTCAGGACGATCTGCTTCGAATGCGTTCATAATTTTCTTGATCTTCTCGTCAGCCAGCTGCTCTGTCCTTTGTCCTGCAGCTGACTTTACAGGCTACTTTGCAGTTGTATGGCCCATCTGGCGAGGCGTCCACTAGGCGACTTGAGTGACATCAACCAATGTAGGGATCTGTGGTCGGTGAGGACAATGGTCGGACTATCTTCGATGTATCCTCGAAATCTTCGAAACGGCCCAGACGACGGCAAGTGCTTATTCTGCTGGCGTACTCTATAGGGCGTTCATCCTTTCCCTCCCCCTGCATCAGGGCTGCTCCCAGGGCGTAGGCGCTGGAGTCTGTGCGCAGGGTGTATGGTTTGGTAGGCTTGCCTGCTGAAGGATGTGTGCTGTGCTGAGAGCTTCCTTGAGGGATTCGAAGGCTTCTTGCTGCGGTGGTCCCCATGTCCAAGGAACGTCTTTCTTAGTCATGTCGCTCAGGTGTTTGGCGATTGTTGAGAAATCCTTTATGAATTTTCGATACCAACTGCAAGCCTGTAGGACGCTCTGCATTTGTTTAACATTCTTAGGTGCTGGTCGCGGTGAAATGGCGGTCACCTTCTCTGAATTTGGTTGGATTCCGTCCTGGCTGATTATGTGTCCCAGGTATCTCACGGATGTGCATTTCTTTCTGTTGATCCTGAGGTTAAAACGTTTTAACCTCAGAAATACCTTTTCTAGGTCAATCATGTGATCTTCTATCGATGCGAAAAGGATGATGAGATCATCCAAGTATACTAGGACTCTTGTGGGCTCCAGCTCCGTTTTCACACGATCCATCAGCCGTTGGAAGGTGGCGGGAGCGTTTAGTCCGAAGGGCATCCTGGTATACCGAAACAGGCCGAACGGAGTGACAAACGCTGTCTTGTCTTGGTCCTCCTTTCGAACTTTCACCTGGTGGTAACCGGACTGCAAGTCGAGGGTGGATATTACGGCTATTTTGCTTGTAGCGTGAAGTAAGTCGTCGATCCTTGGCAGAGGGTAGCTGTCCGGCTTCGTGATTGCGTTTAGCTTAAGGTAATCGATGCACAACCTGACCTTCCAGTCAGGTTTCGGGACTAGCACTACCGGAGCGGCCAAGAGCTCTCGCACTCTTCAATGGTTCCTTCCTTGAGGAGCTTCTGGAGTTCTGCCTTTAGGATGTCCGTCTTCATTGGCGATAGCCTGTACGGAGGTTGAGCTATCGGGAGGTGGTCTCCTGTATGAATAGCGTATTCTACTGCCTCCGTGGGGGTCCTGTGTCATCGAATAATCCTCGATGTCGTACCAGCAAGTGATTTATCTTCTCCCTCTTGTCGTCACTGAGCTGGACGGCTTCTTTTCCTGGTTTCAAACGAATCTCTTCCAGGTCCAGGAAGGCGAGGTGAAGGTCCCACTCCCTGTTTATTTGTGTGATCGCATCACGAAACATAAAATCGAATGTTTCTTCTTTTAAGAAGTGTGGTGGTCGGGCCGCGCGTCTAGTAGTCTTTGGAAGCGGCGTGATCAGGGGCTCGTGCCTGGTAAGTTCCTCTAGGTAATTATTTACCATAAAGACATCTGTATCCTCTTTGGAATTTTGTGCGGTGTCCCTCCCTCTCCTCTTCGATGGGTTATCTTCCTTTTGTATAAATGGGTGCATTTTGTTTTAATTCCAAAATGACCATGTTCTACTTCTCAAATGCAGAACCAATCCGGCGTCCTCTACAATTCCTAACAATAGACAAAGGTTGTTGGTATAACTCGGTCTCGTAGCTTGACTGGAACGTGCGTATGTTTCGTCTGTCGTATACGGCTTGTACCATCTGCGAGCGTGAGGCGTATGGCTTTCTCCTCAAAATGGTGTCCCTGTTTCCGTAGTTCGTTATACAACTCTTCGCTGGCGAGGCTAGATCTGGCACCAGTATCCACATAAGCTGTGCCGGATGTGTCTCCAATTTTGATGTTGAGGGCTGGTCTGTCTCGGATTCTCAACCCTATGTCAGCTGAACAAAATCCTACTGCCGGCGGAGACGCTGGTGGTTTCGAGCGGTTCGGGCAATTTCGTTTAATGTACCCGGGCATTTGGCAACCATAGCATCTCAATTTTTTCTTCTCCACAGGTGGCAACGGCTTGTTTGCCTTTTCCCTCTTTCTGCATTCCTCGATGGCGTGCCCGTAGCCTTTCCAGAAGGCGCACTTCAGGCGAGGTTTCTGGGTGTCCTGTTAGAGCTGGTGTTTCTCCTGTAGGTGGGATTCTAGCGGTCCTGCCTACCTTAGCAGGTCCTGGTAGGTATGCAGCTCGGATCTCGAAATCCTGTCCCGGATTTCGTATTTCAGAAGGCCATACAGCATATCTAGCTGCATACTTTCTTGCGGTGGGAGTTTCCATTTGCAAAAATAACAATCTTTTCCTCATGATGAAGTCGCACGTTTCTTCCTTTGGCTTTTGTGTTGACTCAAAAATTTGCAGGAAAAGCTTGTAGGGCGGAGGTCTAGGTGCGAACTCGTTTTTTATCATTGTTTTCACATGTTCCCAGGTTTCGATTGAGTCTTTTACCCCTGTCCACCAGTTGGCTGAATCTTCTAGCAACATCCTGATTCCCTGGATGGAGTAATTTAGTAATTCAGTAATTACTTTACATCAACTCTTTAAACTACTGAATGCAATTTTATTCGCAACAATTCAAGTTTTGTGAGTCGCCATTTTGTTTTCAGCTAACATACTTCAATTATTTTTATATAATTTTAAATATATGTAGCTTATAAAAAGATTTTCATATTTTAAAGCTCATAGCTTCAGTAATTAGTTAGTAACAAACTCTTTAAACTACTGAATGCGATATCAATCCCATCAATTCAAGTTTCCTGAGCCGTCATTTGATTTTCACCCAAGATACCTCTATTGTTTAATTAAGATCTTAAAGATATGTTAATTTTTAATAAATTTTCATATTTTAAAGCTCATTGCTTAAGTAGTTATTTTTTTGTAAATATTTCCAAACCAATGAAAGTAATTTTATTTTCTTCAATTCAAGTTTTGAGAGACGCCATTTTGTTTCCAACGGAGATACCTCAATTATTTTGATGTGATTTTAAAGATATGTTAATTGTTAATATGTTCTGGTATTGTAAAGCTCATTCCTTGAATAGTTTTTATAATTTTTCAAAACACCGAATGCAATTTTATTTCACTTCATTCAATCGATTCGGATAATAAGCAATTTGTAAATCATGGAAACTTTACCCATTTATGTAATGTCTGTCCTATTATTCAAAGGAATCAATACGACCTTTAAATCGTTGAAAGAATAGAACAGACAATCACTTTAATAAAAACTATTCAGTATGTACATATTTCGGTTCGTTCCAAATGTATTATTTATAGAAAACTATAAAACTAAGATATAACAGTTGTTTACTGTTGGTAAAAAGTTATAAATCTATTTAGCACAATTTTCTAAAAAAAATATGATTTCAATTCTGGTAAATTTTATCTTTAGATTAATTAAAGGTTAAATACTCTTATAGGTTGAGAATTAATTCAGAAAAATATTAATTTATTGCCTTTCTGTAGAAACATCATTAAACTTTAACTTTATTAGAATTCTTAGCAATTTCTATTCTATTCTGCCATCAATTTGATAGTAGCTTTCTTTCCTTAAAATAAGTAATTCTTACCTTTACAGCAAATTAAATATTTTGAGTAATTTATTAGCACAATAATTAGAAGATCATAATGAAAATCTTCAACACACTCATCTTAACATCAATTTATTTTACTCTACTAACAAAACATATACTTTCGGAAACTCTTGACGAAACATTCGTAGCGGAAATCCAAAATAACTGCAGATTTTACTGGCGTGAAACCGATTTAGTAATGTCTAATGAAATCGTCGAAGAAAAGATATGGATCATCCGTTCGCTCATGAATTGCTACATTGGAGTCTCACTATACACCATAGGAAACTACACGATCAGCAATTACGAAATCATCGTGGTGTTGAATACCTGCGACGAATTTCACGTCTTTATGGATGAGGTTAATAAAAACAGAGGCAACTTCGACGGTCAAACCGTTAAGATCTTCATCTACGATTTATGCGATTTTGAAACACTACTGCAGAGTAATTACAAACCGGAACACGCCAGCCTATTCGTATATTTCTTAACCGCTGATGATTACACAGTAGGTGGCGGTGAATTTCCAAACACAAACAAAAGGGATCATGTTAAAATCATTTCAGTTTATTGGCAGGAGAGTAACGAAAAGTTTTTGGATTTGTTCAAAAACTGTTTTTCATACGGTTTTAGATGGAGCATCAAATTTGAACTATACATCCTTGATTCACTACACGAGTTATATTCATTAATGATGAATTACGATTTTATTTACATTACCATCCACCCAACATTTTACAAACTCTTTGCTTCGTGGAGTTACGGGCCCCCCATCCAAAGAAATGATATTGTCGTGTTGGTCAAAAAAGCTGAACAGGTTCCCCAGTTTGAAAAAATCGGTAAAATATTTAGGATTGAAGTTTGGATCTTTATCGCTTTCATACTCGTAGTGCTTTCAGTTTACGTTTCATATTCACAAAGAAAACTTGGCATGTTCGATATTATACGTTCATTGATTTCAACACCTGGAAACAAATATAAAAGCTGCGGTCGTTTTTGTAGATTACACATCAAGTGTTGGGTGATATTATCAACGTTTCTTGTCTGGAGCTTTACCTCATTTCTGCTTAAAACCATAGTTACAGAACAACAACGTCCGGAAATTGACAACCTAGAGATCCTCAAGGAAAACAACATGAAAATCCACATCTCACACGAGTTAAAAACCGTCGTATCATACGAATACAAAAATATCGTTGTAGCAATACAGGATTCAGAAATATTCCGAAGGGTTTTAAGCTGCGATACGTCCTCAGCTTACGCAGTGATGCGCAGCACTGCCCATTATCTTCTCACCAACCAATCAAAAACTCTCAACAAACACTGTTTTCACATAATGGAAGATAGTTTAGTGCCAGGATTCGATGCGATTGCAGTGAAGGGAAAATATAGATATTTGGATAAATGCGGGGATGCCATCAACGAGTTGAATACTGTCATTGAGCTGAAGACGATTTCGGACGATGATGAGAGGATCATGGTGGCTCTAAATATGCAACATTTTGATTTTATCTTCGTCGTCTTTACTATTGGTAGTGTTTGTTCATTAACTGTGTTTATTGTAGAAATTTCTTATTATAAGTTTAAAGGTTAATAAAAATTAAAAATATATGTTTAAAAAAAATTTAAATTATATTTCAAAAATAAGCGGCGAATTTCTAATATAAAATTTGGAAAATTATTATTTTTTCTTTAAATATTAATAAAAAAATATCTAGCGGATAAAAAATGTAAATATAATTTTTAAATCGGATTGTTTTTTTTTTAGGTATAACAAATTTAAAATTTTCAAAAATAAAATATTTTCGAAAATTATTATTTTTTAATAAGTATGTAGAATATATTAAGGGTATTAAAAAATATAGAGACCTTTATTCTTGAAACTCTTATTACTTTTTGAGTTATATGAAATTAAAATTTTAAGCGGTGAATTTACAAAAATATCATTTTGAAAAATATTAATTTTTCTTCAAATATTATTAGAACATACCGAGGATGATAAAAAATTATGAATACAATATTTTAATAATCTCATTACTTTTTAAGTTATAAGAAATAAAAAATTTTAGCGGTGAATTTGAAAAAAATATTTTTGAAAATTGTTTATTTTACTTTAAATATTAATAAAACTTACTGGGGATAAGAAAAATCATTAATACATTGCTTTAATAATCTTATTAGAGAGAGAGAGAATAACATTTTTATTCGAACACTTTTTTACAAACACAGTTTATATGGAAATACAAGTAATGAAACAATATGGTTAGTCTGTCCGTTTGGGCTATCGACCATCGGTCTTTCTGCCCTGTCTTGACTCTAAGTTTTGTATGAAAAATAAATATCTTTGCTAGCTAGCTTAACCGTCTGGATGATTCGAACTAATGAATTGATGTAGTGTGAGTGATGGGTGTTTATGTTTGGGGGGATATTCGGGTTTCGGGGAATGCAAAATTTATTGAGTAGGGTTACATTGAAGGGGTTATTGGCAAATTTGGTATTTAGGCTATTTATACGTTGGGATATTGGGGTGACTTGGGTGGTTTCATAGAGGAGCGCATTAGAAGGATTGTGTAGGGGATTAATAGCGTGTCTGAGTTTAGTAAGGGAACGTAGGGCTGACCTTTCGGCGACATTTAAGTGTTGGAGAGTGGAAGGACGGATTTGGTTAAATAGGATCGCACTGTAATCAATAAGAGGTCGGCAAATCGATGTGTAAATGTTTACAGCTGTTTTAATGGAGATGCCTTTGTTCTTATATGTGAGTGCACGGAAATGCCGAGCTCTTATCTTAATTTTGGACTTAATTGATTGTGCGTGGGTCGTAAAGGAAAGTTTGGAATCGAAAAGGACGCCTAGGTATGTACAGGGGTTGGAGGGGTGGATGTTGGAGTTGTTGATCTTAATAGAAGGGGAATTCGGTGTGATTTTATGGTGAGGGATAAATAATTTGGATTTGGAAGGGTTTACTTTCATACGCCATTTGGAACACCAGGATTGTATTGCATCGAATGATGATTGAAGGGATAATTGGGCGGCTTGGAGAGTTGGGGCGTGGGTAACCAGGGCAGTGTCATCGGCAAAGAGGAGGGCGTATCTAGAGGGATGGAAATATGATGGGTTGGAGTTAAATATATCGTGACAGAAAATGTTGTACAGAAGGGGGGATAATCTTATTATTTTTTCAGTTATATGAAATTACTTTTAGCGGTGAATTTAAAAAGGAAATATTTTTGAAAATTTTAATTTTTCCTCAAATATTAATAGAACCTCTAGAGTATTAAAAAACATGTTGATACATTTTTTTATAATGTCATTACTTTTTGAGTTTATGAAATTAAAATTTTAAGCGGTGAATTTGAAAAGAATATTTGATAAAAAAATATGAATACAATGTTTTAATAATCTCATTACATTTTGAGTTATATGAAATTAAAATTTATGCGGTGAATTTGAAAAAAATATTTTTGAAAATTGCTAATTTTACTTTAAATATTAATAAAACTCGCTGGGGATAAGAAAAATGATTAATACATTTTTTAATAATCTGATTATTTTTTGAGTTCTACGAAATTTAAATTTTAAGCGGTGAATTACAACAAAATATTTTTTGAAATTTTAATTTTTCCTCAAATATTAATAGAACTTCTAGAGGATTAGAAATCATTTTAATACATTTTTTTTATAATGCCATTACTTTTTGAGTTGAGAAATTCAAATTTTCTGCGGTGAATTTGAAAAAAATATTTTTTTTCAGTTATAAAATATTAATATTTTAAAAGGTGAATATAAAAAAATTGTAAATGTTATTTTTTACTTCAAATATTAATAAAACCTATAAAATGTAAAAAAAATATTAATACAATATTTTAATAATTTTAATACTTTCTGAGTTCTATGAAATTATATTTAGGGCGGTGAATTAAAAGAAAATAATTAGAAAATTATTATTTTGATTGATTTTTTATCATCACAATACAACCAATAATTGTTTGCAATAAAAGTTACCCAATTCTTATACAATAGTCGATTAATTCAACATAAAAAAGTTTTAAAAGTATATTAGTTATAATCGTCACTAAACACGAATGACATATTTTTTTAATAATTATTACCAACCAAAAAAATAGGGCATGGCAGAAATTTTTAAGAATCAGGATTTCGTCGTGCAGAATTACAAAATGTTATTAATTATATTAGCTCTAATTTTAAACATTAAGCCAATTAGAACGACACTAATTAATGAAATTATTCATACGTATAAGAGGGAAGTATCTAACGTATGTAGTTATAAGAGGTCTAGTGATATAGTGTTTTCGAAAGATTACGAAGATGATCTTATCGAGGTAATAGAAACACAGAGTAAGTGCGATATGGAACATACAGTTACCACACTGGAGGAGTTTACAGCCATCAACAGTTATAACATCTATGCCTTTTTGAAATCGTGTAAGCAATTAACTCTCTTTATGGATGTGCTGACTTTCAGCAAGAAAACCCTATCAAGCCAATTCATTAAAGTTTTCATATCCGACGTTTGCACTCGCTATGAAATTTTTACGCAAATGAGGAGGAAATTGGAGACGCTTAAGTTATCAATTTATTACTTTACGAACGCTTCAGAATTAGTAACTGTTTATATTGGGGAGATGTTAATCGAGGATATAGTTTTGATCGGTTTTTACACACAAGCCGATAACGAAGTGAATTTGCGGATGTTTACAGATTGTTATGCTGCTCTTTATAAACGCTTCTTTAAATTACACCCTTTCGTGTATTATAATTTTGAGGATATGTACGAAGTGATGAATGATTATGAAAAGGAATTCTTCAATATCTATCCGACGTTTTATAGGTTGTATGCTACGACGAGGTATATATCAGAACCATTCAGGAATGACATCGTGGTATTGGTGAGGAAGGCGGAATCTATTTCGCAAGTGGTGAAGCTTTTAAAGATTTTTGAAACACACGTTTGGATTGCAATGATTTTCCTATTGTTCATCACCTCTATTTATTTAAAATTTACCATCAATTCGCCGTTATCTTCAACGATCATAAAATTATTAGCACCATTGATCAATACACCGAATTTTAATTACAAGAAGCTTAAAGATGTATCTAATATAATCATCAAAGCTTGGGTTATTCTCTCTACCTTTTTAGTCTGGAGTTTTATTTCGTTTTTATTAAAAAACCTTATTTTTGAGCAATACTACCCCGAAATAAATTCTTTAGATGAGCTGAAATCAGCTAATATATCAGTCCAAATATCGAAGGAATTGAAACGTGTCGTTACCTCAAAATACCAATCGATTATTCAACCAATCAACGATTCGATCATCGTAGAAAGAATATTGAATTGCAATATCGAAACGGCGTATGCTATCAAGAGGAGTTTAGCTAATCAGCTAGTGAGGAATTTAACAAAAATACACCGTAAAAATTGTTTTCATTTAATGGAGGATCCTTTAGTGCCAAGCTTTGAAGCGCTTTCGATGAAAGGCAACTTCGCACCCTGGAAGGATTGCCAGGGGGATATTGATAGCTTAGTGGATGTCCTCAAAGAGACTGACATGACAGGTCATACGGAGACAGATTCAGGGATAGATATTGCTTTGAGTGTTCATCATTTCGATTTCATCCTAATTTTATTTCTAATCGGTTGTTCTTGTTCAACTTTTGCATTTTTATTAGAGTGCTTATTTTATTACACTAATTACAAAAAAAATCTAGAGCACTGATTATAAAAGTTAAACATAAATTTAAAATCACTACCAACTTACCCTTTCACACAATGAGCCGCTGTCAAAACATATCTGTCATTAATAAGCATCCCACCACAATAGAACCTATTAAAGTACGATAGTCTCGCCATCCAAGGGAATTCATTCTGAGCGGTTGCTTGCCCACCCACAATCCTACTAGCGTCATTTCGTTCTCCACAAGCTGTAAAGGTAATAAAATTATTAGAAGGATTTAATCGTCTTAATTACCAATTTAAACACGGTATTAAATTAGCATGGGATTATTAAATGTATAGCAGTAATTTATTGTGGATGTAGAATAAATTATTGATTTATTACAACTTAATATAATTTATATCCGTCATCGAGTAAATTAATAGAAATTGGCAACGGATAAGCGAAAGTCGTTTACTAATCAATCACAAAAGTTTCCATTATACTCTACGGACCTGACCTACTCTACATCCTCATTAAATTCCCTTTATGGAAAAATATGCATCCGTAATTTATCACCGAGGCACTTTCCATAAATACGTGAAATACATATAGCAGGTGAAATGCTTTCAATTTAAATTGCAACTTGTTTTAATGCAACAAAGATTAATTGAGATATTCGGTAAATTTATTTTTCATTAATTTAGGTTTAAGCAACTACACGTCCAAATTTCGAAGAGTACAAAATTAAACTATAAAATACTTACAACAACTGCATGAAGATGGCGGAGTGTCGTGCTTCGGTGGTGGATGATTGCCGTATGTCCCAAACCTACTACTAAACAGTCCTCTTGATGAATCTTCTGCCTTTAACAAAAAAAATATATCTATAAAACTAATTTTCACAATTAGATATTAATACATAATCTGAACTTGAACGAAAGATAACTATGAAGCAGTGCTCTAAATGCGGGGGTACAAATAAAAGGTAAAGGTTTAAAATGGTTTTTAAATTTTTAAAATCCATACAACTACGTTTTACAAATCAAAGAACTCGATAAGCTTTAGATGTTACAGAGCTTATATGATCGGCAAAGCACCACAAATTTGACAGAATGACTCCTAAATCTTCAACAGTGGATACTGGAGTAGTAGTAGTTTATTATCAGCGAGAAAGTAATCTCTATCTGTCAGTGTTCTCTTTTAGGAAAAGATAATTACACTACTTTTAACAATGTTAAGCCGCATGGTGTTATTATGACATCAGACATCAAACCTGTCCAGATCCTGCTGAAGTAATTCAGAAGAGGTATTGTCGGTGATTAATTTAAATATTTTAATTTCGTCGGCAAAAAGAAGGCATTCAGAATGATGAAAACAATTGACTTCATTATTTATAAAAATGTTAAATAGGAGTGGTCCAAGATGTGATGGATATTTTCGACGAAATAAAACTACTACTCGTACAGCTTCTGTCCTATTGGTTAAATAGGATCGAATCCAGTCCAGCATAATGTCATTTAAACCAATTTGTTTAAGTTTCATAAGAAGAATACCATGGTCCACTGTATCGAAGGCCTATGAAAAGTCGGTGTAGATGGAATCTACCCCACACCTGGCTTCCAATTAATAAATTGACCGTGTGAAAGCAAGTTAGACCAAGTAGCCCAACCACTTCTGAAACCATGCTGACTATTCGACACTAAGGGAGATAGAGAGGCAAAGAAGCAGTAATCAGTTTTTCAAAAATTTTAAGAATAAAAGACAAGATAGATATCGGGCGATAGTTAGGAAAAGTACTTTTACTGTCGCATTTAAAGGCGGGTGATATTGGAGCACCTAACCAAGGGATAGGAAAACATCCAGACTCTAAAGACAGGTTAAACAGCAGTAATAGTGGACGACTGAATGAGAAGGCACACTGTCTAAGTAATGTCTATGGTAATTCATCCGGCTCAGAGTATTTGGTGTCTTTTGGTTGTGTCAATTCATACAGAACATCAGTGATTTTGATTTCAGAGACACGGTTAAAATTGATATGGTTGTAAGAGTGCTTATGAAATTGTTTTAAGGATGCGCTGTTTACGGGTGGACCGTTTACTGACACAAACTGAGCTGCAAATAAGTCGACAATATGCTACTTATTATTTATTAATTCACCATAATTTTCAAATGTATCAGGAATGGATGAATTATTCCATTTAGTATTAAGAAAGTTCTAAAAAAAATTAGTATCTGTATTTAGAGACTGCTCCATAGAAAAAATATAGTTATACATGCCTGACACAGTATTTAACAACGAGCGCATATACTTTTAAATAGATGAAAATCTGAGTTAAGTCCAGAATATGTATAATTTAAGTGTAGCTTTTTCTTGAGGAAAATAAGTTCAGAACTGAACCATTTGGGAAATCGACGTTGCGATTAGAATACTTTCTTTACAATTTTAGGTACGTATAAATCGATTATCGAATAAATCGTTTTATAGAACAACTCAACGTTATCATCGATATTATTACTAAAAAACAAACTGTCCCAAGAGATTGTAATGGCTTCACTTAATTACGTAGCTTTACAGTAGTCATAGACAAACTGGGTATTCCAGTTTGAGTTTATTTCATTTTCTTGTGGCAGTTGAATGTCCAATGTTATAGGAGGATAATGAGCATCACAAGGTAAAATATGGAAAGGAGCTTTTGACACAGTATAATTTCCGGCAAAAAATGAATCTAAAAATATTAAGTCTAACATGACTAAGTTCACATTTGTTGTGTAGTTAACTTGTTGTGTATTTAGAGCACTAAATGCTTCCGCGATAAATTGCGAAGAATTAGTTGAAACACCTAACTCGGTATTGGCCCACGTAACATTCGGAGGATTATAATCATCTAGAATACAGGAATAATGATCCGGTAATGCATCGGCAAGTTCTTCCACTTGGGCGGTGTGGTAATCGTAGTAAGAATCAGGAGCACAGGGTTATAAATAAATCCCTCCGAAGAGAATCTTCGTGTTGTGCACAGACACTGAAATATATAATTCTTCTTGAATTAGTCGAACACACCTTGCTAAATGGAATCTGTATTTCTAGGAAACAGCAAATTTCAAATGAAAAATGACAGGAAATCATAAGGGGGCATCAGAAACGGAATCCAGAAATCGGAAGAGGACACCGAAAGTGATAACAGAAGCGAATCAAGATATTCAATTTCCGAAAGTTTCCGAACCCCTAACTTTATTTACTTATTGATGATAAATTAATAAGAATATTATAATTATAGTCATACAATAAATTCTTTGAAAGTAGTAACATATGTCGTAATAACCTTCCGTAAATAAATAAATAAATAGATCTGTCATATGACGATTTGAAAATTAACAAATGACAAATATAAATTACGAATGATTAATATATATTGCCTTGGAGAAAGGTGGCAGTATCGATTCGATTTATACTGACTTCTTTAAGGCGTTTCGTGTACGAGCATCGATGGTGTTCTGTTGAGCTGGATCCAGTTTTACCTAACCTATAGGTCTCAAGCTGTACGAATTCGCAGCAATTAATGTTATTCTAATCATATTCTTAAGATTGAAAATTCCATTAAAAATAATCGAAAAGGGTTTTGGGGTTACGTTAAATTCTAGCGTAATTCTGATGTAATACCCACGGCTCTTGTAGATGATGATTCAATTATTTCTAGTAAAGATGAAGTAGTTGACAATTTTTTCGGTAGTGTTTACCATTCACCTAGTGTATCTGTCGGGAATAATATTTTGGTTTCGAACACCATTAATAATGAGTGTAAACCACCAGTTTTAAATATTTCAGATGTGTTGAATAAACTTCTTTCATTAAAGACAAATATCTGCCCTGGCCCCGATGGTCTATCTGCATGTTTCCTTAAGAACTGTGCATTTGCACTCAGCCGTCCCTTGTGGCTTCTGTATAACCTGTCTCTTTCTACAGGGAATTTTCCCAAATGTTGGAAGAGCGCATTCATTACGCCAATCTTTAAATCCGGCAACCAAAATCATGTCGACAATTATTGGCCAATATCATTATTATCTGTTATACCTAAGATATTTGAAAAACTGCTTACCATTCACCTAACAGCCTCTTGCGAATCTTCAATATCTATGTATCAACACGGCTTCTGCAAAGGTAAATCAACTTCGACGAACCTTTTAGTTTACGATTCTTATATCATAGATGCTTTTATAGAGAGATGTCAGGTAGATTTTATCTACACTGACTTCTCAAAAGCTTTTGATACAGTTGATCATGTAATTTTACTTGGCAAATTACGTCGCTTTGGCATTGATGGCACCCTTCTAGACTGGGTAAAATCATATTTAACCAATAGGCTTCAATATGTTAAAATTGGCAACTGTGTGTCTCGTCCAATAGTAGTATCTTCCGGTGTTCCTGAAGGATCACATCTAGGTCCACTCCTCTTTAACATTTTCATAAATGATGTGGTAAGTTATTTCACGAAAGCACAATGTTTATTGTTTGCTGATGACATGAAAATCTTTTTAAAAATTCGCACAATGGAAGATGTTGAGTTACTGCAGACTGATTTACACTCATTCGGTGAATGGTGTAATGAGAATAAACTTGCACGGAATCTTATAAAATGCAGGGTGATCACTTTTTCAAAGCGTGTATCTCGTATGAGTTATGCGTACTCCCTTTTCGGCAAACTTCTACCACGAGTAGATTATATTAAAGACTTTTTTTAAATAACTAAATTTTACTTTAATTTACACCAAGAAACATATATAGACGATCGATGTCTAATGATAAATAACAGATGTCAGGTTACAAATGAGGGATAAGAATCGGCATTTGTCAGATGACAAATGAAAATTTATAATAGTTCTCACATAATAGATATCAGCCAACACATAACAAATGACAGATAATAAATAATAGTTTATGATTTCAAAATAAATACTCTATGTAGTTGTAAAAAATATTTTTATATTTTTAAGGAAACAATTAAAAATCGGAAAAGATTTTGACATCACAAAAAAAATCGATCGAAAATATATAATCACCCTTTTAAATACTTTAAAAATGTGTGCAAATGTTATTTTAATATATAAATGACAGTGGCTAATGATAGATAACAGATAATAATGGACATTTGACTTAAACTGTTGGTATTATAGATGAGAGTTGACAGTTGGTATTTCTGTAACAGTAACACTTAACAGAGAATATAGGAGATGACACAAGATATAGATACTTAATTACAAATACAGCTGACAAGGATGTTTAGAAATTTTTATATATTTAAATTCTAAATCGAAAATTTATTAATTATAATTGCTCTGTACAAAAAAATACAAAAATTAAAAGGATGAAAAGCCTACAAAAAATATTTGTTTAAGGATCATCGACTGGTCAACGTATAATAACCCAATAACAGTCTTCTATTTCTTTGTCTTTGACAAGAGGTCGATACCTTTTTTGTAACTTTTCTTCCACAAGAATAAAATAATTAAATTACTTTTTAACATTCCGCTCAAAACTGAACGGTAACAAAATTCTTGGCTGTCGTCTATCAATCGATCGATTAATCATCCGAAACAATTCACTCGGAATGTATTCCTGTCTGGTCCGGGTTTAATTGAGAGCGCTTTTGTTTTCTTCACGTTCGCGCGAAGGGAAGAATGCGCGGCCGGCCGAAGACGCGACTCGAAACCCGATGGAGGTTCATTTGAATATCCGTTAGGCCGGCTCCGCACACGGCTTCGCATATTTGGAACAGTCAACAAAACAACACTACGGAGAAATTTTTCCTACGCTCGATCGACGGATGTCACTTTCTTCGCTTAACCGGAATCAGTTTCGATTTTCATTTCGAAGAAAAATAAAAATTGATCACAAGGAAACGTAAATAAGTTAGTTGTGCGAAATCGCATATTTATAGTTAAACAAAAAAAGTAAATAAAATTAAAGAAAACTTTCTCATATGTTTTAATTATTTTCTACACAGTAATATTAAAAATATATACTTTATCTAGAGTTTAGAATTTTTTGATGTGCCGTAGGGATTTCATCTCATGTTCGTTATGTTATATAGTGGCTAATCCCTAAATCGTATTTTAACCCTGCAAGGAATATGGATTTAATTGGGTCGCGCATTCTTCGGTTCTTATCAGCCGCAAAATAAATGTATAATGAGCGATCAGCACGCTTCACCTGAATCTTCGTACGTGATCACCTTTTAATATATACTTTTTCGATTGTCTGTAAGAGTAAGAGAGACAAACTAAAGCTGTATCTGCGCGTGATGTCAATATTTGATTAGATGAGGTGCATACTGAAAATGGTGAAGGTGTGCTCTTGAATTTTTAAAATAATTGGCAGTTATTATTAGTGATTTAACCGTACTAAGTTGTTTTGGTATGTAATTAATTTTGTGTCTAATGTAAAAATCTAAAGAGAATTGGATACACTTTTTTAACACTGATAATGTTATGAGACGAATTTAAAGGTAGTACTTCAGCTTGAATTGAAATATAAATATATGTTGAATGGGAGGTCTTTAATCTACCTTCGAATTAAAGCATTATATTTGATAAGAAAAATCAAATTTACAATTATAACTTACAAATATTTCTTTTAGTAAATCTGTGGAGTATGATGTTAGCATTAAAGGGTGGCATAGGGGCCATCCACTCACTATTCAAATACATTAAAATTTAAGCTGAATCACTTTATAAGTACCAAAGTAAAAACACGATGACTTCTTTAGATGAAGAAAAACCATTTCACCGCCTAATGTGTGGCGAAAAAATTATTGCGAGCCTCAGGAATTATAGTTTTTTTAAAGTGTTTTTACTTTGACATTTAAAAAGTGAAATTTTCAACAAATAACAGCAATATCAAATAATATATTTAAGCTAAATCATTATGTTTGAATCCATTAACATCGACAGTATCTCTGTTGTCGATTTTAAAAAAATCATACTGTACGAGTAAGAAATTAAAGAAATATAAGAAGGATGGGTGAGTGCCCTCTATCCCACCCTCAAATTCATTAAAAATTAATAACATTTCCACTTTAAAAAAGTTTAAAAACAAATTTATTAATAAAAAGTAAATGTTATGTACTGTATGTATTAAATCTTACGTAAAACCCTCGTGAATGTTGAATGAGTTGCATAATGGCTACCCACCCCCCTATTCAAATTCATGAAAACTACAGGTGACACATTGAGTGTAAAATTGTTGACATCACGGAAACACTTCTGTCGATATTAAAAAATATATGTTATAAGGGTGATTGAAGTAAAGCAAAATATATGTAAAGTGGGTGGGTGGCCTCTATCCTACCCTAAAGTTCATTAAATATTTGCAACATTTCAACTTTAAAAAGTTAATCCATTAATAAAAAGATAATGTTATGTACTGTATGCAGCAAGCATTAAGTAAAACCCTCGTGGATGTTAAATTAATTGGAGGGTAGGATAGTGGCCACCCACCCACCCTACATATATATGAAAACTACACGTGAAACATTGAGTATGAAATGATTGGCATTAACAGTAACACTTCTGTCAAATTTAAAAAAAAAAACAGTATGTCATAAGGGTTATGGAAATAAAGCAAAATATATGTATATGTGTGGGTGGGTGAACTATTCAACCGCCAATTAATTACATATTTAGAACTTTTCGACCTTAAAAATGTTTAAAAATTAATCTGTTAATCTCATCTACTTAATGCTTCAAACGTTAAGTAAAACTCTCATGAATGCTAATAAATTGGAGAGCGGAATAGTTGACACCCACCCACCCTACATATAAATTAAAACTACATGTGAAAAATTGAGTATGAAATGATTAACATCAATAGTAACTATGCAGTCAATATTTTGACATATAAACAGTTTATTTAAATGGAAGTCATAAATATAATACATAATATATGGATATTTAAAAAATATATAAATCATAAGACCGAATTAAAGTAATATATGTAGAGTGGGTGGGTGGCTTCTATCCTACTTTCCATTCGCATCATCATATCCTAGAAATTTATTGTGAAGTTTTCGTTGTCCAGTAAAATGTTTAATTAAACATTTGATTTCTTTTACATTTTATCTTCTAATAAAAATTTTGTTTGTGATATAAATATTCGACACTGGACATCCACACTATATGTATATTAGTAATAAAAAATGTATAGCTAATATCTAAACATTAGAAATTAACAAAATTTCGGAACGAATTTATTAATGCACTAAATATTCAGGAAAATCCCTCAAAAATATTCATGTAATTAAGCTGAAATCTTGCGCTTAAATTCAACTTCAATAATAACAGTTCAACACAACAGTTATAAGCTATTGATAATTAGTACATAGTACTCGAAATGTACATCTAGCAAAATTAAATTAAATTGTGAAGAAAGTGTTAGTGTTTGTTTTCCAAGTAAATTCAACAATAACATTGCAGTCGATATTTTAAAAACGTTATATCATAAGGGTGGTGAAAGTAAAGAAGTATATGTAGGGTTGGTTGGTGGTCTCTATCCCACCCTCCAATCTTAAATTTATTCGCCAGTGATTTTGTAAAAAAAAATTATAAGCAAATTTATAATTGTAAGTTTGGCTTCTAAACTTTTCCAATTAAACTTTCGTATATAATAGAAATTTTAGAGGGTGGGAAGTAGAATACTAATACACCCTACATGAGCTAAAGAATTAACTAAGTGGTTATCTTCTCTAAATCATTGAATTTTAGCAAAGTTTAACTAGTTTTAATTAATATTTAATATTATTTATATAAAACAATAAATATTTCACCAAAATCCTTGTAAATGTTAAATTTCAGTGGGCACCCACCCACCCTAAATATATATTTATTAATATTACTTATATTAAGCTAAAACATTGCAATATTAGGTAATTTCGAATTAAAACACTTGTTTAGTTTCATATTGTAATATTCAGTTTCCTGACACGTGTTTCGGTCAATGACGACCATTCTCAAAGGAATTACGAAACACGTGTCAGGAAACTGAATTTTACAATATGAAACTAAACAAGTGTTTTAATTCGAAATTACCTAATATTATAATTTCGTTTCATCAAGAGTGCAGTGAAGAAAGTATATACCGTACTAAAACATTGTGTTTAAATTCATTAACTTTAACAGTAACACAGATGCCGTTATTTAAAAAAGGTATAACATAACCCTGATGGAAGTAAATAAGTATATGTAGGGTGGGTTGGTGGCCTCTATCTCACCCTCCAAAATCAAAATAATTTGCAAATAATTTCTTGAATAATGTTCTCACGTATCTCTTGGTGAGACATTCTGCAATAATAGGTAAATAATTGATAAACACGTTTGTTTGTTTGTTCCGCTGATTTTTTATATTTACTCGACTAGTTTTGCTTGTTACAGCATTATCAAGAGTGATTATAAAAGAAAAACAATATAAAAACCTGCCGGTTTCTTTTATATTCACTCTTGATAATTCTGTAAACAAACAAACAAAAGTGTTTATCAATTATCTACCTATTATAAGCAAATCATTTATAATTGCAAGTTTGGCCTCCAAACTTCTTTTTTTAAAGATATTTTTTGTTTGTGATATATTTGTTATTATTATATTTATGATGGCCATCAACCTGTTTTACAAATATATGAACAATTAAATTAAATACATGCGTTTAAAATCGTTTACATCAAAATTAAGCGACTCTATTAATTAAAAATGCTAATGTTATGTTCTAATGCATTAATTATTAAGTTAAATTCTTGTGGATGTTAAATGAATTGGAGGGCTTTTTAGTGGTGATCCACCCACCCTACATATTTATGAAAATTTTAGCTGATTAATTACAGTTAAATCCATTGTCACTAGGATTAAAACTGACATAGATATTTTTAGAAATTAATATAGTAAAGGTGGTCGAAGCAACTAAATATATGTAGGGTGGGTGGGTGGCCTTTATTACACTTATCAATCTCAATATCTTACCTCAGAGATTTACAACAACAAACAAAAATTGTTGGAGGCAAATTATTAATAGTAAATTATAGTGTTTTTCCTAATTTTTTCTAATGAAATTTTGTTTGAAGTGTGAAATGCCGGGTGGATGCCACATAATATGCATAAAAATTTGAAGTTAACACTCTGCTTCTAAAATCATTAAAAGAAACAATAAATCTGTATTATTATTATTGTGGGAACAATGATGAAAGTACTAAAAACTATAAATAAGCACTATTATATATTAACAATGTTTGACCCTCAAAAAAATCGAAATTTTCAATTAAAATTCCAATATTATCTTCTTAATGTCTAATATTAAGTAAAATCAACATTAATATTAAGTGAACTGGAGGAAGGGATAATGGCTACCCACCCACTCTGCATGAATGAAGATTTTTCGAATTAAATCTGTAAAATTAATGTCAATATTTAGAAATAATACTATCGTAAGGGTAATGAAACTAAGGGAATAATGTAGGGTGGGTATTCTCGACCCATACTCCAATCTTAACATAATAAAATAAATTTGCAAGATATTTATTTAATAATGTGTTATAAGCAAATTTAGATTGCAAACTTTTTTCCGATATAATTTTTGATTTTGATATTATTTTTTTGAGTATGGGTGGACCACCCTATAAACATATATACACTAAATAACTATGTTGTTAATGTTTTTTTTAACAATATACTAATAATTTAGATATTATTAAAATATAATGCAGCAACACTAATTTAAAAAATTAGTAGGGTTGGTAGGGTTTTACCCTTAAATTTATTATACATTAAGTATTGAAACGAATTAAATAATTTAACAAAATTATGTAAACTTAATTAATGCATAAATTATTACAATGTATATATATATATGTATTATATCTATATTATGTTTTAGTTGTAAATATTTTAAATGACGAGTTGAATTCCTAATGCAAAAAAAGCAAAACTCATGTAAATATTGGATTGTAGAGTGGGATAGTGGTCATACACCCACCCACCCTACATATACATTACAACTTAAGCACTACTATCGTGTTTTTTTCATTAACATCAACAGTAAAACTTCTATAGATATTTTTGTATAATAATCGTAATGGTTATAAAAGTAATGAAATATATGTAGGGTGGGTGGGTGTACTCTATCTTACCATCCAATCACAACATTATAATCCAAAGACTTACAGAAAAAAAATTATTCTAGGGAAATATATAATTGTAATTTACATTTTTGTTTCTAATAATTTTTTTGTTTGTGATATAACTATTGGAGAGTATGATAGTGCCCAGTCGCCCCTCTTATATATAAATTCAAATTTAAGTTAAACTGCTGACATATTAATATATAAAATAAGGTCTACAGAAATTAGACCAAAATACCCCAGAAAATGGGAAAAATATTGCCTGAGTTGCCAGAATTATTTGGTGGCTATCATCACCAGTTGCCGAGTATAATAGGTCGAGTGGAAGAAAAAAGTAATCGTGAACTTCGCCTTCAAGTTCTTTACTTCTATTGTCATCTGCAGTTATATTGATGTCGATATTAAAATATATGTATTATAATGCTGATGGAAGAAAAGAATTAAAAGTTGGGCGGTTTATCTCTATCCATACTTTTGTGCTAATATCTTCTAGTGATAAAGGTAATAAAATAATAAAAAGATATGTTGGTTAATGGTTGAGGCGTTAACTTCGTGATACATCTTGGAAAATTAAACAAAAACGTTTACTTTGTTGATATCACACTTGTTGTCAAGTGTTTTTGTTTAAAAATATATGTGTTTAATATGATACTACTTATTTAGTTTTAGATTTTAATTAAAAGATTGTGTCTTTATATTTCGATATTTTATCCTACCTACCAGATAATTTTTGACATGGGTTGTGACAAGTTCAAAAATTGAACGAAATAAAAAAAAAACAACAAATGCGCCAATTTTCGTCCTTCGCGGTCACCGCCACCACCATCTCCAAATCGAAAACGACATTCCGTCCATAATTTATGTAAATCCCGAACCAGAAATAAACAATAAGCGCGGAACCCCGAAATGAAGAAAAAACTGGAAATCACCATCGGTTGCGGCCCGCCCAGATAATAAACATTATTGTTTTTTGACGATCCGCTGGGAGGGTCACCTCCAACCAGAACCAGACGCGAAAATGTCAACGAACTAATAACAATAAACAATTGTCTAATGCGAATAATTTGAGTGATGGGGAGGAGGACTCACCTGCACGAGGTACGCCACCGTGAAGACGACGATAAGGAGATAGTGTACGCGAGCCATCACGATGAAGGTACTGATCCCATAAATAATTGCGCGGTACGTCTTCGGGGTTTGTTGACGGTAGTGAACGGGAGTAACAACACGGAGGAGCGTGAGCGTCTTTGACAGTCCGACGACAACTAACTGGCCGGTTTTGCTGTTCGACCAACAGGTTCTTCAGCTCGTGTGCACACTTACACACATACACGTATAGTGTTGAGTGGGAATGGAACTGTTTGTGTCGGTGTGTGGTGAAAAACTGCAAACAGTAGCCGCTAATCGGACTATCCGCTCGTTCTTCATCTGGCCGTCGTTTGCATATAATTAAACGACCACTCGGAAACCTGCGTTTCGCGCAAATTGCCTTCTTTGTGGACCTCTCTAATGGTCTCCATCCCGGAAGACCAATCAATTCCCTAACTGTACAGACAAAAAAAGTCTTTCGCAAATCGACCGTGATTCAGGATGAAAACAATCAATAGTCATTGATGATTTAATTTCATTACTCCAACAACTGCTATAATCAAGATATAACCATGCTGAGTTTATTATTTTTCGATTTGAACATTTTGAAATTAATCAAAATTTTTATGCTTCAAATTATAAATTCTACTACTAAATTTAGTAATTAATATGAAGATGAATCACAGGTGAATTAAAGTTTGAGAATAAATCATTTAAATTTCAAAATTTTGAAGATAACATTAATTTTTCTACTGATCAAAAACAATTTTTCAGTTTTTCCTTCCAATATCGAAATTTTGCTGCTTCAGTTTAGTAGAGGTAAGATCAAACCAATTATTTTGAAGATATGCCAAGGTAGGTTGATTTTGAATGTTTTTTTGTGTCTGTTTTTTTATTGCTTATTTGAAATTGCGGTTAACAGGTAAAAATTGTTCGGATCAAAATATGGGATTGTCCCGGGAATACATAAACATGTCGTCGACCTCCTCTCCTCTAACGCCAGGTAAATAAGTGAGCAGAGACCCGTGTTTCTACGCGGTACATTAATCTTGAGCGTCGCCAGTGGGTGTCCAGTAACGGTAAGCAACAACAGCTCGATAATTTACTATTTATCGTCGTAATTTGCGTCCGAAGCAATAGAAATAATGATCCAATCACATCGTCATTATCATACCCATGCGGTGCGTACCGAGTTTCCCATGGATTGCAGGTAATCTTCACGTTTGATCAGTTAAGAAAAAAAATTGTATATAACTGTTATTATTGATAAGAGATAATTTAGGGAAAAAACATGACTTGTTTCTATTTATTTTATACCTAAAGAATATTATCCTAAAATTTCATGAAAGTCTCCCCAAAGATTAGCCTGATATTTTCAAAATATCCCAGAAATTACAATTTTACATTTTCGATGTTCGAAAAACTATAACATTTTCTGTACTGCTTTTGTATTCATTTTATAGCTATGAGCTATAAGAAGTTTCATGAAATTTTCCTGAAATTTTAACTTCTCCACAAATTAGTTTTTAACATTTAAAAAAATGTCCAACGTAATTTAGAGAAAAAATATAATTTTCTGTACTGCTTTTGTATTAATTTTATAGCTAAGAGATAAGAATATCATCCTAAAGTTTCATGAAAATCACTTCACTTATTATGTAGACATTTGAAAAATTTACAAAGAACTACAATTGTTTACATTTATAAAATCTTCAAACATAATTTAAAGAAAAATTATCGGTTTTTCGTTAAATTTTTCTAATGATTTTCTACTGCTTCTGTATTAATTTTATAGCTAAGAATTAAAAAATATCATCCAGTAGTTTTATGAAAATCACATTAAATATTATTTTACATTTTAAAATATCAGAAGAAACTACTAGTTTTTACATCTGTAAAATGTTCAAACGCAATTTAAAGAAAAATTATAACTTTTCCTATAATGCTTTTGTAGTAATTTCGAAGCTATAAGTTTTTAAAACATTATAATCAAGTTGTAGGCGGTTCGCTTAAAAGAGTTTATTTCCCAATGGGTGAAAATATACACAATATGTACAAATTATTTAAATCTCGGATTCGGACGAGTGTCGGCACCTGGTCCATGTAGGGGATCGACATGGCGGCGGTTTTAGGTATTGTCTACACAAGGGAGCGGTATCCTGGTAGTAACAACTTGTTGATAGTTAGATACCGGCGGAGTTATTTAATGGCAGGGTGGCATCCTTTTACTCTGTGGTACTTCTTTGGTGATGTGCGTGGGGGTGCGGTGGTGCGAGCGACGGTGGCGCTAGCGGAAAGGGTAGTGCGGAGCGCGTACCCCGTTACAATTCTCCCCCTCTGAAGACGTCCCGGCCGAGGGTCATTAATTATTCCTCGGTCTTCCTCTTGTTCTAAGAGGATAGGTGGGTTGTCCTTATTAATTGGGGCATCTCTTTAGTGCTGAGATGTAGTATGTAGCCAGGGGTGATGTCGGGTTTTCGATCGATGCTATCTCGTAGATGCAGGGACCTCATGCTGACAGTATTCGTTAAGGTTCATCTCTCTTTGGTGCGAACTTTGCAGTTGTTTTTTTGCGGCCTTGCTGAGTGTATGGGTAGTGACCCATACCAAGTCTCCTGGTACGTTAAGCTCAGCTTCCTTCTATTTCTTGATTGATTGTACCTTTCTCTGATCCTGGTTTTTCTCATGGTTTTCTTTCCCTTTTTCGAAGGTAATCTCCAGGTTCTTTAGTGTTATGGTGATGTCCGGTAAAAAAACGTCCGTTCTCATGATCTCTCGTAAATCGTGTTGGACGTCAAAGGGGGTTCGGAGCTTTCTTCCGAACGTTAGATATGCTGGAGTCATATCTATGGAGCACAAAATGAGATGTTCAGCGCGAATCTTATCAACGGGACCTTGGTGGGCCAGTCTGTGTGTCTTGTTCCCACTTGGATGGCAAGATGAGTTTTTAGGTCTCTGTTTCTTCTCTCCACGGGGTTGGCACCTGGTTGGTATACTGGTGTGAATTGCTGGTCACACACGAGCCAGTGGATGATCTGCTGCATAATCGAGCTCACGAACTGGGTCCCGTTGTTGCTGACCATTCTTCTTAAGAGTCCGTATCTTAGGAATACTTCTTCCATCAGGATGGTACCGCAAGCAACGGCTGTGGCTGCTTCCAAAGGGAATAATTCTACCCATCTTGAGGCAGTATCTTCTAAAACTGGGATACATTTCTCCTTTTTAGATCCTTCTGGGAGTGGTCCAAATAGATCAACTGCTATAACTTCGAATCTCCGGTTCATTACTTGTGTCTGGAGGGGTTCTTTTGATTTCTGGTTTGTAGCTTTATATTTTTGACATTCTTGACAGTGTTTGACGTATTTTTTATTTATTTATTAAGGGAGGCCATTTCATACAGTAACATACATATACAAAATAAAATTGGATTAGTTACAGTATTACAGTATTCGGCAACGTCGTATCGGATTCCGGGCCAGTAATTGTTTCTCAATATGTTCCTTAATGTCTTTTCGGTTCCATATGTCCTGCTTCTGGATCGTCATAGAATTTCTTCATTAACTCGTTTCGCTGGCACTTGGGTATGATGAGTTGTGGTTCTTCGGTATCGTCACTTGGCGTGTAACGATACAATATTCCTTGGTTCATAATATATCCTCTAGCTGTCCATTGACAGACTTGCTCTGGATTATCCGCTTCGAATATGGCAGTGATTTTCTTAATTTCTTCATCGGCTTGTTGAGACTCTCTTATCTCACTCCGGGTCTTGGCGGGAATATCGATGCTTAGAAAGGCTGCTTGCATTTCCTTCTCGGGGGTCCTCGATAAAAAGTCTGCGATGAGGTTCGCTTTTCCGGGAGTATACTTGATGTGAATAATATAAGACTGCAACTGTAGAACCCATCTCGCAAGTAGTCCACTTGGCGATTTCAGAGTCATTAGCTACTTCAGAGATCGATGATCAGTTATCACCAAAGTAGGGCTATCTTCTATATATCCTCTGAATCTCTGCACCCCCAGACCACTGCAAGAGTTTCTCGTTCTGTAGTACTACAGTTGATTTCTGCCTTGGTGAGTAACCGGCTGGCATACTCTACAGGACGTTCTTCGTTTCCCTCCTCCCTGTCCTTAGTATAAACGACAGGTCGGGTCTTGCTTGCTGTAGGATAGGTGCTGAGGAAAGGGCTCGCTTGAGCGTGTGTGGGTTTTGGTGAGGGTACTCAGAGGTTTTGAAATGCTGGCAAAGTCTTTTATGAATTTCCTATACTAGCTGCATGCTTGTAGAATGCTTTGTTACTGTTTTACGTTCTTAGGAGCGGGTCTTTCTGTGATGGCAGCTATTTTCTCGTGGTTCGGCTGGATTCCTTTCCTGCTGATCACATGACCCAAATGCAGAACTTCGTTGCAGCAAAACCGGCTTTATTCTTAAATTCAGGTGCTCCACTTTCTGGAAAACCTTCCGAAGGTCTTCGAGATGTTCTTCTAACAAGGCTAATAGGATGATTGCGTCATCTAGAAAGACTAGCATTCGAATTCGGTCTAAGCCTGCCTTGACTTGATCCATGAGCCTCTGAAATATGGCTGGGGCGTTCTTAAGGCCGAACGGCATCTGAGTGAAACGGAAAAGGCCAAAAGGGGTGATGAATGCTGTTTTGTTTTCTCGGCGCACCTGCATCTGGTGGTAACCGGGCTGCAGATTCAGAGTTGAAAGAATCTGGATTCCACTGGTGGAATGCAGGAGATCGTCGATCCGTGGAAGCAGGTAGCTGTCAGGTTTGGTGACGGCATTTAGCTTCCTATAGTCGATATACAGGCGGACTTTCACCGTGGCGGCCCATGTATCCTTCACCACGTCAGCTTTTCGGGTTCCATTGAATCTCGCACTACAGTGCGTGAAATGCTTAGTCTGGGGCTGGATTGGCTCCTTGTTGAAGGAATTTTTTCGGCTCTTTAACTCTTTTCAACTCGCTCGTTGGGCGTCAGTTTGTAGGCAGTTGGTCCAACCTCTGATTATTTTCGGAACCGGCGAAGTTATTTAATGGCAGAGTGGCATATCCCTTTCCTCCGCGGAACTTCTCGCTTTGGTACTATAGCGCTATACCCGCACGTACCCCATTACAAAGTTTAATATCCTAAATATCTAACTTCCCATCGATTTTAAAAATTCTTTAGAAATTACTGTTTTTTCTACATTTATAATATTTGCAAACCTTTATATTAGTTAAGCAGCTAAAAATCACTAGGATATCATTCTAAAGTTTCATGAATATCTCTCTCCAGACTACCCTGAAATTTTAAAAATTCTTCACAAATTACAATTTTTCATATTTATATAATATTATTTCAAACTTTACATAAATATTTTAACATTTTCTAGTTGTTTAATAGTTAAAAGTTACTAGAACTATGAGTGACTATGAATATCGTCAAACAGATTATCCTGATTTTTTTTTAATTCACCTGAAATTACAGGTTTTCACATTTATAAAATTTTCAAACGTAATTATAACTTGTTTGTAATGTTTTTGAGCATATTTAATAGCTTAAAATTGTTAGAATATCATGATCATATAAAAATGTCTTCAAAATTATCCTAAACATTAAAAAATTCTTAGTAACTAAACATTTTTGTATTAATGAAATTTTTAAATTCAATTTACAGAAAATTCAAAAATATTTCTATGCTGAATTTATATTAACTTTTTAGATAAAGGTTTATAGAAGAGAGTCCTAAAATTTTAAATAAGCCACTTCTAAAATTTACTATGAGATTTTGAAAATATTACTTAAATTAATTTTTTTACTTTTTAACCGCCATCAAAGTTTATTGGTTGTTTTCTCAGATATATTAACAAGGGTTTGTGGTTTAAATTTAAATATATAGGAAGAGTGGGTGGGTGGCCTTGAACCAACCCTCCAGCTAGTAGAACATAAACGACGGTTTACTGAATTAATATAAAAAAATAATTACATTCAGAGATATAAAAATGATTAAGAGGTTAATTCTTTCGCTCTCTAGTGCCCACTTTCGCTTTTCTTCCTTGCTTTTTTAACTCGCTTATGCTTCTTTTTTCTGGATCGATTTCTCTACTTTCCTCTTTTGGCTCTTTATTGCGCACCCTCGCTCTCTTTTGCTCAATTTTGCTCTTCCTTCCTCTGTTACTTTGCCCTTTGCTTTTTTCTGCTCTATCTAACTCGCTTTTGCTCTCCCTTGTTCTCTTTCGCTCTCTGTAGTTCATTTTCGCACTTTCTTGCTATTTTTTGCTCTCTCTTGCTCTTTTCGCTGTTTGACTCTTGCTCTTCGTTGCTTTTTCTGGCTCTTCTTTGCTCTCTTTCGCTCTCCCTTACTTTTTTCGCGCTTCTTTATTTACTTTTGCTCTCTCTTGTTCTGTTTCGCTCTTTATTTGTCTATTTTCTCTATTTCTTGCTCACTTTCACTCTCTTTTGCTCTCCTTTGCTCCTTATCGCTCTTAATTGCTCTCTTTTGCTATAAATTGCTCATTTTCACTCTCCCTTGCTCAAAGTTCCCTTCTTTCGCTCTCTCTTTCTCACTTTAGCTCCTTTTCCCTCTCTTTTGCTAGGTGTCGTACTCCCTTGGTCCTTTTAGCTCGATTTAAATTTAACTTAAATATATATGTATAAATTACTGGTTTAATTATTAGAAAAAAAACGAAAATATTAAGATCTCTGAACTAGTGAAATATAAGCGAGTGTTTATTGGTATTACTATTTTTAGAAATTTTAAGTTTTATGAATTTTAGATATGAAAACTGTTCTTTATTTTACAGAAGTATTTTAAAACATTCTTAATTAGGTTATAAATAAATAAATACAACTCTTATGAGTACGATAAAATTATGTACATAAACAGGTGTCCTCCAGGTTGTATTTTAGCCAGTTTAGATACCTCGAGACTCTGGTATAGACTCCTGGATATCCTGGCCTTCCGCATCCAACGCCCCATGACACAATACCTAAAAATTATTAAATTGATAAAATATATTTGAAAAAGTCATCTTTATCATTTAAAAACTATATTCGCAATTCATCTTTTGATACAAATTTGGATTTCTCAAATTTTCAAATTACTCACACTTTAGGCAAATCTTCTATAACCTCATTTTTTAATTTCAAACAAACCTTAAATTTTGTCTTGTTTAGTTTTTATTTTATATACACAAAGTATCCCTTTTGATATTTTTTTACGTTCTTAATTAAGAAACCTATTTAAAATCAAAATTTACAACTTTCTCTTCCTCTACAATAGAACAAGAACTTCAAAAATAATTGTACTCATTTTTAAAAAAATTCAATACCTTCTGCTTAGTTTTTTTTGCAATCAAATATTATTTCTTGTTTAATTTGCAAAGCATTAACACATCACACCTGCTATATGAGCAGGCACTGACAAACAAAATTTCTCTTGTGCTATGCACGTATGCAAACACCAAAATTGTAACCCCGTTAATTTCTTTTCGGGGAGCGGAAGTGATCGATTATTGTTTAATTATTTCGCGTGTGCCTAATTTTAATGAAAGTGAAACATTCACATCCTTTTCGGTTTCTTTTCTGTTAACCCAATAATTCACAATAAGTCTTAAATTTTTATATAAAACTCAATAGAAATTATTGATCTAAAAATTCATTTCATTTAGAAAAGTAGCATTAAAGGGAATTAATAAGTAATTTGGGTTGATTCAAGCAATAAGAACTGAAATAAAGAAAATAAATATTCTAAATACTACTATTAACTTCTCACCTAATTCAAGGTTTGAACTTTAATTATTTGTCTCTAAAATAACCCAAGTAATTTGTAGAGATTAAAAAAAGCTAGTTAGAAGATGTTTAACAATATAGGTGATAAAGTAGAACCTTGGGGATATTTTTGTTTGGTAGAAAAAGTGGAGTTATTAACTTTAAAATTTTAGGAAAGTAATAAAAAGCTAGAATATATTTTGGTACTCTTGATAATGATTGCATATCTACTAAACATCCTTGTTATGTGTTTTCAAGTATTTATATATAAATGAGAGGTACTAATCACCCATTCGACGTTTTCCTTTCATTTTAAATCACTTTTTGTAGTCATTATATAACATAACTTTGACATTTATATTTCGACGGAGTTCTCGATTGTTGCTATTAACAATTTCATTAGGTGTATGTGATTTTTTTGTTGTTTAAATATTAATCGTCAAATTTGGTTAGTGGCCAAACTCGTCGGACAACGACAACCGCATACCGTTGGATCGCGAGAAATAATTTATGGATTTTAATAAGCATCGAAACGGTCGCACTTGACCTTGTCGGACGTTTCTGTTTTAGCATACGTACAATTAAAAGTCTATTAGGTATGGCGGATTTTCGATTTGAATAATGAACGCGCGCCTCTCCCATTAGCGCGCTTTGTAAAAGGGCAACGACCCTAAGAACAAGAATATGTATTTATACATTTTATTTGTAGTACATTTTGAATGAATTTATTATCTGAAATAATGATGTTAGGTACTTATTTTTATACCAATCTAGTGATTTTTTCAAATACTTACCGACAATTTCATACTTTTCTCCATTTGGTACCAATAGTGGTCCTCCACTATCTCCCTGGCACGAGTCTTGGGAACCTTTGCCAGCACACAGCATGTAGGAGGTAATTCTTGAAGCGCGATATTTCATCGCTCTGCACTGGGTTAGCGTCAAAATTGGTACTTGAACTTCTTGTACGATTCCTGGTAACATGCCACCCTCTGATGTCCTGCCCCATCCAATCACCGTACCTAATTTACCCGCTGGATCAAAAGTGCCTAAAACAAATTTCTAATTATGATCATGAAGATGCTAGAGACAATTAATCATTTAAAAATCTAATTTATTTGTTAGATGTAGATAAATTTACGCAAAGTGTCGTATTTTAAAATATGTTGACCATCAATGATAAGAGAAGACTGATAATATATTATCTGACAATACTTTTTAATGGAAAATTCGTATGCCTAAAAATGTGTCTTGTACAAATCGGTCATCTATCAATCTATCATCTGTCGCTTTATTATATATTATTTTCTCACGTGCTAATATGCTACTAGTTATTATCATCTATCAATTTTTTCATCTTTCATATGTCATCCTTCAACCTACAATATTACAGCAATATTGAAATCCATCATCTGTAAATCTATTAATTTGTCAACTCTCAATGTATAATCTCTGAGACATATGTTAACATCTCATCTGTAAATCTGTAATTCTACTATCTATCAATTATTGATGATAGAAGTTTGTCATCTGTCAAATTATATCGTGTATAATTATATCGTTTGTTGATTTTGGCATTTTTCAATAAATCTGTTATTTGTTTTTTTTAATTATCTGTCAATAGGTCATATTCATCTTTTCTCTTTTATTTATCATCTATCAATCTAGTAATATTATTTCTTATACATATGGTATTATGTGATTTGTAAATCTATTGATTCGCCATTAACTATTGATCTGCCATATATTATTTTATTATGCTTAAATATGTCAACTGCCATTATATTAAATGTCATTCTATCATCTGTTGATTTATCATGTATCACTTTGTAATATGCAGATCTACAATATGTTATTCTGTTATCTGTCATTTATGTTGGTTGGATTATAATTAGGATTAAAATACGTTACGTTAGGTTAAGTTTATTTAAGTTTTGTTTTGTGTTATTATTTTTGTAAATTGGGGTTACCCGTAAATTAGTTAAATAAATAAATCAATCAATATTTCATCTAGTAACATACCATCTATATTTTTTTTAATGTTAACCAATCATCTTTCAGCCAGCTTTAAATCTCTTCATCAATATGACTACTATGAATCTATCATCTGTTAGTCTATTATATTGCAAACATGCTAACATTTCATTTGTAAATCTATTATTCTGTCATCTGTTAATTTATCAATTTTTGTGTTTCAATTAGTCATGTTTTAGAGCTTTTAGAACCTCTTCTATTATTTGTTGTCTATCTATCGGTTATATGTTAATGTGCTTTCGTTCATCTATTACTTATCAATATGCCATTTATCTGCTAAATCTGAAATGATAGGTTAGGATAAGAAACAAATATTGTTCCATTATAGTTTGATAGATGATATATTTGATGAAAGAAAATGGCTCATCTGTCAATATATCATCTATCAATCTGTTATCCACAATTATGTATCATTTACTCATCTGCTAATCTGCTATTTATTATCTGTCAGTCTAATATTTATAAAACTTTCTTTTGTAAACATATCGTCAGTTTGATATTTTTTAAACCGGTTATATTTAAATTTATTAATCTATGTCTGCATTACAAACTGTCATTTGTTATCATCTACGTCTCATCTGGTAATTTATAATCAATCAATCTGTTACTTGTAGTCTATTAACTTGTCATATATTTTTGTCATTTGTTTGACTGATGATAAATGTTAGATTAAAGAATGATAAAAAATATATGATGTTTTAACAGAATTATATTACATATCAATAGATTATATGAGAATATGCTATCTATTATCTTCTATGTAATAATCTGTCCTTTGTAAATATATTAACCGGTTATGTGTTAATCTGTCTATTGGCCAATCTTTGTATTAACATCTGCAAATCTATCTTTCTCCCAAATCTGTCCCCTTGCGTCTGTCAGTATGTCATATATCATCCGTCAAATTCTAATCTGAAAATTTATCATTTATAAATCTACACAAGTGGGAGGGTTTCATATTTATTGTTGAACACTGCAACATGTTTCGCTATACAGTGGTTTCAATGTATTATGGAGTTTTTTGATGTATCCGCCTCGTCAATTCAATATTTATAAATTTATCAAAATATAATCTACTAAAATTATTTTTTTTATTTGTTCATATTGACATTGTAAATTTGTCAACATCTGTCAACTATGAACTAGCTATCTATATGTTATTTATGATCTATTAACCAATTATTATCATCTGTCAGTTTGTCCTCTACCATTAATGTGTCATCTGTCTTCTATCAATATTTGTCTTGTCAACCATAATCTATCAAAATAAAATGTATCGTTTTGTCAATTGTCAATTTATCATCCATCAATCTTTTATTTGTCAAATTATTATTTATCAACCTATTATTTGTCAAACTGTAACTGTCAATTATTCAATCTGATATCTAAAAAACTGTTATGTAGCAATCTGCTGTCTATTATCAAACTACCATCTAATAATCAGTTTGTCATCTATCTATAAATCTATCCTTTTTAGAAGCTGTAATGTCTCGATTATTTATCATGTACAATGTGTCGTTTTGTTAATCTGTCATATATAAATACATTGTCTGTAATCTGTTAATCTGCCATCTGTAAAACTGTCATAGGTTAATCTGATATATGAAAATTTGTCATATATCTATTAAAATATCTCTTTTGAAAGCTGTAATCTCTCAATTTAGCATCTGTAAATGTGCGTCAAATTCTAATTTGTTAATCTATCATTTATAAATCTGTCAAAAAATAATCTATTAATACTCTTCCATGCGACAATGTTTTGTCATAAACTATGAATCTGTCATATAATATTAAAATTGTAAATGTGTCATCTATTATCTGTCAATTAGTTATCTGGCAACTGCTATTTATCAATCTGCATTCGTCAATTCTTTAATATGTCATGAAACGATTTATTATTTATCTTCTGTCAATTTAATGTCATCTAATTTTCTTTTATGGTTCAGTCAATTTTCTATTTGTTAACATGCAATCTATTATTTTATTAAATGCTAAATTATTATCTGTAGATCTATCATACTGTATCTATCAATCTATCACATCTTGAATCTGTCGTTTTGTCAATTTGTCATATATAAATATATCAATTGGTCACATGTAAATATATGATTTGCCAACTGTGAAACTGTCATCTTTCAATGTGTTATATGTGATCTATTATTTGCCTATATATTATGTTTTCCTCTGCTATCTGTCAATTTGTCTTCTGACTTCTATCAATATTTGCCTGGCATCTATCTATAAATTTTCTTTTTGGAAACCGTAATTTATACTTTTTATTATCTGTAAATCTGCCATCTACAATCTATCGTTTAATCAATCTGTCATATATAAATACATCGTCTGTAATCTGTTAATCTATCATCTGTTAATCTGATATATGTAAATTTGTCATATATCTATCAATATATCTTTTTTAGAAGCTGTAACGTCTGAATTTAGCACTTGTAAATGTGTTATCTATTATCCGTCACATTCTAATCGGTTAGTCTATCATTTATAAATTAGTCAGAAAATAATCTATTAACAATTTTCCATGCGACAATTTTTTGACTTAATGTATCAATTTGTCATGTAATATTAAAAAAAAAAAAAAAAAAAAAAAAATATTGATATTGTAAATTTGTCATCTACCATCTGTCAATAACCTGCTATTTATCTATCTGCATTCATTAGCTTTTCAACATGTAATCTATTAATATGTCATGTAACAATTTATAATTTATCACCTGTTAATTTATTGTCATCTATTTTATTAATTGCTAATTTATTATCTGTAGATATATCAATCTATCTTCTTTTCAAGCTGTAACCTCCCAATTTATCTGTAAATCTGTCATTTTGAATCGTTCTGTCAATTTGTCATATATAAATATATCAAACTGTCATCTTTCGATGTGTTGTATGTGATCTGTTAATTGCGTATATATTATTTTGTCCTCTGCTATCTGTCAATATGTCTTCTGTCTTCTATCAATATTTGCCTGCCATCTGTCTATAAATCTATCTTTTTAGAAACTGTAATTTTACTATTTATTATCTGTAAATCTGCCATCTACAATCTGTTGTTTTGCCATTCAGTTATATATAAATACATCGTCTGCAATCTATTTATCTGTCATCTGTTAAACTGTCATCTGTTAATCTGATATATGAATATTTGTCATATATCTATCAATATATCTATATTCTCTCAATTCATCATCTGTAAATGTGCCATCTATCATCCATCAAATTCTAATCTGTTAATCTATTATTTATAAATTGGTGAAAAAATGATCTATTAACAATCTTAGATGCTACAATGTAATGTCTTAATATATCGATCTGTCATATAATTTAATTATATGACATAAAACATTGTAAATTTGTCATCTATCATCTGTCAATCAGCTATCTGATAACCCGCGATTAATCAATCTGCATCCGTTAATCTTTCATTATGTAATTTATTAATATGTCACGTAACAATTTATTATATATCATTTGTCAATTTTTCTTTTATAGTTCAGTTAATCTTCTATTTGTTAACATGGTATTTGTCATTTCATTAAATGCTCATTTGTTATTTGTACATCTATCAATCTTTATCTATCAATCTATCTTTTTTTGGAAGCTGTAACCTCAATTTATCTGCGAATCCGCCATCTTTAATCTAGCATTTTGTCATTTTTTCATACATAAATATATTATCAACTGTCAAACATCTTTCGATGTGTTATATGTGTTCTGTTAATTGCCTATATATTATTTTATCCTCTGCCATCGGCCAATATGTCTTTTGTCGTCTATCAATATATCATGTTAACAGATTGCAGGTACAAATTAATTGACGTTAAATTACATTACATATCAATATATTATATGATAATCTGCTATATATTATCTTTAATGAAATAATCCGTCAATTGTAAATATAGTAACCGGTTATATCTTAATCTGTCTATCGGCCAATCTTTGTATTAACATCAGTTATCTGCAAATTTATCATTCTCTCAATCTGTCCCCTTGCGTCTGTCAATGTGTCATCTATCATCCGTCAAATTCTAATCTGTCAATCTACTATTTATAAATCTGTCAAAGTATAATCTGCTAACAATATTTTTTTTATTTTTCACATAATATTGATAGTGTAAATTTGTGTATTAATAACCTATGTAATATTTTATCAACTGTCAGTTTATTCTCTATCATCTATCAATCTGTCATCTGTCTTCTATTAATATTTGCATATTAATTGTTAACGATAAACTATCAATATAACATTTATCGTTTTATCAATTGTCAATTTATCATCTATCAATCTTTTAATTGTCCATTTATTATCTCTCAACCTCCTTATTTGTCAAACTGTTAACCTGATATATGAAAAATTGTCATATATCTATCAAAATATCTCGTTTGAAAGCTGTAATCTCTCAATTTAGCATCTGTAAATGTGTCATCAATTATCCGTCAAATTCTAATCTGTTAATCTATCATTTATAAATCTGTCAAAAAAATAATCTATTAACAATCTTCCATGCGACAATCTTTTGTAATAATCTATAAATCTATTGAAATTGTAAATTTATCATCTATCATCTGTCAATCAGCTATCTGGCAACCTGCTATTTACTAATATGCATTCATTAATTTTTCAATATGTATTCTATTGATATGTCATGTAACAATTTATTATTTATCACCTGTCAATTTAATGTCATCTCTTTTTCTATTATTGTTTAGTCATTCTTCTATATGTTAACCTGTTATCCGTCATTTTATTAAAGTCTTCTGATTTCTATCAATATTTGCCTGTCATATATCTATAGATCTAACTTTTTGGAAACCGTAATTTTACGATTAATTATCTGTAAATCTGCTATCTAGAATCTATGATTTTGTCAATCTGTCATATATAAATACATCGTCTGTAATCGGTTAATCTGTCATCTGTCAAACTACCATCTGTTAATCTGATATATGCAAATTTGTCATATATCTATCAATACATGTTTTTGGAAGCTGTAATCTCTTAATTTAGCATCTGTAAATGTGTCAACTATTATCCGTCAAATTCTAATCTCTTAATCTATCATTTATAAATCAGTCAAAACATAATCTATTAACAATCTATCATTTATAAATCTGTTAAAGAAAATCTATTAACAATTTTCCATGCAATAATGTTTTGTTCTAATCTTTGAATCTGTCATATAATATTAACATTGTAAATTTGTCATCTATCATCTGTCAATCAGTTATTTGGCAACCTGCTATTTATCAATCTGCATTCGTCAATTTTATTTTTCACTATTAATATGTCATGAAACAATTTATTATTTATCATCTGTCAATTTGTTGTCATCTATATTTCTTTTATTGTTCAGTCAATTTTCTATATGTTAACCGGCTATCTGTCATTTCATTAAGCGGTAATATGTTATCTGTAGGTATATAAATCTGTATCGACCAATCTATCTTGTTTTGGAAGCTGTAACCTCTCAATTTTCCTGTAAATCTGCTATCTTGAATCTGCCGTTTTGTCAATTTGTCATATATAAATATATCATTTGCCAACATTCAAACTGTCACCTTTCGATGTGTTATGTGTGATTTGTTAATTGCCTATATATTATTTTGTCCTCTGCCATCTGTCAATATGTCTTCTGTCTTCTATCAATATCTGTCTAAAAATAAATCTTTTCGGAAACTGTAATTTTAAATTTATTATCTGTAACTCTGCCATCTGCAATCTGTCGTTTTGTCATTCAGTCATATATAAATACAAGCTGTAATCTCCCACTTTAGCATTTGTAAATGTGTCATCTATTATCCATCATATTCTAATCTGTTAATCTATCATTTATAAATCGGCCAAAAAATAATCTATTAACAATCTTCCATCGATAATTTTTTGTCTTCATCTATCAATCTGTTATATAATATTGACATTGCAAATTTGACAGATCATAGATGACAACCTGCTATTTATCAATTTGTATCCGTTAATCTTTCAATATGTAATCTATTAATATGTCATATAACAATTTATTATTTATCATCTATCAATTTACTGTATTTTATTGTTCAATCAATCTTTAATTTACTAACTTATCTTTTTATGGAAGCTGCAATCTGTCAATTTATCTGTAAATCTGCCATCTTCAATCTGTCATTTTGTGAATTATTCTTATATAATAATATCATCTATAAACTGTCACCTACCAATTTTTCATTTTGTCAATTTATCTTCGGCCATCTGTCAATCTGGTATCTTGTATCTATCAATATTTTGTCTACCCTTTGTTAATCATAATCTATCAATCAAATATTTATTGTTTTGTCAATTGTCATTCATCAATCTGTTACTTGTCAATCTGTCATATAAAAATATATTGTCGGTAATCTGTCAATCAGCCATTTGACATCTATCAATATTTTGTGTGTCCTTTGTCCAACGTAATCTATTAATCTGACATGTATCGGTTTTTCTTCTGTCAATTTATTATCTGTCAATCTATTAACGGACAGCCTGTTATTTATCAAACTTCAACCTTCAATTATAAAGCAATTTACTGTCCATTATATCTCTAACACTCTTCTGTTAATTTGATATATGCGTATTTACCATCTGTCATTTGTCAAAGCGCTATCTGACATTCCATCATGTGTTAATTTATTATTTGTAGATCTATCATCTCTAATTTATCATGTATTAATCTGTCATGCATCATGGTATAACCTATAGTCATATATCAATATGCTATCTGCAATTTATTAACCCTATAATTTGTTCATCTGTCAAATATCATGTGATAATTTGTTATGTAGAAATCTGTCCTTTGCCCCTATTATCTAATATCTTTCAATAGGTTATCTGTAATGTCTGAACCTAACAATTTTGTCACTTGTCAACCAATATGCCATTTGTTATCTGTCAATCTAATATTTATCATCTGTCAAATTGTCATCTGTCATTTATTAATTTTCCAGTAATCTAGCATCCTGTAATGTGGAAGCAAACTTATTTGAAGGATTTAGGCAAGACAAATTCTGTTTTCATTAAATTGAAATAATATCTTAGATTTGACAAATTGATGTAATAAATACGACTGATTCATCAGATTTAAAGTATAAAATAAAGTTAATGAATTGTTACATAGATTAAAGATTTGACAGACTTTATAGACTCTATATATTCACAAGATTTGAGACTTAGCAAATGTTTTAAATTGTATAGATTTGACAATTCTGTCAATTCAGTTTTGACAACTATCACAGGTTTAATAGCTTCGATGTTTATTATTAATTTAGTAGATCGTACGGACCTCTCACACTCTATATTTAAACTTTTAGTAGATTTACAAAACTTGATAGATTTGACAGGCTTGACAAACTTAACCGTTTTACAAAAGTTAAATAATCTAGATTTAAGAAATTAAAAATATTAGAAGGTTTGTCATTTTTGCTCTTTGAACATAGAAAGTAAAAATAGCCTGAGTAATTTTAAATTCGAAGATTTTTGTAGGTGTAATTACCTTTGCAATTTTTCTAGTATTTATACATGCGGTAAATTTGATTAACAATTCTTAGTTTCTTAACAACGTTAGCAATACCCATATAATGATATTTTTAGACAATGGATTTCATAATCGTGAATTGGGACTAAATTAAATAAATTAATTACTCTTTCCTGATGGTAAGCAGATCGGTCGGATGTTTTTTGTAAAGTCCACCGGTTTCCTAAGCTTGAGCAGCGCGATGTCGTGATTGTAGGACTCGGCGTCGAAATTCCGGTGGCGAATGATGGACGCCACGGCGCGCATCTTTGCCGGCGCCTCCGCCATAGTGGTCTGATCGTGGTCGCCCAATACGACGCGTATTTTCGACCTCTTCAACCTGAAATGATATAATATTATAGTACCACTAAAACATAATATTTTTTGTATAAATTAATAGTTTACATTTATCAATAACAAATTGATTTTTATTATAAATAGTTTGAGTTTACGTTTAAGTGTTTATTATTTAATTCTTCACTTATTCAACGTTACAGTACAGTTAGTTATTGATTACATTCACACACAATGGTAAAATTAATAAGTGAAGTAAAACATAAACTCAGTGTAATTAAATAATTGTCAAATTGGTTTTAAATTTGATCTAAATGAAACTATTCTTTTTCATAAAGTATGTAATTGTGGAGAAAAAAATGTATTTCAAAATAAAATAAATAACTTTTATGATAGTTATAGTATTGAAAACTTCACTTCTTGATATTTCAAAACAAAACAAAAATAACATTTTTGCTATCACTTTTTTAATAACAGTTACTATAGCTTTGACTTCAGCTTGTCAAAAAGGGCAGAAATAGTAGTAGAATAATTGTATTAACAGATATTCAAAGTGAAGATATTAAAGCTTGTCTAGTTTAATATTAACGTAAATTATTTTTTATTAATAACAAAAATATAATTTACGTTATTGTTAAACTATACAAGCTTTAATATCTTCAGTTTGAACATCTGTTTTTTTTTTCTTCTGGTACGTTATATTACCTTCTAACACAATGTGCAGCTGTTAATACATAATCTGCTGTCAGAAGAGATGCTCCGCAGTGGAAATGTCCGTCGTAGACTATCCTGGCGATCCATGGATATCTGTTGACACCAGTTGGCCTCCCACCGACGATTCTGTTTTCTTGATTCGAGAGGCCGCATTCTGAGAAAAAATCTGTTTGCGTTTCTATTCGATTAGTTGACAACGAAACCTCATCAATGAATTCCGTAGATTTGAATATTGAAAAAATATATATACAAACACTTTTGGTGCGTAAAATTTGAAAACATCAAATATCTAAAACTTAAAGTTGGTATTGATTTTCGTCCTAGGTCTTAAGTATATTTTATTTTTTAAAGATTGACTGTTTTAATGAATTAAATGTTCCTTATAATTTTTTTGGTTTACCCACCGCATGTGCAGTTCTTAGCTCTTGCGTCATCGTCGTCATCATCGTCATCGCCAGAATCTCCTCCTAATAGCCCTGCTAATCCCACTAACTGGTTGAAGAGGAATCTTCCTGTAGCGTTATTCGTTGTCGTTAATATCGCTTTCTTGTGATTCTTCTAAAAAATCCATGAAATTGGTAATAATTAATACTAGTTTAACTATAATCAAAATTTTATACTGTGCAATAATTGTAAATTATAGGAGTACGCTTATTAAAATTAAAATTTTAATAAATGGGCGTAACGTGGAAAGTAAAATAATCTGTGCATCTGATCAAAACAAAGCATAAATTATTTTGACATTTAACATTTGAGCCAGTAACTTTCACAATGCCTACACGAAACGTATAAATTTCTCCGATTCGATTAGGCGACTTGAAATTTTTCAATTTTCTTATTTCAAAATTTAAATAAAATAAATACCTGATGATTGTAAAGTCGACCTTGACCAAACTGAACACACAATAAACAGAAGACGACTGCGACGAACGGCCGACGCACTTGCATCTTTCATACCACGCACACTGCTCTTATTCGTCTCCTTATAGTTTCGTATTATTATTATTATTATTATTACGATAATACTGTACGTAATCGGACAAATCGCTCGCGGTCTTTGTGGTGAAAAGAGTGCAGTATATGCGTACGAAGTGCAAGTGAATTAAGTATACTAACGCGCGCCGCACTGACTCACTCACGCTCTTTTGACGCTTTCACCGTCTACGAAGGTCTGTTTGTTCTTTCTTCTTTCACCCGAAGAAGTCGGAAGAAGAAGAAAGTAACGTCGCGTTATCGAGTTCGGGTGGAGGGATGCCTGGTGAATGATAAAGAGCCCGCGCTCGTACCAACATACTTAATACACTTTCCTTTTCAATTAGTTCTTCATTTGTTTTATATATAACATATAATAATATAATTATATAAATTGCAAAAACTATTTTATATATTTACATAAAATAAAGCTTTCAAAACGTTTAATGCAAATGCTATTAATGACTTTAGAAATTGTAAAAAAATACTTACGGAAAAAAATGCTTACTAAGTGCATGTCATACGCAAAATTTATTTATTTTAAATGCTAAACATAAAAAAAGTTTAATTCAACATAATAATAGTGATAAAAATTGAACTGAGCTTTTTCTCACTTCTCATCCACTTGATATAATGACGCAGTGAAGGAGAGGACCAACAGGTTAGAGTGGAAGAACATTCGTGAAGAGTGAACTCCGCCTTTCAGCTTGCTGACGAAATTATTTGTATGGTTTTGTTTACTATTTTTTGTATTTCTATGTAACATTTATAAAGCAAGTCTGATAAAGTAATAAATAAATAAATAAATAAATATCGATGCAACAATTGTTGGCTAATTAATTTTAATCTATAATTCATCTGACCTTGATTGACTATTGAACGACCTTGTATGATCTATAGATAATTTAAATAACTGAAAGATTATTTGAAAAATTTGAATTATCACACAAACAGCCCTTAACTAGTCTTTAGATTACTTTAAATAATCCAAAATCATCTGGAATGTTTATTGAATGAGCTTTAAATATTATCAGATCACTGCGAATAATCCCTAGATTACCTTAAATAACTTAAATGACCATTTAACGTCCTTGACATATTTTTGAATGAACTCAAATGATTATTATATAACCTTTAACGATCGGATCACCATAAATGATCTTGAATATCATACTTTAAAAACTGACCTATCATTAAATGACCTTCAATACTTTTTAATGATTATTATATAACAACAAATATCCCTAAATATTAATTAGATAACATTAAATACCTTTAAAATACTATTAGATGCTGTTGAATTCCAATTGAAAGATCGTTGGATCTAAATGATTACATTACATTCCATCAAATACTAGTTGAATGACCTTAAATTATATTAAATGGCCAAAATATAAATATTGGATGATCATTAAAAACACTGAATGGTAATTCAACCTCTTTAAATGTTCGTGTATGAACTATTGGATGACCTTGAACGACCTTGAAAGTGTATTATGTGACTTTGAAAAACCATCGCCATTTAAAGTTTTCAAGGTCATCTAACACACTTTGAAGGTCGCTCAAGGTCATCTACACGAACATTTTAAGAAGTTGAATTGCCATTCAATGTTATTTATGGTCATCCAATGATGTTTAGATAACTATCATATATAAACTTCAATAGCTGAACTAGCGTTGGTCTAATGATTATTAGACATGAAATGTTCTTATTTGATCATTGGATAATTTCAAACATCTAACCATCAATGATCGTTGAATGAAAGAGTTATCAAAATCTCTTTAGTAGCCGTTGAATGACATTAGCCGACCCTTAATAATCTTGAAAAATCAATTACCGATAATTTAAATTATTTGAAATGACCAATGAACATCCTTAAATGATCATTTGAATGATCCTAAGTGACCTTATTTGGTCCTTAGGCTTAAATAACGGTAGAAGGCCATAAATTATTATTAAATAACCTTTAATTGTCATAAATGACCTTCAATACTTTTAGTGATTCTTAGGTAATATCAAATACCCTTGAATATTAATTGGATGACATCAAATACCTTTAAAACACGATTTTATGCTCTTGAATTTTAATGGAGAGACCGTTGGATCTAAGTGATCATTAGAGTTCATCAAATATTCCTGAATGGCATTTGGTTGACCTTAAATTACTTTATATAAATATTGAATGACCATAAATAATACTGAATAGCATTTTAACTTTTTTAAATGTTCGTGTATAGACTATTGAGTGACCTTGAAAGTGAAGATAGAAAAACCTTAAATGGCCATGAGCGATGTTGAAAGTGTGTTAGATGACCTTGAAAAACATGACTAAGTTTTTTAAGATCATCTAACACACTTTCAAGGTCGCGCAAGGACAGCGAACAGACTATACACGAACATTTAAAGAAGTTGAATTGCCATTCAATGTCATTTATGGTCATCCAATGATATTTATATTAGACTTTATAAACTTCAATGGCTGAACTAGAGTTGGTTCACTTCAAATAAACTCGAATTATTATTAGATGACATGAAATGTTCTTATTTGATCATTGGATCATTTCAAACATCTAACGATCAATGATAGTTGAATGACGACCCTTAATAATCTTAAACAGTCAACGATAATTTAAATTATTCTGAATGACCAATGAACTTGATCCTTAAATGATCATTTGAATGATCCTAAATGACCTTATTGGGTAAATAGTAACTCTTGTTTTGTTCCATATTGTTTTTATTTTCATTTATCTGATACGTGTTTCGGTCTTCGCAGACCATTATCAATGAAAATAAAAACAATATGGAACAAAACAAGAGTTACTATTTACCCAATATTAATATATGTTTCCATCAAGAGTGCAGCGCATCAAGTATTAACTTTACTAAATGACCTTATTTGGTCCTTAGGCTTAAATAACGCTAGATGGCCATGAATTATTATTATATAACCTTTAATGGTCATAAATGGCCTTCAATCATTTTAGTGACTGTTAGGTAATATCAAATACCCTTGAATATTAATTGGATGACATCAAATATCTTTAAAATACGATTTGAAGCTCTTGAATTTTAATGGAGAGACCGTTGGATCTAAGTGATCATTAGAGTTCATCAAATATTCCTGAATGGCCTTTGGTTGACCTTAAATTACTTTAAATGACCTTTATATAAATATTGAATGACCATAAATAATACTGAATGGCATTTTAACTTTTTTAAATGTTCGTGTATAGACTATTGGATGACCTTAAGTGACCTTCAAAGTGAAGATAGATGACCTTGAAAAACCTTAAATGTCCATGAGTGACATTGAAAGTGTATTAGATGACCTTGAAAAAACATCACTATTTAAGGTCATCTAATACACTTTCAAGGTCGCGCAAGGACAGAAAACAGTCTATACACCAACATTTAAAGAAGTTGAATTGCCAATCAATATTATTTATGGACATCCAATGATGTTTAGATGACTTTATAAACTTCAATGACTGAACTAGAGTTATATCACTTGAATGATCATTAGACATCATGAAATGTTCTTAATTGATCATTGGATCATTTCACACATCTAACCATCAGTGATCGTCGTAATCTCTTAAATAGCCGTTGAATGATATTAGATGACCCTTAATAATCTTGAAAAATCAACTAACAGTAATTAAATTATTTTAAATGACCAATTATCGTCCTTAAATGATCATTTGAATGATCTTGAATAATTGATTAATTACATTAATTTTTGAAATAATAGTTATCATTTATAGATTACCCTAGGTGACCTTGAGAGTTCTTTAGATGATCTTAAGTGAACATTAAATGATTTTAATTAAACTATAATGACCGCTGGATGACCTTAAATAATCTTGGATCATCGTTAGATGATCTTAAATGACATCAATTCGACGTTAGATGTCCTAGAACGAAAAATTTATGATTTTTAATGATATTTAAAAAGAATTCATTGATTCTTCTTAAATGACTTAATATTCATGACTGATGGTTAGATGACAATGAATGCTAACCTTAAAATAAACCTTGAATGACCTTAAATGATCGCTAATGATAGTTATATGATCTTATAGCTCGTTATATGTCCTTACATAACCTTAAATGGTCGCTGGAGAATTTGAAGACCCAGTAGTGTACGCGCCTAATTGATCATTGTATTATCTAGAATGGATCCCTTCAAATATCCTTAAATAACTTTTAATGACCGTTCAAATATTTCAAGATGTTGGATGACCATCAATAATAAATAATCAATGTGGATGATGTTAAATGACTTTTGGATGATCTTAAAGATCATTGGACATATTTTTTTTTAATTAACGGCCTTTTTAATTTCAGTATAGTATCGAATGACTGAATTATTGTTGTCTGACTTTAAATATTAATAAAATGATGTTGAATGATTATTAAGTGATCTTTAATGACCGTTGGCCGCAGAATAACATTGAATAACTATCAAAGATCACTAGATGTTGGGAACTTGAATGTCTCTTAGATGATCTTCAATGATTGTTGGATAACCTTGATTCATTATTAGATGACCTTGAGTAATATTAACTTCTTGATTGATGTTTAAAAAATATTTACAGAATTATAATTGTAGAAATATGAATTGACATCAAATCTGTCAATGAATGACTGAATTATTGTTATCTGACTTTAAATATTAATAAAATGATGTTGAATGATTATTAAGTGATCTTTAATGACTGTTGGCCGCAGAATAACCTTGAATGACTATCAAAGATCATTAGATCTTGGGACCTTGAATGTCTCTTAGATGATCTTCAATGATTGTTGGATAAGATTAATTAATTATTATGACCTTGAGTAATATTAACTTCTTGATTGATGTTTGAAAATATTTACAGAATTATAGTTGTAGAAATATGAATTGACTCAAATCTGTCAATTCGATTTATAATGATTGGTGGATCGTTTAAGAAATCTTTGGATTGCCTTAAATGTTCTTGCTTAACTTTAAATAACCTTTTATGACCCAATGACCGTTAACAATTGTTGAATTGACTTTAATCATCGAAGCATTATCTTGAATGACTTTTAAATGATTTTTAAACGACCATTGGATAGATTTTAATAACTTTAATAGACACAATCTCAGGATAATCTCAAATGAATGAATTGTCGCGTAAACGTAAAGGCTGAAAATTACAAAATAATGTTCTTTAATTATTATTGGATGACCTTAAATTAGCCTTAAAGGCTTAAATAACGACCTTAAATGAATTTGAATGATCATTAGATGCCCTAAAAACACCTTTCATTTCTATTAGATGATCTCGAATCTTTAATGATATTTGTAAATAATTTCAGAAGTGCAGAAATATGAATGAACTAATTAATTCAAAGTGTGATTTAGAATGATTAGAATCATTGGATGATCTTAATTGATCTTGAAAGACTGTTAAATTATTTTCAGTTATCATTGGATGATCTTTTATAATCTTGACTGGCTGTTAAAGATCATCGACTGGCATGGAATGACCAAGTGATATCAATAGATTTTGAATAATATATAAACTTAAATGGTTAAATATCTTTAAATACCTTTGAATAATCGTTGTCTAATCTTGAAGGATTGTTGGATGAATTCGAAAGAACTTGCATGATCTTAATAGACCTTAAAGGTCTATTAGATAATCATAAACGATTATTGGATGACCTTAAGGGACCTTAAGAGACTTAGATTATCTTGAGGCATATTGTGGTACTTTAAGATCACCCAACAAATATACAATATCATTTAAGGTCATCCAATGATTAGGATGACCTTAAAGAACATTTTATATTTGTTGAAGGATTGTTGGATGAATTCGAAAGAACTTGCATGATCTTAATAGACCTTAAAGGTCTATTAGATAATCATAAACGATTATTGGATGACCTTAAGGGGCCTTAAAAGACATAGATTATCTTGAGGCGTATTGTGACTTTAAGGTCACCCAACAAATATACAATGTCATTTAAGGTCATCCAATGACTAGGATGACCTTAGAGAACATTTTATATTTGTTGGGTGGCCTTAAAGTATCACAATATGCCTCTAATGATTGTAAATTATTAATTGATGAACTTGGAAAATGTTAAATGACTGTTAGGTTTTCTATAATATTGTTAGGTTCCCATAAATAACCTTGAAAGACGGTCTAGTCACGTTAAAACAAACATTGACTGACTATTAAATGATTATCTGTAATTACTATTATAAGATATTTTACCTTGTTACATATCCTAATTGTTGGATTGTTTTAAATATTGCTAATAACTTTAACCAGCCTTAAATAGTGACAGAATAATCATAACAGAACCTTAAATGACTTGAAATAACTTTGATTAACCATTGCTAAATAAATAAATAATCGTTAGATGACCTTAATGGATAATAAAGATAATATATTTAAATAGGGATTTAATAGACCAGAATAAGATAATATATGTGCTAATAAGATTTAGTTTTAGAAATATATTATGGTAGTTTTTTCTTCTTCTATGGATTAATTTATAAATGGAATAATATTAAAAAAAAAAAAAATTGCTAGTACTACATAATTAGATCAGTAATACAGCTATTTTAGACACCTGATTAGTAGTTAATTGCTAAAATTACCGCTTAAAATGTGTCTTAATTAATGCATTAGTAAAAACATATTCGTCATTAACTTTCTCCAAAGAAATCCAATTAAATAATTTGAACCATTGAAGTCGTATATATTCCCAAGCACTTAAACGTAATACGATGCAATTTTTGTTAATTTTTTTACGTCCGCAAACTTTCACTTTAACTTTCAGGACTAAAAAGAAATAAACTTTAGCTTCATGAAACGATTTACCATTTACTGTCTTTGATTAATTAGAGTTTAATAAATTTTATACGCTTGAATCACAAGTGAAACAAACTGCGGTGGTTTATTTTTTATAAATTATCGGTTACAGTGCTAGTTCACTTTCGAAAAAAACGTCGCCCAAATCTCAATTCATCCGAAGAAATTTCGGTGAAAACGATTTTTTTCATTTAATATGTACGGTCGACCGAACGAATTTTGCACGAACGTCGAATTCCGAATGAGTGGGCAAAAATATGAAAGTAGAAAATAAACTCTTTTTTTTTCGAGGCCAACGTTAATATTTAAATCAACTAATTGTTGGATTATTGGTGTTTAACAAATGTCTTTCTGATTAATTTTTTGGGTCATATTCTACGAACTATAGTGAATAATTTTTGAGCATTTGAGCATTTGAAAATCTAAAAGCCTCATTATTTTAATATTAAACATGGATTTTTAATGCCTAAGTGCATCAATAATTGAGCATTTATAGTTGATGGAAATTTTCCTTCTATTATTTTTAAGTTGCGAAGAATTTTTTTAAATATTTTAAATCGATAGCAATTATTTCATCATTTGAAGGAATCTGTTAACAATGTGGAAAGTTTATGTGATCGTATAAGGTGAGGATTTCCATTCCCACAAAATTGAACCCAAGAAAATCTTCCTTTATCTTCGTATCATGTAATTGAATACCTCGTGATTTCGAAATTTTCAATTATGCCAGAGATGGTAATCCCTAATCTAACATCTGCAAAGGTCATGACTTTATGGTTATGGGTGAAGTAGGTAACCAATATTATTTCTTCATGCGATTAATTGATAATCACATACACAATCGCTCAATCAAATCCACATATCATATTACAATGTACGCAATTAGAAAGTGTTAGTTTTTCCTTTTAATATCTATAATGGAATTATTAATTATAGCATAAAATCATTTTCATTAATTAATTATACGTTTAATCAATTACGAGTAATTAATCACAAATTAATGCTACTTAAGGTTTAATTAACTGTAAAATTGTTTTCAGGTTTTAGTGTTTTGTGATGTTCAAATTAATTTAAGTGTTTCATGATGAGGGTCGGTGCCTTTGAATAAGAAGTTGCGGCGGAAGCTCGATTTAAGAAAAAAATGCATTTACAAAGTCTTTAATTACATCCGACCGAAGATATTCACTCTCTCCACTTTCGTTCACCTTGTCCCAGTTTCGATACGATAATCTCTTGTAATTGATCAATGACGCTTAATTGTTTGGAAACAACGTGAGCCGGAGAATAAAAGTAAAAGTATTTGATTTATGGGTTCAGAGATCAGTGGTTCTCAAACTCGTATCGGCTATAAAAATATTTCAATGGATAAAAATTAATATAAAAATAAATCAATAACAGAAAAAACTGTTGATGAGGATATTAAAGATTTTACAAGGGTTTACAAACTTATAATAATTCTTCAATAAAAATACACGTTATATTTATATCAATATTTATTTGAATTTCATTTAAAAAATTTTGATCTTCAAATTTTTGGCACGAAACGAATCTGTTTATTTTTTTAAATTTGACTTGACTAGATTCCACTATAAGAGGAAATATCTCATTTAAAAAATTATACCTCCATAGGAGGTGGAATTATTTAACACTCTTCTTTAAATAAAGTAATAATTCTTTGTGGTAACTTATTAGATTAATTAACGGTGCCCTCTTAAGCTGTCCTCTCCAGATGGAGATGATGAAGCAAATAAGCTCATGATCTTGATAAATGTGCGTATAAATAATAAGCTCATGATCTTCTAGGATTATTGCTGGGGCGTGGACACAAGCACTCTCCGTTTAATGATTCCCGCACCCAGCTGAGGTAATTGGTGACCTTGGTGTAGATCCCTGGCAGGTTTGGACGGGCGCATCCTCTACCCCAAGAAACAAGACCTGTAATACATTTACATTAAAAAAAATTATTTAACTTTTCTGGATCGGACTTTAAAATTATAGTTTGTAATATTTATAAATTTATAGATAATAATTTCTAAATGAGAGGAAAAATTATGTTTCAAATATAATTGGTACAACAATCGAATTAAAAAGATTTTATAATTATTCTCTCATATAGAGTATAAAATCGAAACCTAAAAAAAATGAGGATTATTTCTTACCAATAATTTCCATAAGTCCTGCGTTATTATTCATATGTAATGGACCTCCACTATCGCCCTAAAAATTGAAACATTAATTATATAAATTAATTGCTCTGTAACTTAAGACAAAATTTTGAACAATCTAGTATCTATTGATAATTACAGTTGAAAATATTGAAAATTAAACTAACTTTTTTTGATAAATTTACTAACCTGGCATGCATCGCGTTCTCCTTCAGGATACCCAGCACAGAACATATTTTCCGACAGTCTCCTCTCCCCGTAACCGGAATTGTAACAGTCTTTCTTACTCCACACAGGAACAGCAACTTTCCTCAGAAGCGGGGAGGTTTTTTCTTTTTCGCCAGTCCTTCCCCATCCAGCCACGATGGCCAATCTTCCCGAATAATCGGCAGTTTCTTCAAAGAAATATAAAAAACTTTAGATGGAAGTGAATAAATTAATAACAAATTCTAAAATAAGGCTCATAATTAATGCTTTCCGATTAATAAATGACATTTATAAGTATTGGATTGATAAGGCTGTTACTCCATTATGAACTTATAATAAATAAAAACAGGATCGTTTTGAGTTTAGCTTTATTTTTATACTGCTACTGCTACTGCAGAAGAATAATCATTATTCATCTGCCTGATGAAGCCACTGTGTGGTGAAACAATTGTAGCAGTAACTACAAATAAAGCTAAACTCAAAACTATTGTGTTTTTTCATTAGAAATGTATAAGTGTTCAAAACAAACAGAATAACATAAAAGTTTCCCAAATTGAGTGGATTTAGGGCAGTTCAGTAGATGTCTTTATATAATAGATGTCAACTTAACGCGTGTATACAATTAGATTGAATAAATACTGGATATTTATATTTCTATAGCGTAAAAATTACATTAAATATTATTTTAAAGTGAATAAAATTATAATTTGGCTTCTATTAAAATATTTTTAGATTTCACTCTTAACAATAAAATTGCATTTACCTGACGATGGAAGGCATGCCGTTTGTATTTTCTCATTAAATTCAACGGGCTCGTCCATTTCCAACACTGCAATATCATTGTTATAGCTGTAGGAGTCGAAACCTCTGTGCTGTCTAACTTTCTTCACACCTCTGAAGACGGTGTTCGCAAAACGATTACCGCCGTCTCTGTTGTGATCCGCCAATGCGATCGTTACACTTCTAATATCAATTCTAAAAAATAAACATATATAGATTTGTAATGGAAAAAATATATATGCAAGTGTTAACAAAAAATTAATAGTTTTTAGCATTTTTGTTTAACTAATCAAACAATTAAATCACATTCTTATTCCTACTTAATTTTAAATAAATAAATTTCTTCATATGTTTTAAATAATAAATCGTTAAATAATGATTATTACGTATACGACCTTAATTGGGATACGAACCCGTCAACGCAGTGCGCTGCGGTGAGCACGTGTCGTCTGGTGATGAGGCTGGCACCGCAATAAAACTCTCCGTTTCGCGAAAGACCCGCGATCCACGGGAATTCGTGGATTTTGGTCACGTTGCCTCCCACCACTCGCATCTGCCTGTTGCTCATTCCACACACTGAAATTGTAAATTGTCGCATCGATTAAAACACTTTGTTTTGGTTTATTCTGCGCAAATATTAACTTTTTATAAATGAATTTCAATAAATTATTTTTTTTAATCGATATACAAAAGTAATTTTTGTATTTACATAGCGTATTCTTAAACTATTTCAATAATCTCGATATTTATATATACCACTAAAGATAATTTTGAGTTGTTATGGATTGATCTAGCATTATATACCCTTACTTTAATTTATTTATTAAAACTAGGCTAGCTTAATTTTGATACACATTGACAAGTCTCTGTAAAAGATTTATCTTACCTATTATTTTTATCAGATATTAACTAGCCATACCAATGATACACTTTATATATTTGTTGCCAAAATTATTATCCAAACCTATGACACACAGACAAAGGGATTATAAAACACACATAAAAAATAAACATTTATACGTTTACTTCTTACACTACTAACATCAATGAAATATTACTTTACTTTTAAAATAACCCTAAATTTTTGATTAATAATAATAGCAGAAAATCACAAATTAATATTAAATATCTTGCACATTTTGCTAAAAGCATAATTAAAATTTAAAAAATTAGATTCATTGAAGTTTCCGACTCTTGAAAGGGAAGGGAAGAATGAAAGAAAGAAAAAATCATTAAAGTTGACACAAAAATTGAGCATACATTATTTTAAAAAATGTCACACTGACACAAGCCCGTAAAATAATAGAGTTCTTTTAAAATTTGACCCAAATATCCCAGAAATGGCAAAATGCCTCTCTGGCTAGAATTGCCTTATCAGCAGCCAAGAACTGTAATGGATCGAGTGTAAATAAAATATGCATTCCAATAAAGTACTCTGGATACACCTCGTTTAACTACAAATTATTATCGATTAGCCTTTACCTTCTTCACAAAATAATGCATTTCCCTACTTTTGGCATACCTCAACTAATTAAAAATTACCATAAAGAACTCTTATATTGCCTCAAAAAATAATGATTTAAGCTAACGTACTTTTAACCTACATTATAAAAAATGTATTTCTCTAGCGTACTCTTGACCTATCTCAACTAATTTCAGATAATTATAGAACACTCTTGACCTATCACAAAAATAATGTTTCAAGCTACGCGTACTCTTGACCTACCTTAATTAATTACAGATTATTATAGAGCACTCTAGTCCTACTTAAAAAATGATTAGCGAATTCTTGATCTACATCAATAAAAACACACTTCCCTGGCGCACTCTTGACCCACCTCAACTAATTAAAGATTACCATAGAGCACTCGTATCCCACTTTAAAAAATAATAATCTAAGCTAACGTACTCTTAACCTACATTAACAAAAAAATGCATTATCCTAGCATAACCTACCTCAGCTAATTATAGGTTACCATAGAGTACTCTTGTTAAAGTTTAAAGATTTCCATAGAAAACTCTTACCAGCGTGCTCTTGACCTGCATTAATAAATGAATTATTCTAGTGTAATTAATAAAAAATTAATTAGTGTACTATTAACCTACCTCAACTAATTACAGATTACCACAGAACCTACCTTTAAAAAAATAATGACTTAAGGTAGCGTATCCTTGACCTACACAAAAATGCATTACCCTAACATACTCTTGACTTACCTCAATGAATTACAAATACTATAGAGTTCTTTTGAGTAATATCAAAAAATTAATGATTTAAACAAGCGAATTCATAACCTACATCAATAAAGAATGCATTGTCCTAGCGTACTCTTGACCTACCTCAACCAATTTCACACTTTTGACCTACCTAAAACAACATTGTCTACAAAAAAGATGACTATTCAGAATGGAAAATTGTCCAGGTATTTTATTTCAACAAGTTCAATTGATAAATTTTGTCAATTGCGATATTTTAGTAATTTGACAATTTCATAAAAGTAAATTTGATATAGACTGACAATATATGATTGTGAAACTTATTAGTTAATAATTTTAACCTTTAAAAAGTCGTGGCCAGTTTATATCTTAAAAATTTACAATTTACAAAATTCAGACAATTAAAAAAACGTATGCATAATTGTTTTTATAATTATTGACTGGGTTATTAAAGTTATGCTACTTGTTGTGTTCCATGTTTTTATTGGCAGTTTCCTGACACATGTTTAGAATTAATAACTCAGTCATAATATTAATAAGCCTGTGAAATACCAGTTCCATCAAGAATGTAACCTAGGAAGTATTAATTTCATATTTATTGACTGTTTACTCAAAACTCTCTATATTTGTAATTTATATTAATGGTTAATAATATAATTATTAAAAACTTCTAAAACTCTTAACTATTAGCAATCAACAATAATTTTGACAGGGTAAACTCTCTATAATTGTAATTTATATTAATATTTAATAATATATTTATTAAAAACTTTGAAAACTCTTAACTATTAGCAATCAACAATAATTTTGACACTTGATAATTTTAATAGTTCAGAAACTGACAATATTGACATTTAACAGTTAACAAATTAAGCAAAGTCAATTTAACATTTAAAATCTTGACAATTCACAATTGACAATTTAAAACATTTGTGTAAATTACCAATTTTACTTCCTTTTAATTGGCAGTTTTTAAGTTGTCAATTTTAATGATATTGTTCATAGGGACAATTAACACAAACAGTTTCAACAATTTTTGAAGATTAACAGTGAATTAGTTAACCAGTATAAATTATTGACAATATCTAAAAATGTTTGCCTCAATTGATAATTTTAAATTTTGTCAGTTGATATATTTTAATAATGGCTTTAAATAACTTTGACTAGGCAGAAAGACCTTTAGTCGATAGCTATAATTTTAATAGTTTTATCATTTTTGAAAGTTGAACAATTTAAATTATTGACAATATTCAAAATCTATTGACTATTAACAATCGATAATAATTTTGACTGTTGTGTCCACAATTATAATTTATAGTTGGAATAGTTCAGAAATTGTCAATTTAATATTTAAAGGTTGAGAATTTTGACAATTAATATTTGGAGAGGAGACAATTTAAAAATCAAACGAAAAAAAGTAGTCTATTGTAAATTAACTATAGATATGAGATAAAAATGAAAAAGGGAGTTATCCTAAAGGGAGGTCTAAACAACGATTAAGGACGAGAAATACAACTAATATACAAGATGAGGCGAATATAAACAATAATAGTATGATGAAAATAAGCGTATCGAATGTAATTTCATAAAAAAAGGAAATAACAAAAAATCTGAAAATATAAAGATAAATGAAACGAACAGGGACGGGAATATGGAAACAACTTCTAAGTCGGAAAAACAAAAAGGGACAAGAAGGATAGAAGAAAATAAAATTGACCCAACAGAACGATAACAAAAAAATAGAAATATTGGGAATAACGGAAACAAAAAAAAATGGTGATGTGGCCAAACTATGAGGTTTACGCAAAAAGCGTATTGTTAATAATTTGTTCACTTTAGAATTTTCTACAAATATTTGTTACATGAAATTTAGTACCTTCAATAGTTTATTAGCAAAAAATGTCAAAATTTTTAATTTTAATTTCTTTTCTCGAAAGTTAATAAAGTTCTTTATAAAAAAAGTTTTAATCAAATTTGTTCAGTTTCTTATTCCCTTCAACTTTTGTTTGAAAAGTTTTTTTATATTAAAAGAAATATCGGGAAAAAATCAAAAACGGCCTCGAGTAAACATCCACTTCCGGTTTTTGGATGTTCACCGAAAGCTTTTCAGTTCCAGTTTTTGAAGATAAAACCTTAAGTTTAAAGTTTTATCTCAATCGGATCATTCGTTTTTGAGATACTGCGCCCACCGACGCAAAAAAATATTTAAAAAAAATTACGATCACAATACTTCCCCTATATATACTTTGTATATATATAGAGAAAGTAAATAGGAAAAGGAATACAAAGAATACCTGGAGGTTTCTGGTTTATATGATCAGGGATAAAAAACACTGAAAGAGCAAGAGAAGGAGGTGGGACTTATAATAACACCAGAAAGAATACAAGACTTAACAAAGGAAAGACTTATCAATGAAATAATAATAACAAATACCAAATTCAAACACAAGGATATCAATAAATTCTCGAGAACACAGCCACCCAGAAAGGAGAAATCAGTGATAGACTATTATCTAATTAGCAAAAAAAACTAGAACAAGGTAAAAGACGTAAAAGTAAAAAGACAAACAGAAATAGGGAGTGACCACCACTTACTAAAAATGGACATGAAATGGAGAGATAAGCAAAGATGTGACAAAAGAAGGAAAAAGGTTAAAGTGATGATAAGGAAGCACAAATACAAGAAAATAAAAAAATGGTATATTTTCTCAAAACTATGAGGTTTGCGCAAAAAATCTATTCATAATAATTTGTTCACTTTTGAATTCTTTATAATTATTTGTTATATAAATTTCATGTAGCTTCAATAATTTAGTAGCAATTGGCAAAAAAATGATTTAAGAATATAATAAAAAAATATGTTTTAATAAAACATGTTCAGTTTCTTATTCCCTTCAACTTTTGTTTGAAAAGTTTTATAATATTTTTCATATTAAAAGAAATATCGGTAAAAATAAAAAAAGGCCTCGAGTAAACATCCACTTCCGGTTTTTAAATGTTCACCAAAAGTTTTAAGTTCCAGTTCTTGACGATAAAACCTTAAGTTAAAAGTTTCATCTCAATCGGATTATTCGTTTTTGAGATACAGCGCGCACAGACCTTTTCATGCACAAAAACAATACTTGCCTTACATACTATATAGGGAAAGTAATAGGAGTCACATCAAATGAAATTTAAAGGAAAAGAAAAACGAAATAGCATAGAAGGAAAATGGGAGACTTTCAAAAGAATTATACTAGAAGCAACGAAGGAGTGCTGTGGAACAACAAAAGTAGGAAACACAGAAGTAAAGAGAACCGAATGGTGGACAGAAAACATAAAGAGAATGCTCAAAGACAAAAAAATAAATGGAAAAAACACCTATAAACTAAAAAAATAATGGACTACGAAGAAAACGAAGAAATAAGAAAAGAAGCAAACCGACAAATTAAAAAAGCAAAACAAGAATTATGGATAAAACTATGAATGAGTGCTACAGAGAAAATCAAAAACTATTTTATGGAACAATAAAGCAGCTCAAACAGTAAAAAGAACACAGCGTGACGAACATTAAAGACAAGTACGGAAACATAATCACAAACGAAGACAAGATTATGGAAAGATGGCGACAATACTTCGAAGATCTGACCGAACAAGGAACAGAAGAGAATGAGATACATGAAACAGAAGAAGAGGCACAAGAAGAGACACATATAGCAATGATAGAGAAGATAAAAGAGGAAGAAGTAAAGGAGATAAACAAGATTGCAGAAATTACAGAGAATTCACAATAACAAGATACTAACAAAGATATTAGAAAAAAAGGATGAGGGGTCAATTAGAAGACACAATAGATGACAATCAGGGTGGATTCAGAAGAGGGAGAAGTACTCAGGATCAGGCATTTATAATAAGACAAATAAGTGAGAAACTAATTAAAAAGAACAGAACATAGATATACACATATGCTTCATATATGTAGAAAAGGCATTTGGCAGGATAAAAAGAGAGGAGATATGTAATTAATTAGAAGACAGAGGAACGGAAAAGACAATGATAAACCTGTTAAAAAACATGTATAGAGAGAACCAAAATATAGTGACAATGAACAATGAAGAATCAAAAACATCGAAACAAAGAAAGTGGTCAAACATGGATGCATGATGAGTCCACTGCTAAATACAATAGCACTGGACAAGGCGATGAAATAAGCAAAAAAAAAAAAGATGAAAGCATTAAAAATTGGATATTGGAAAATTGAGATGATACAACTCAACAGAGATACTATTTGCAGATGACATTGCAATCATTGCAAAAACAGAGGAAGACCGACAATACAATATGGAAATATTATATAATGAATTATCCAAAATCAACATGAAAATACACCTTGACAAAACGAAGACCATGATAATAGCACACGAGGAGAGAAAGCACGAAATAAAGATACAAGCAAAGAAGATAGAACAAGTTGAACACTGCAGATACCTAGGAACAATAATTGAGAACAACGGGAATATAGATTAAGAAAAAGATGATAAACTAGGCAAAACTATTTAATATGCTGAAAAATAGGTTCTTCAACAGAAAAGAAATTACCAAAAGCACGAAAACAGAAATAGTTAAGAAAGTTATAAGACCGACCTTGATATACAGCAGCGAATCATGGACAATGACAAAATATAAAAAAAAACGAATAAACGCGATGGAAATGAGGTTCCTCAGAACAATAGAAAATAAAACAAGAAGAGACAGGATAAGGAACGAGATGTACGGACAGAACCTAAGAATAAGACCAATAAATGAAAAAAAAAATAACGGTGGGACAGATGAGATGGTAAGGTCACATCTGCAGAATAAACGAGGGAAAAACACCAAGAAAATATACGAAGCACGAGCAACAGGAAAAAACTAAAGACGAAAACCAAGAAATAAATGAAAAATGTTATTAGATAATAATGTAAAGATTTGTTTGTTTTAACCAAATTTGTCGTTAATTAGTTAAACAATAGAAATTATTAACAATATGAAAAAATATTTACGATTTACAATCTATAAAATTTTGAGTTTAAACTTTCAACAATTTATAATTTAATTTGAATAGATAAGAAAATAAAGATATTGTTAGTTAACAGTTAACAAACCTGACAAAGTTTTGATAAATGACAATTTAGAAAAAACAATTGGAATTTTGACAGTCTGTTTGACATTTAATATCCTGAAAAATAACAATTTACACAAGTTTTATAGTTAATAGTTATATCAGGTTTTAACAATTTAAGTTAGATTGGTTTTAGAGTTTTTATTATTAATTATTTACAAAAAATCCACCTATATATTGCTGAAAGACCAATGGTCGATAGCCCGTTCACAAATAAAGCAAAAAATATAATAAAAAACTTTTAAACTTTGTTTGTATAACACTGACTTTATTAAGTGACTTCTAGTTTGATAATGACAAGCTAAAATTGTCGAAACTATAGTCACTTAATAAAGTCAGTGTTATACAAACAAAGTTTAAAAGTTTTTTATTTGTGAAGAATAATGTATAACAAAGTAGAAGCCTCCACCGTTAACAGTTCAAAAAATATAAATACTATTATTGTAAAAGGAAAAAAATGTGAGTAAAGAAATTTATTATTTATTATTATTCCAGCTATTTACAATAGATAATAATTTTGGTAATTAAAACTCTTAAAATTTGTATTTTATAATTTTGACTATTCAGAAATTGACAATTAGAATTTTAAAATTTAACCGTTAAAAATTGAACAATGTCATATTGTCGTTTAATATTTTAACAGTTAACAATTTTCAAAATTTTAACATTAAATAAAACTATAATATAAGTTGATAATTCTAACAAATTTTGCTTAAAATTAATCAGTTGAACAGTTTTATTTATATACAAATTTCTTAAACTCTGACTATTAACAATGAATAAAAATATTGACAGTTGTTGTTTTTCATTAGTCCAAATTTTTTTAACATTGCCAAAATGTTAAAAAGTGTCAAAATGACTTCGTTTAGCTGTTAACTCTAAATGTCAAAATTGTTAATTTCTCAACTATTGAAATTATTAATTACAATTGTTGATAAATATAACTTTAAAAATTATTGTCGATTTTTGATGTTAATAATAATTTAAAATATTCCACTGATTAAGTTTCAAGCGTCAAAAACAAAACTATTGACTATTGATCACGTTGTAGTAATTAGTAGTATTTTCAACTGTCAAAATTATTGTCAATTAATAGTTATTAGATGTTAAAAACTAATTTTTTAATTTTAATAGATGCAAATTAATAATTGAATTAGAAGGTTAATTAAACACTTGGTTTTGTTACACTATTTTCACTATTTAAAGTGAGAATTTAATTAATCGTATTGACAATTGAATCTTGCCATCGCCATTTTAACATTTAAAATCTTGATAATTGAAAATTTATCAAATCTGGACACTTAAAAAGAAAGTAAAATGTAGACAGCTTTTTTTAAATTTTTTACATCTAAAAACTATACATCGACAATAATTTTGACAGTTGAAAATCTTACTAATTGTAATTTGTTATTTCAATTGTCATTTTGACATTTAGTATTTTAATTATTGATATTTTAATAAAATTGTCAATTAAAAAACTATATCGTGGACCATCCATATTCATTATTTAGATAACAAAACTGTTTGATTTTCAAATTGGTTTTATTGTAAACACTTGTAAAAAAAATAATAATAATATATCGTGGACAATAGTCAATATTTTTTTTTTACCTTTTGACGGTTGAAACTTAATCAGTTGAACATTTTACATTATTATCAACATCAAAAATCCTTCGACAATAATTTCAATAGTTGAGAAATTAACAATTTTGACATTTAGAGCTTAAACAAAATCATGTTGACACTTAAATTTTTGTCAATTGACATCTTAAAAAATTTGGACTGTTCAAGAAAAACTATTAACAGTTGATAGTTTTAACAATTTTTGCCGGTTGAAATTGAATCAGTTAAAACAGTTTAATATAATTCTCCGTCTACAATCTACAAAATCTTGATTATTAATAATCAATGCTAAGTTTCAATTTTGATATTTATAATATTAATAATTGAGACATTAAGAATTATAATTTTGATATTTATAATCATTGTGATCTTTACACTCTTGAAAAATAACAATTTGAATATTAAAAAAAACAAGTTCATTGTTTTTCTTTTACAATATTTGACAATTAAAACTAATTATTTCAATTATTTCCAAAAATTCTTACCAGCTTTTAATAGGTAACCAGATTTAACTATTTCAAAAAACTGTAGCTATTAACATTCGGCTATGATCTTTAAAAAAATAATTCGTAATTTTAACAGTTGAAGAATTGACAATCAATTAAAATGTGTAGCTTTAACAATCAATTTACAATTTTGAAAATAGTTAAGAAATTTGGGCTACATGTATAATTTTCTGACAAACTATATAAACAAAAATAATTAATCACATTCTATAAGAGATATTTTAAATATTTAATTAATATTTGATCATTTTAATTGAAATAAAAAATTATTAAAGACTTACCACAATTGCAATGATTATTGGCACCGATGGTATTATCGAAGACGTCCCTTCCAGCCCTGCCGGACGTACCGAACTAAAAGAAAGAGAGAACAGGTGTTAAAACGAAAGTGAAAACCACCCCGCGGCAGCGACACTTACGAGTCCAGGTGCGCAATCGCCCAGCGTGACCACCGCCGCCAAAAGGGCCACCGTTTCGAACAAACAGACACTCGCGACCGCACGCCTCATTTCCACAATCCAAAACCAAACGAAAACACCAATAAACGAAAATTCGGCACCGCCAACGTTTATATTGTCTCTCAATGTTAAGGGTGTACTGGTAGGGGAACATTTACCTTGACCATTTTTTTTTTATTTGTTTACAAATAAATTCATTTTCAATCATGTGTGTGTGTGTGTAAATTATTCAATGTCTAGGAGAGATGCATTCGTACCAAGGTCCATGCATTTCCATGTGTCTGACACACTTACACAATCCTGCTGGAAGGTTTTGTTTGAGTTTTTCGAGCGCGAAGAGAGATAACCGCGTTGTGGCACGGGAGCCCTTCACACAGTTTCCGATGCCCGGCCGACCCAATTTCCCAAAACCTCATTTGCATCTGATTGTTATTAATAATGCGTTTTAATTGCGCACGTCTCTCGTTAGTTTTTTTTAAAACTGTAATTACCAAATTTGCTTAATTATTCGGTCAACTGTTTCGTGACGGTTCGAACGTAGAACTCCGATTATGGAACAAACAACAGATCATCGGAAAAATTTTACGTAGTCTTCAAAAATATTTGGACAATTTTTTTAGAACAGTTTCAACATTTTCTTTTTAGAAATAAGACATATTTTTAAATGTTATGTATCAAAAAGGAAAGGATTTGTAGAAATATCGGGGAAAATGTTCTGTAATTGTTTTTGAACATGAGGTTTAGCGCAAATTATCAAGTTGCTTTCAAGCTAGTTTCATTCAAAATTTTTATCAAATATTTCATCTATTTATCAGACTTACTTTAAAAATATAATTTAAAATCCATAAAACAGTAAACAGTATGATTTTGTTTTGAATAATTTCATCAGCAAGCTAAAAGACGGAGTACACTCTTGAAGAATATTCTTCCGCTCTAACCTGTAGGTCCTCATCTATGATGGCACAGTGAAGGCACTGTGCCATCATAGATGAACTCAACTTCAGATATAGCGATAAATACTTATTTCTTTTAATAAAGGGGTAAATCTAAAAAAATATTGTCACATTGAGAGCATGAAAAAAGATAACAATTTTTCCTACAAATGTTTCAAAAATGAAAAAAATATATTGCTAACTATGATATAGAATTTGTTTTGTATATACATTTTAAATAGGTCAATTAAAAATCTACTTTTTAACTGTTTAAGCTAATGAGTGATTATATCTTTACACTTAATAAAATAGATTAATGCAATTTTATTTCTCTTCATTCAAGGTTTTTGGACGATGGTTCAATTTTGTATTATTTCTAAAATGTTTTATTCGTTTATGGTGGATATCGACCATGAAAAATTGTACATTTTTATGTACTTTTATTGTAATTGTAATGCAAATATTTGATAAGATTATCGGTATCTGCGAGCGGCATTGACGCTTCAAACGACTTGTCACATAGTCCCATTGTGCCAACAATAAAAAAATGCATACATAAACCGCCCTCATCTCGCCTTGACCGACATCTAACTTCTTTGTGTAGTCATAGTCACGCCAGCGCCGGTTGCAAACGCTTCCTAAACGAAGGTCAAGTTTTCCATTTCAGTGTTGACTTTCATCTCCACATGCTTCTATTTGTATTTACGAGAAATTTACGCAATTGAATAATAATAAGAATGTTTAATAGGCCAAAAAAATAAAAAGTTTAGCGATAAGTTTGATTCATCATAATTATTTTATTGATTTTATTAAAATATAACTGTTGAGAAAGATACATTCTTTTTATATATATTTTGATGTTATGAAGAGTAAAATATTTGTACTATTAAGCTATAACCTAATTGCATCATCTGATAAACTTTTTGGACCATTCTATTTTCGTCCGAATTTTGATGTGTTTTGATAGATCAGTGTTAATGTGTGAGTTGTTGCAAAATTGCCCTCGATTTTTCGTGTAGATTTTTATTTCTAGTTTAGTCGGTAAGGTCGTCGCTACAATAAATATTGTGCAAATGTGAAATAGAGAGAGAAGAAATGCAACAGTTGGTTACGTCACGAACACACCCACCGTTTGGGAGGCATGTGTTAATCCGTAATTTATCATGAAAAAAAAAATTTTTTTTTTTACGCTTTAAATGCCAATTTCGAAATTTTGTTTTTAATCGCTGGCCAGGATCACTTTCACCCAATTTGCACATAAACGCATTAATCTCGGAAACTCACCAATACCGGGCGGTTATGCATGCAGTGCTGGCCCAGTTGTTTCGAAAATAATAAAGCCCTCTTTTTGCTTTAATTGTTTGGTTATGTAAAGACGAAGGGAAAATTCCACGTTGTAAACTTTTGCCATAATTGCTTAATAATAAATGTCTTCTTTTTTGTAAATATGGCTAATATTATTTGGCTATCAAATTCCTACAAGAATTATCTCTTATACTAAAAACCTAAAAAATTAAGTCATAAAAAGTTAAGGTGTTAATAACAAAACAGTTAAAATGGAATGTACACTTGTTTAATTACATAACGGTTTTAATTGAGGAAAGTGCAGCCGGGTTTTGTAATTATATGCAGATGTCCGCTTTTTTGCAATTGTAGGTCGCGTGACAGTTGCAGCGCTCGTTTATAATCTCTTTCAATGTCGAAGGCTCAATTAACGAATTGCGTCGCAAACTGTTTGTATTACCTAATTCCTCATTTTTTAGAGCACGCATCGAGTTGGCCATGAAATGAGTCTATAGATAAATAAAAGCTCACCAATGATTATTTCAGTATTTTTGAAGAAATTTCAACGATTCAACGATTATATTTTTTTCACACGGAATTAATTCCATGTACAGTTAATCAACCGTATGTGTTGTTCAGTTAAAAAAAAAGACACGATTGAGGTTAAATGTCCGCGCGTATAACCGTGTAAACATTTGCATTTATCAAGTATTTGACCATAATTAAAGACTCTTTTTTGTCGTCCTAATCCGTTACGTTCAAGAATGGAGGAAGACGGAGAGGAAGATTATGTCGACGACACAGTTCAATGCACGACACATCATGCGCCGCATCAGTTTCTTCTTGCCGATTTGTTGTTTGCTTATTGTTTGGGTGGGCGGCGGCCGGGGGCAGCAGAGTGCCATCGGCGATGACGGCCAGAAGATATTCAACTGGATTTTGGACTTCGTCGGATTTGGAACTGGTACGACCACTACGACCACTACAACGACAGAGGTTCCCAAAGTTTGCGAGACTTGTGGTAAGTGTTTTTGTATTAAAATAGACACAAAACATATTTTAGACAGTAATTATATTAATATGTGACTTAAATTACCAATTCAAGTTGTTAAAACAATTATAATTGATACTTGTTGTCTTGATGTAACCAGATATGCAAATTAAGTGAAGGTCCAAACTATGGAACTTGACTTAAGTGTTTTTCTTCACTTTTAAAACAATTATTCTCCTCTGTGTATTTTCAGTATGTGGAGTCTCAAATAAACGTCCAAGAGTGATAAACGGTTTAGAAGCTATTCCCAACAAATACCCATGGATGGTTTACCTTACCTACCGTGGAAATTTCTTAGGTGGAGCATCATTGATTTCAGATAGATACCTTTTAACAGCAGCGAATACTTTAAAGTATGATCAATTTTTTATTAATAATATGTGTATTATAAATTATGATTATTACCTTCCAGAATTTCCAAATTAAGTGAAGTCCGCGCAGTGTTCCTTCATCACAATGTGTCGTCACCTTTAACAGAAAATTCATTTGAGAGGCGTATTATTAATACGATTATACATGAAGATTTTGAAGAAAGCGACGGATACGATAATAACATCGCTCTTTTAAGGCTGGAGACTGATGTGGGATTCACCGATCGTAACATGCATCCTATTTGTCTTCCAGATGCTGAAACCAGTCAACTCCAACATGATGAAGGTAAATGACTATTTTTTTGCTTATATCTTTGTAACTCTTCTTAAATATGATTTCATCTTTTCAATTTTTTAAAGTATTATTATTATTATTATTTTAGGTACAATTTTGGGTTGGGGTTCAACGCAGGAATTCGGAAATTATTCCTCCACTCTCCAGAAAGTCAACGTGCCGATTTGGTCAGATGAGCACTGCAAGGAAAGTGTGTACGGTGATAAAATTACTGACAACATGATCTGCGCCGGTTATCCTGAGGGTGGAAAGGATGCTTGCAAGGTATACATGCACTGTCAACTCTGCAACCACGCAAATGGCTGTAATAATTTTAATAACACATTTACAATTCATTATTGAAAGATTAAACGAACTTACCTTAAGTGAAGTTCTATCTTAATTATATGAATACCTCCTCCGAATAGAATAAAAACGTAGAAAGTAGAGCTACTACGTTTTTAATATAGAGGAGGAGGTATGAAATATAATTAATCAAGGTAATAATTAAGGCGCCATCTATTATCTGATGGTTACACTATGATTATCAAATTGGGTGGATAACCGCCGACAATCATAGGATACTGTGAACAGCGACAATGATAACAATAATAATGTGTAAACATTAAATTATTATTATTATTTTTAGGGAGATGGCGGTGGGCCTCTTTTCATCACACATAATGGACACACAACGCTTCTAGGTAGAATATGCATTTTTTTTTATATTTTAAATAATTGTAATATTTGAATAAAATTATAGGAATAATCTCCTGGGGACGTGGATGCGCAAATCCTAACACGCCTGGTGTCTACACTAAAGTCAGCAACTACATAACGTGGATTTTGAAGAATACACAAGACGCTTGTTATTGCGATATCTGAAAATGTATTTTATCCATTTCATTATTTACTTTGTATTAATAATAAAAGTCTGATCAGTTAATATTTGGTTGAAAAGGCTATCATTTTGTGATTCATTTTTATAAGCTTAAAAATGTTTTTTAAATAATTTTCGATGATATTTTACTGATTGGGGGTGGGATAGAGGCAACCCACTTACTCTACATATACATATAAACTTTAATTCCAATAAAATAAATTCAAAAAAATTTTGAATAAAAAAGAAATTAAAAAGTAAGTAAAATTTTGATGCATGATGGGTGGGCAGACATTAAATCTAATTTAGATAAGATTAGCTATAGAAAGTCATTTAAATTTAAACTTAAATTGAGATTTATTTTGTTTTATTTTTTATTACATGAAGGGTTTTTATTATTTTTAGCAGCAAAATCAGCAACGATTTGCAATTAAATTAAAATCATGTATATGTAGGGTGGGTGGGTGGCCTCTATTCTCCCTCCAATCAGTAAAACATAAGCGAGGGTTTCAGTTAAAAGTTGTAAAATGTAAACAAACACAAAATAATTGCATTTTTTTATTGATGTATTCAAATGCTTCAAATAATTTTTGATCATGTTTTACTGACTGGAAGGTGGGATAGAGGTCACCCACCCACCCTACATATACATATTAGCTTTAATTACTGATCGCGTCTTGGTTTGCAATAACTTAAATACAAAATTTGAATAAAAGAAAATGATTATATATTTAATAAATTATTAGCCTGTTTATATTCAAGACATATTTTTATTAATGTTATAAGGATTTGAGGATATGATAGTGGCCACCCATCCACCCTACATATGCATATAAGTTTCAATCATTATCACTGTTTTCTTTTGTATAAAAGAAAACAATAACCCTGTTGTTATTTTTTTGTGTTGCAGTGTAAAAGTGGAGTTTTGGTTTAACTTGTATTTGTATTTTAATAGTAGGTTGGTGACTACTATCCCATCCTCTGAGATTTACAAAAAAGCAAAGGTTTTTCCTATAAAAATTACATATATACATTTATTTCAAGTACGGCTTTCCTTAAGAAAATCTTCGAATTGTAACAACTATATGTTTTAGGCACAGGAAAAAACATCTGTGTGTACATCGGTAACCTTAATATTATTATACAACAACTACAACAAACCTTTCCACCTACACATATGATTATATAACTAAATAAGATGTTGTCACTGAAGAATTAAGTTCAAATAACGCTCGCAAATCCTTTAAATTAATAATACCAAATGATAAATTTATAAACTTTATGCATCCGGAAAAGTGGCCTTCAGGCGTAAAAGTACCAAAATTTAGGCATCCTAACTTAAAATCAGCATTTCATGCACCAAGGAAATTGCTTAAATCAACCAAACCATATTCTCGTTAATGATAGTCTTAGCTTAACTAAGACCATTTATAATTTATCGCTATTAGTGTATAATATACGCAGTTTATGTTGTAAAGTTGACTTATTCAATGTATATTTGAAAACATATTCTGTTTATAAATTAACATTGGTTGAGCGAGGAAGAAAATTATTCTTACGTATTTGAGAACTATAACTTTTCATTTGAATACTGTTGCTCGGTACTTGAAATATACGAAACTGAATTCGTGTTAATATTGTTATATCATCCACCAGATTATAATTTAAACATCTTTAGTAAGGAATTGGTGGCACTACTACTTAAATTGAAACTCTGTAACAGTGTAATTATTGTAGGCGGTGATTATAACAAAGATTTTAACAATTGGCGACATTTAACTTAGACCTTTTAAATTTACTCTAATCATTTGACTTAACATCATACTTAGGCGATAATACTCGAATCTGCACTAACTCACCGAGCAAAATTGATAATGTATTCACTAACATAACTGTTTTTGTCACAGATCCAGGTTTATCTGATCACTCAGCAGAAAGCTATAATGCTAAAATAGTTTACCCACCTTTAGACGTTCTTTTAATAAATGTAATATATCAAAGTTATTGGAAAATGAAACACATATAATTTTTTTTGAAACGTCATTTCAACTGTTGTATATTAATTTTCTATCTCATTTTGAAAGTTTTCCCAAATCTAAAAAATATCCCAAATGTAACCCATGGATAACACCAGGATTAACTGAAGAAGGCGAAACACTAAGATACTTACACAAACTTACTAAGTTCAATAATAGAGAACATTTAGACCTACATACATATTATACAAGGAAACTAAAAGATTACTAGAATCGAATTCGGGAGAGGAAATTAGTTTACAATAATAATCTCATTCAAAACTGCTTGGCGAATAATAATAATCATTGTGATAGAAAATAATATCCTAAACAAATGTATAATCTGGAGGGAAAATCTCTTCAAAAAAAAACTGAAATTGCCAGTAACTTCAATATCGCATTTCTTAGTAAACTTATTAATACATTAGATATCAACAATAGTAAAATCCCAAAGAATAATATTACCTATAATGAATAATTAATATTCCTTATACCAATTTCAGTTAACGAAACTCTCAATATCATATTTGAAGCAGCCAAATTATTGAAACATGTCGCACACCTTTCTGTTACCCTTTATGTCATTTAATCAATGAAAGTTTTACCGTAGGGAAATTTCCATCCTTATTGAAAGTGGCAAAATGAATCCCAAAGATAATTAATCGGACATGTGGAACTACAGACCTATTGCCGTGTTGTCAGTGTTCTCAAAGATTTTTGAAATGACATAATTAATATATCGCAGTTTGGTTTCAGACAAAATCTCTCTTGTCAAGACGGACTCATGAATGCCTTTCCTGAAATTATAGATTCTATTGATAACCGTTATAGGACGGCGTGTATATACTTTGATTAATGCAAAGCGTTTGATACTATCAACCATTCAATTTTATTAGAAAAACTCCTGGATTGAAAGTTACCTAAACAGCCGTAAACAGTAGTTTATTGGGACAATGCTGTCTCTGATATAGTAGTGATTGTTCAGGAAGTACTACAGGGTAGTATTCTGGGACCAGTTTTATTCACTTTATATATAAATAACCTACCACTATCTATAAGAACATGTTATGCAGATCATACATCATGTGTTTTTCGCTCACAAGATCCAGACAATTTAAATAATTTAATTAAAAAAACAATTAAACAAAAACGTTTACTTTGTTGACATCACACATTAACTGATCATTATCAAACTTAATCATTATCATAATCAGTTAATGATCGAAACTCGAGTCACTTAAAAATAGTGTGATATCAACAAAGTAAACGTTTTTGTTTATTTTTTTTAATTAAAAAAACAATTATTGATATGCAGACTTCGTCGTCTGTAAACAAATTATCTTTAAATGTGACAAAAACAGTCGCCCTACTCTACAACTTGTCAAAATCAAAAGTATCATGGGAAGAATTTCCTGGTGCTGATAGCAAGCTAAAATGCGGCAGTCAGTGCCACAACTTAATTAAATCACGAAATCAGGCTGCTTATCTTATACTAAGACTAAGAAATTGTGTGCGATAACACCTTAAAACTTATGTCTTACTGCTATGTTGAATCCAAACTTGTGTATGGAGTGATCTATTGGGGAAATTCACATTCATCCCAATTAATTAATTAATTAAGGGCAAAGGAGAATAATACGCTTTATGGCCGGAGTTCGAGAAAAACTCCATGCCGGTATTAATTTAAAAATTCAAGGTTTTACCTTTACCCTGTTTATTTATTCTCCAATGTCTTTTGTATGTAAAGAAGGATGAACACAAGGTTGTTAAATCATCTCAAATCAATGAGCATTACATTAAACGCTCTACCGTCATCTTCAGATTATGAGCCAAAATTTATCATTGAAAATAGAATGGTTGTATACTATTATGATGTTTTGATGTTTTTCCACCCTCCTTTAACAGAAACATGCCTAAATGTATTAGCCGGAATCTGTAAGCACCTGTGGGACTTCGTTGGTTATTTGATGCGTGTGGAAACACCCATCGACATCGATTTTGAAGCACCAGATAAAGTTCGGCTCTACCGTCATCTTCAGATTATGAGCCAAAATTTATAATTCAAAATAAAATGGTTTTTACTACATTGGTTCTATACCATGTGCCATTAAAGCGACCTATACATACTCTCAGGCACTAATTCGTATTCTATGCCACCCAGTTGATTAAATTTTGGGATGTGTTTGTCTCTTAGTTTATAGCTGTACGAAAATACTTGATCAAGAATGTCAATGCATCGAAGAAGGACAACTGTAGATCTCCTATCAACGTCTATTTCGCCTTGACGGATGTGTTATGGCCCTCGTCAAATTTCGTCGAGCTGGTGAAAGCCAAGTACAAAACACCAGACAATGGTTCGGCTCTACCGTCATCTAGAACCAAAGTTTACTATTCAAAAATGAATCGTTTTCGTTGTACTAGGATACAAACATAATACATACATACAAACCCCCACCCATGGGTAGTGACTCTAATGATTTGATCCTACGCTGCTTTGGACAACTCAACGAGTCTCTTCGCCAATAACTTCAGACAGGAGAATTGAGTTATTTAGGGACTGTCCTTTGTATACGCCTCTCGGGGAGGGGCTGAAGGTGGGGCTCAAGAGAGGTGGCCTACGATCGGGGTTCAAAGCGGGCTCCGACTGGAGGTTCAAGGGAGCCATCCACATAATAGGCAACATTACTTGATCCAAGTAAGAGAAGTTTAACGCTGGAGAACTAGATTCCAGCATCTATTAATCCCCACATTAAAAAATCTTAAGATTATATTCTAATCACATTCAAATTAAAATTGATAACATCACTAGAACAATGGTACCTGTGTAGATGGAATGTGATGACAGAAGATTACTTGTTCCAAGTTTAATGCTGAAGCACTAGATTACAGTACGCCATTATGATATTTTCTACACGCCTAACATGCCTAAGTGTATTGGCCAGAATTTATGAGTACCTGTTGGTTTTAGTAGGTTATGTTTCTTTTACTATTTTAGTAGTGTAGCAGATAAGGTTCGGCCCTACCGTCATTTTCAGATTATGAGCCAAAGTTGAGGCACGTTGTGCACAGCAGAGTTCGGAGGACAGTGTTGATGAAGTGCCTGATGGAGACGACAAGATGTCCACTGACGATGAAATAGATCATTCACTGCTAAATGACATGGAATTCTTGGAAGATGTCCTAAGAGATCTACCAAATGTTGATCTTCCAGAGACAATAAAGATTCTCTCTCAGATGAAAGAGGAGGAAGATGATTCGTAATTAAACTTTTTTGTTATTGGTTATTGTTATGGTATTCAGCCATATAAAATTTAAAAACTTTATAAATAAATCTGTGTTCAAATATATAGATTTAGATTCGTAAAGTTTATCATTCAAATTGTTGTAGATTTTACGAAAATATTTTCGTGTTTTTTCTATTTATTAGCAAAATATAATGGTTTTGAATACTTTTTCTATACCATGTGCCATTCAAGTGACCTATGCATACCCCCCGGGCACTAAATCGTCGTCTATGCCACCCAGTTGATTAAATTTTGGGATCAGTCTTTGTCTCTTTTTGTTTATAGCTGTACGAAAACTCTTGATCAAAAGTATCAATGCATCGAAGAAGAATTAATCCCCACATTAACTAGAATAGAATAAAAGATTATTATGGACAACCACAACATAGAACTCAAGCATTTCACAATTCATTTAAATGTTTGATTTACAAAAAATTAAAAATCGAAATAAAGGAGACGAGCAAACTGGATTTATTTTTTTGCAGATTTTTATGTATATTTTAATACGTAATGTGTATGCATATATATAAGCTACTTGACCTATCCTTATGTCAAAATACTATGTGACCTTACATGATCAATAAAGAATTTAAATATAACAACGCTTATTCAAAACAATCTTTTACAAAAAGCAAACAGTATTTCTTCGGTTGTGATATTTAAAAATAGAGCATTAGACCTTTATGGAGGTCAGAAGAAGATCTGGAACATGTTAAGAAACAGGCAAAAACCAATCAACGAACATATAAACATAACTAAAATAGCACTCAGTGATTGGGAACAACATTTCTGCCAACTGGCACTAACTCAGTAAATCTTGACCTAGAACAAAATGATAATAATACTCAAGAACCGGGACCGTATCTGATGAGAAACTAAAACAATTCACGAAATTTAAAAAATCTCAAGTCGCCTGGAATAGAAGAAATATCTAACGAGCTGCTGAAGTATGGAGGCGATGTACTAGTAGATGAACTGTTCGTACTTTTCAACAAAATCGTCGACTCTAACAAAAACCTGACGAATTGAAGGAAAGTATAACCATTAAAATATTCAAAAGAAGAAGCAAAAGTGATCCATCAAACTACCGTGGAATCACGCTACTATGTTCAGTACTAGTTATTCACCAAAATTCCTATGGGCTACGTGAAGAACAACAAGTCTGCAGAAAAAATAGGTAGATGTCATCTTTACAATCAGACAAATCGCCGAAAGATCAATAGAATACAACAACACAGTATACATGTGTTTCTTACTAAAGCTTTTGACCGAGTGAGACTTTCGGATGTTGTAAGGTTTCTAAATAAGAAAAAAGTACACATCATAATTGAGTTAAACACTAACAACTGAACCCAAATATAGGTAGAGGGCAGAAAAACACGAAGAATTCCCATGCAAACACGAATAAGACAAGACGATAGCTTAAGACGAGATAATATCCGAAGTAAGAAAGGTATGAAAGGGATACCTATTGGGGAACAAAGAAATAAAAATGATATGCTATGCGGACGATGCCGTGTTGATAAAGTTGAGGACAATCTGCAGAGAATGCTCTTTCGATTTGAAAACACGCTGCCAGGTACAATATGGAGATATCGGTGGACAAATCCAAAGCACTTACCATATCGAGGGAACCAAAAAGATGTAAGCCGGCAATATACAACGAATCAGTAGAACAAGTCATGAGGTTCATATATCTCGGCGTCAACATCACGAGCAGCAGAGACCTCCAAAAAGAAGTTAAGACTCAGACAACCAAAGCAGCCTTAATATCCGGATACTTGCAGGATGTAGTATGGCGGAATAAACACATCACCATACAAATTAAAGTCCGCATTCATAAGACCTGTGTACGACCCGTTATAACATATTCTGTGGAAACAAAAAACCCGAAAACTCCACAACAAAGAGAACCATTTGAACATTTAAGATGAGAACATTAAGATCCATAGCGGGATACACTTTGAGGGATCATAATAGAAGACATCCGAGAGCTTTAGGTCGTCCCAGATATTGTAAGATGGTCCAGAAACAGACGTCGCCAATGCAAGGATCGTGTGGAGCGGATGGATCACAGCAGATTTCCGATGATCGCAAGGGACTGTCTCCCAAGATCTAACAGACCTCCTGGACGCCCATCCATACGATTGTATGAATGCTGGAGCTCAACATCCCAGCTGCGACACCCACCCACCCTATATATACAAATTTATTTTAATCACTATATCTGTTTTCCTTTGCTAAAATAAAACATTTATTATGTTGTATTAGTTTCTATGTAATGTAAAATTGGTTTTAGTTTAAGTTTTAATTGTATATGTAGGGTGGGTGGGTATCCACTATTCCACCATCCAATTTTATAAAATAAATATTATAGAAGGAAGCATTTACTATTTCTATATGTTTTATCTAGTTATAATAAAGATGTCTTTGAATTATTGAAAGTTGACAGAAGAAGGTGACAATTGATGTTGAAAATTAGTTGTTGACTGTTGGTCGTTAATATGTTAAGTGTGGAGTATAATTTCGATATTCACAAACGATACACTTTTAAACTTTGTATAATTGAGACTTTATTTAGTGATTATAGTTTCGACCATTTCACTTGACATTTTCAAACTTTCAGTTTTAAAATGTCAAGTGTTAATAGTTATTAACTAAAAGTCAACAATTGATAATTAATATTTTACAATTGACATTTAATTGTTGATAGTTAAAGGTTGATAGTTGACAGACAATAGTTGCTATAGTCCATCCGTTGCATCTTCCGTCCTACGTAACAAACTATCGCTTCAAAAACGACGAAAGTTTTACAGTGCGTTCTTTTTCTAACGCATTTGGTTTACTTTATCAGTCTTAATGTTTTTGTGTCGTTTCTCGAAGCGATATTTTGTGACGTAGGACGGAAGATCCAACGGATGGACTATCTGTCTTAATTGGCAATTGATGGTTGATCGACAATTCACAATTGTTATTTTTCAAACAAATTATACATGTGAATTGGTTAGTATCACACTATTTTACTTCGTAATAAATTTGGCTAATAATTATTAAACAATTCTTATGCAAATGTAAATGTCAAAACTGCAAACACAAAACAAAATAAAAGTGTTAAACAAACAAAGTTAATTTTATCAGCATGTATCACAAAGTTAAAGCCTGACAATCATTATATTTTACATTTAAAATTTAATTTTTGATAGTTGATAGTTAACAGCTAATATGCGAAAATTGAAAATTTATGTTTGACAATTGATATTTAATTATTGACAGTTGATAGTTGACAGTCAACTATTGACAATTGACATTTTAAAATTGGCAATTGATATCTAACAGTTGGTAGCTGACAGTCGACAATTACCATTTGACAATTGATAGTTCACAATTGATATTTAAAATTTAAGAGTATATGGTTGACAAATTTCTCTGCTAAGTGTTCTATTCAATCAAGATTTTTAAAGTTTATTTATTTGTTATTGTTTTTACAAAGGTGGAACTAGATTGAATGAAAATTATTAGTAATATAATTTATAATAATTACAAAAATTATATTTAATAATCTATTTACACGCTCATTACTGCGTTTTAATTCCAACATGCACAAAAGTAAGGTCAATGTGAAACCGATCGCAATTTTGCATAATGGAAACGCCTGCGATAAATATGCACATCCTGGTGGTGTTGTTTCGTGAAAACAAAATCGACGATTTTAAAAATGGAGAAAAAAATGTATGCCGCTTTCCACACGCATTCCTGGTAGAAAAAAAACCACAACAACCGCAGGAAGAGGACAATTTGTAATAAATTAAATTGCTGCGGCGAGCACTATAAAGGCGAATCTCTTTCTGCGTTGGCGTGCGGAGATTCGGAAAGGAAAATGTACACATAAACGAGTCTCATTCGCTTTTTGCGGTTACGGTGCGGCTCCGTTAATATAATTATCACCCAATTACCTACTTATCATTCCGATTAGAAATCTTCGGCCGGTGACAGTGACAGTGACCGCTGGACTGTCGCACCGTACAAACCGGCGAGAGAGAATTCAAGTGAAAGAAGAAAAAAGAAACAAGTTCAATTAGTCGAGTTTGTGAGCCATGTGATGTTAAAGTAGTCAATCGAGGTAATCTTCATGGTGTGCATCACGTTTCGGTTCGGTTTTGTAAAGATGATGGTTTTATTTCTGTTGGTACTGTTTCAATCGTGTTTGTTTTGTCGGGGTAACAGCGACCAACCAACGGTAAGTAAGATTATGGTAGGTAATGTTTTCTCATAACAATTTTTGTTTCAATCAATATATCAGAGTGGATAATTGAAGAAAGCATACCACAGCAATATTTTTTTTGAGGAAACATGTACATAAATTAAAAGTTTATCACATATTAATATTGCAGTATAAAGAATGGTATTCACTGCATAAAATAAAGTCATAAAAGAAAATGAAAACACGTTAACAAATCTTTCTGGAATTTGGTGGTGAAACTTTTTTAATATTAAGGGCACTTGGTTGATTTCACAAAAATAACCCTTAATACGTTAACAAATCATTTTGAAAAGAAATATATGAGTCTACAAATTTATGAACGCTTTGATCGCAATTGTACAACAAATTTTTGACTCATGAATAATCATGAACTTAAACCATTCAGCTTTAAGGCATACTTCTTCTACATAATTTCCTTCTTAATCTCCACCTGAACACTTATTTTATTTTTTGTTACGAATTTTAGGATAATGGCATAAAGATTTTAGTGGATTCCAACAACTTATTATTTGCACGACCAATCGTCAAACCCACTTCTAAACCGGTCTCACACGAACCTGGCGTCCCTTCTGTTATAGCTGTCCCATCAAAGCCTTCAACACCTGCGACTATAAACAGACCTCCAAATAATAATCCGTTTAATTGGATAACGTCAATTTTTGGAAATCACCCTAATAGCATAAGAAATCCAGAAAATTTCACCGAACTCTTAGGCTATAACGAGACAATGAGCGCGGAGATTATGTCCAACATTTTGAAACTAAACAATAGCGCCGAATTTTTGGAGGGAACGAACGTTACAGAAGGTAATTTTTTTATATTTAAGTGTAGATGAATATACGATTGAAATTTACAAAATACTCAAATAGGCTCTTTTAATTTTAATTCAAATTGAGTAAATTTGAATTTATTTACATAAATAAATAATATACCATATATACATAGCATAAATAAAACAAGTCAGGAACTTTAAATGAAAATACACTGATTCAAAATGTACCACAAAGTGATGACTTCAAGCATTAAATATAAAACAAGTCGCCTTAAATATTAATTATTTATTGTAAAAAAAATCTGTGTCTAAATTCGCTATATAGATACTAAATGATAATGGTCCTAAAATCGATACTTGGGGTAACTTGGGGTCTAGTTATTGAAATCATTAATTAGGTTTTAACATTAACTTGCTTTAATAAAATAGCAATAAGGTATCGAAATAATTTTAACTACAGTTTTTCCTATGACTGTTTTTTTTTTGCAGCTATAACATCGGCACAATTACATCTCATGACAAACAATCTGACGTTCGGAGTATTAGGCCCAGAAGGTATTGGCCAAAACCAGGAGCCTAATAAAGGAGTGGTGGATTGGATTTTGGGTCTAGTGGGAATACAAACTGGAAATAATGGCGGCGGTAATAAGCCAAAACCGGAACCGGAACCAGCGAAAAACTGTGGCAAATGTGGTAGGTTACTATCAAGAAAAAGAATAAATAAAAGCAAATTTATTAAATGAATCTTTTAATTTTGATTATAGCCAATTCATTTAATTAATTAGTTATTAAGATATTGATATAATAAATAACTCTTAATAATAATTATAATAATTATAGCATGTGGAGTAGGATTCACACAAACCAGAATCGTTGGTGGTGTTGAAACCAAAGTCAACGCTTATCCGTGGATGACCATTCTACAATATAACGGAAGGTTCTACTGTGGAGCAACTGTTATCAACAATAAGTACCTCCTCACGGCTACGCATTGTGTAAATGGGTAATGTCATTTTGTTTAACTTGATTCTCGCACCAACCAAGTGCCTCATTATTAACAACCCTTAATATGGGTTTTAATATTTCTTCTTTATACTTTCTAAGAAAATGCTTTTAAAAGTATCTTTCTGTATCTGTACCATGGAAAGTTGGTGACCATCATTTGATATTGTTCTTTATTTTGCGCCTATATGAATTAATTCTGCTGGTTTGAAGATTTGAATCCATTTGCGAAGATTTTTTAGCCAAGATTCTTTTATCCGGCCTCTTCTACCTTCAATTTTGCCTTCTACTATTAGCTGTAGAATGCGCAGTTAAAAGTATTCAACACAAAAAATATAAATACAACTTAAAATGTTTATGTTTATATAGTTTAAGAAAATGTAGGGTTTTTTGTAAATTAATTTACTTTAAGATCATAGTGATAATATTGTTGTAGCTTTACGAAAGAAAGGCTCACCGCTATTTTCTTGGACCACGATCGCTCCTCGCAATTTGAGACGAAGACGTTTACCAGAAAAGTAACGGCCATCTTGAAACACCGAGGGTACAACATGGGCGGTTCCTACAATAACGACATCGCTCTGCTTAGACTCGACCAAGAGTTACCATTCAATGGCCTCATGAGACCTGTATGTCTGCCGGTCACTGGGAAAAGTTTTACAGGATACACAGGTAAAAATTATCATAAATACTGACAGGTTGATTAGAAAACGTCCATCCACCCTTCATAAATTTTTATTTTAGTTAAAACACTTATTTAATTAATATTAGAAAAACATCTTCAAAATGTTGAGTATACTTTTGAAATTATAGGCAGTGTTTTAGTTGAAGTTATATTAAATATGTGGCCTCTATCCCACCCTCCAATTATGACGTTCTACTAAACATTTAATTTTATTTCATTTAATCTATTATTATATTTTTCATTTGTTGTAGATTTGCGAAATGTTTTCGTGTTTTTTTTCAAATTATTAGTTAATTTTCTACAACGTAAAGGACTTAAAATACATTTTTATTATTTTTAGGTAATACTAATATTTTTCTTATGAAATGTATCATTTAGGTATTGTAACTGGTTGGGGCGCTACACAAGAACATGGACAAGTATCTCAGAAGCTGAGGGAGGTGGACGTTCCAATTATCTCCAACATTGACTGCAGGAAAACAGGATATGGCAACAAAATCACGGATAATATGCTCTGTGCTGGTTACAAGGCTGGAGGAAAGGATTCCTGTCAGGTAAGCATACAATTACACTATTTTTTAACTATAATTACACCGAAACACAGATAGATTAATTACTGAATTGAATACATTAACATTTCAGGGAGACAGTGGTGGTCCTTTACACATCGTAAATCGCACAATTCATTCCATAGTAGGTACGTATGAAACTGAAATTTATATTTTATTATTATTAATATTATTTGATTTATTACATTTATGTAGTAAATAATTAAAAACACGGTTTAGCATTTAATTGGTATTAAATTATTAATTTAACTGTATTAATAAAATATTTTGCAGGTATCGTATCCTGGGGCGAGGGCTGCGCCGAATCCAATTACCCCGGAGTGTACACGAGGGTAAACAGATACGTATCCTGGATAAAAAGCAACACAAAGGACGCATGCTACTGTTCCTGAATACACTGTGATGATTACGGCCTGATTACATAATTCATACTAGTCTACATTTAAATATTTATTTTCCATTAAGTACGTCGAGTGGCTTATTATTATTAATTATTTCTCGGCAAGCCAAAACGTTTCCATATTTCCTTTCCCCTAAAATATTATAATATTTATTAATTAGATGAATAAATTATAAATGATTAAAAATTTAAAAAAATATTAATTCAATTAAAGTTAATAAGAAGCTTAATTATTAACACACCTTTACTTTAACAATCCCTCGATTACTTATTTTATATTTGGATATTGGTAATCTCTTCTTTGTTTCAGACGATATATTAATCATTCCAGCCTGTAATAAAGAAAAAAATCTAAAGTCAATAATCTTTTTTAAAATAAAACCAGAAATTCAATATTTAATGAAGGTAAACAAACTTAATCAGAATTATAATTATATTTACCAAACTATTTGACTGCATCCTTGAAGCTGTATTCACAGTATCGCCGAAAAAGCAATACCGAGGAACTTTTATGCCGACAACGCCAGCAACAGCTGGTCCTGAATGTATACCTGTTAAATAAAAATCGATATTATTATTATTAAGCGGTTGATTTTTTTTATATTTCTTTAATCGCCGTTTGAAATTTTTCTTCAGTTCAAACTTTTTACGCTGCCATTTTGTTTCCGGATGATGGACTTCAACTATTTATCAATAAATTAAAAGTTTGTATTTTAAATATTTTAAACTAATTTGAATTTCTATCAATATTTGAATTGCTGATTGGAACTTTAATTTCTTACAGAATATTTTTCTTTGGGTAGCGTATATTTAATCTTAATTAACATTTCAAAACTTTTAAGTAATTATATTTTAAATTAACGGAATTACCAATACGAATTTCAGCCTCTACACCAGCCGGAAGCTTCAACTCCTTGAAACTATTAACCATCGCTATCGCCACATCCGCCACCAACTCAGCGTGTCTTTCAGTTCTTTCAGGTGCACCACTGGCCGCCATATAAATTTGGCCAACAGTTTCAACCTAAATATTAATTATTATTTAATTCTACAACATTTAATTGTTTAATCGTACCTTATAAACACTGTATTTATCCATTAACTCATCGAAACAGGAAAAGATTGTATTCATCGAGGCAACCATATCCATGACGTCCTTCACACTGGTCGACTGAAGTCCCATAATCTCACAGAATAATATCGTCACTCCATCAAAGGACTAAAATTTGAATGATTTAAAACGAGCTATTTTATTGAATTTAAATAAAAATCACCTCGCAAGTGCTTAATTGTGAACTTCCGCTGCTCAATCTGTCCGCGATGGTTTTGGGAATCATGGAGTATAAAAGCTCATCGCCTCGGCGTTTCCATTGATCCAGTAACTCGTAGCTTTTTTCAAGTTCATCGGACTTTTGTTCCGCCTCGTCAAACATCACTTCCAATCTGTCAATCAATTAATTTCTAAATGATAATTCTTTAAATCATTTTACACAGTATTAACATGTAATGGCTAGTTAACTAATTAAGACTTTAAAAGTTAAACCTACTTTGAGTTATGTTGCCATCCAGCTAAAACCATTTCTTTGCTTAATCCATGATGGTTTAAATCATTTAAAAATATGCCTTGTTCTGGAAGCTCGTCCAAATCGTTAATACTGAAATTTATAAATATCTCCTAATTTACATCGTAAAGTAAAAGATTTGTTTTAATATACATTGTAAGGACGAATACAAAGAAGTATTTTAAAAATATTTAAAGTTAATTCTTTTCTTTATTCTAGTAAGTTTTCATTTAAAAAAATGTATATGTGCCCACCTCCTTCTAACCAAGATAATAAATAATTGCTTCGATAAAAGTAGAGTTAGTTACGTTTCAATACTTACATTGGACTACACAAAAAAATCATTGCGTCGATATCTTTAACATACTTCATTTGACCCTTCAACAAAATATTCCTCGTAGCTTTAATAGCGGCCGAAGCTTCCGCGTCCTGACCTTCCTGCTTGGCACGTTTCATCTTCTTATCGGCCACGCCTTTGAAGACCATCTCCAGTTCAAACATTACATTAATCAAATTCAATGTCTGAAAATAATAAATAATGTAATGTAATTTTTCGTAACCTGTACTTAGACTTACATTTTTCCACGTGAACGTGATTCCTTTCGGTCGTCTCAGTTTGAATAACTCGTTAACGGACCGCCCCAAAATACTCTCCGGCGTCTCCGTCCAGATTTCCACGATTTTCTCGCCGGCGCCCAGGATTTTCATTCGGGGGCTAATTAAAATTCCGAACGGAAACAGCTCGAGGAACAGCGAACAGGGAAACGGTTTCAAAGTGCGTTTCTCCAGGTTCAGTTCCTTTTGCTTCTGGTACACCATCTGAAAATTCAATTAAATATAATTTATTCGCCACTTAAATGTGATAGTGTATACTGTTTTTCATTAAGGAACTCTCCCTTATGTTTTTGTATTAGGAAAATAAAATAGTGATCACCCACCCAGCAAACATAAACAATGAAACATTGACTAAAATATTATGTTATATTTAAAAATGTGAAAATTTAAATAATGCATTACCTTTTTAAATGCGATTATTTAAAAATCTACAGTATAATTTTGGAAAAATACTACAAGTCCGAAACAAGAAAAATTAATTAATTAATGTAGTAAATTTCGAGTTGTTAGCTTTTATTTTTTTATTATTTTTTAATCAAACAATATAATATACTTACATATCCCCTGTTATCAAACTCCAATTTGTATCTAACAATTAATGAAGTCCTTTCTGTCGAGGCTGAGCTCACCTTATCGATAATGCTCAGTTTTAATTTTAAGTTAAAAAAATCCTTAGCTATTTGAGTGAGTAAACCTGAAATTCATTCTTAAATCAAGCTTTAATAATACGCGTTTAAAATTATTTATCGAAAGATTTTCAAATCAATTTGTAGTATTTTAAATAATTAAAACCATTACCCATTATATAATGTGAGAACCCTTGCCTTCCACTTCTGTACACCAAAATGCATCCGTTGACGTCAACGTCGGTGATGTAGATGGAAGGGCTCTTCATTTTCGGGTACGTGAAGGTAAACTGTGAGTGAATGTTATCGACGCTCGAGAGGAAATCAGTGAAATACCGACCTGTTGCCCTTATCGTAATATCGTAACTGTAAATGATGATTTAGTGATGAATTTGATTAGTATTTTCAGCTGACGTTACCCCAAATTACTGAAATACCGCACAAAACACTTTCCAAAAAAGTTCATGAAACTGTCGTAAGTGGCCCCAGTGACTTTAGCACAAGCTGCCGCCAAATTGGACATTACATTATCGGAGTAAACCTGGTGGGTATTAAACTCTCCGTATTTACATCCAGCTTCTTTAACGACGTTCTCCCATACGACATCACCATATTCTAACTATAACAAGCATTCATTAACATAATTCCATAGGTAGGGTGAATTATTATTTTGCGTAATTAGGAAATTCTTCCTAAAAACTTCAAATTAAAAGCTATATTTATTTTAATATATATTAGAAATTATATCAAAGCATGTTGAGCAAAAAATTGGTGAAAGTTATATATTATTAACGAACTTACTTGTACAAAATATTGGACACTCTCTAATAACATCCCGTACATGATTGCGGCCCTATTGAAGACTCAAGACGCCCAAACGCGAACGAGTCCTTTTATCCTGCCCATTAAAACATCACGTTTAATTAACTACGGTCAAAGCTTCATTAATATAGACGTGGCGTGCAAAAGGGTTGTTTAAAAGTGCTTAATTAGTATTGTCCTTTTGCCTCAAATTGTAATAAAGGTTATTGATTGTGACATGTTAAGAAAATTAGTGTATTCATGGTAATTAAATAGTTTTTAATAGTAATAAAATTATTACTTACCAGAATGTTTGTGCACCACCTAGAACACCTCGAAAGGAAATGCTCTCAAGTTGTCTGTTCGACAATGGAGGAAAATATGAAACGAGGCGATTTCATACATATTTATCAAATTGAATCTGCACACACCTTTTAGGATAATAATCCGCACGTAATCGATATACAGGACGTTTTTATTTACAAGGATAAAATATAAAGATTTTTATGTTTCAATATATATATTATACATTTATAACAATCAAAAAATACAGATACATGCATTTTAAGCAATTAATCACAGATTTTTTAATAAATATTTTAAACTACATACGAAGACATTCCATTTTTCTAAACTGCACAATTATACATTTTGCCAATTTTAATTTTAATTAATTTTTAAATATTGGAACATTTATCGTAGATGTAAAACGTTTGCATTTCTCCTTTTCCCTACAAAAAATAATGTTAATTACAAAATAGCATTAAAAAATTGTTTTTTTCATTTATTTGTTTGATAATATTTTTAAAAAAATATAAAAACTAAAATTATGAGTAATATTTAATCTTATCAATACAAAAACCTGTTACAAATAAGTTTACAGATAAGAACGTTTCTTACGAGACAAATCAGTTGCTCTTTCATAAAAAAAGAAAAGTTTGTGTCCTTGAAACTTTATTGCAGAGGATAACCCAAGAAACTTACTTTTATTTTCACCATCCCTCGCTCCTTGATAACGTAATGATCGCGGGGCAAAAGCTTCTTCGTGTTCAGCGATATTTGCACCACTCCAGGCTGCAGATATGAATATAAGATTTAAAACTTAATAACGCAACAACTAGGAGATGTAATTTAAAACTGTTAAAAAAAACTTTCATTCACAATCAATTCCTTCTATTAGTAATGTGATACACTATCTTGAGTGCTATTGTGTGTTACATTCGCTCTACTCACCGCGCTGGAAGATTGCATTCTGGAGGCGGTATTGACAGTATCACCGAAAAAGCAATATCTGGGCACTTTGATGCCGACGACGCCAGCTACAGCCGGCCCAGAATGTATCCCTGTAAAGGCAAATAAATTTACAACATATTTTAACAAAGATTTTCATTTTACGATTTACTCCAAACTAATTTATTTTAATCAATTAGGTGTGTACCAATTTTTATCTCCACTTTTGCACCAGAGGGAACGGTAATCTCCTTAACGTTCTTCATCATGCTAAGCGATAAGCTAGCGACGTTTTCTGCGTGCCTTTTCGTTCTCTCGGGGGCTCCACTGGCTGCCATATAAATTTGACCAACAGTCTCGACCTTTAAAGAAAAAATATTCTTATAGTATTAATTTCTACAATAGCAATTTTCTGAATCTAAAAAACCTTTAATAATACTTAACATTAATCTCACTTACTTATTCCATATACCTTACTTTGCTATTAACAAAACTACTTATATTCCTTTAATACTCACACGTCTTTATTATTGCATAATTTTCTAAATCGATAATAAATATAAAATCAATTGCTAGAAAAATTAAAGTTAATTAATACCTTGTAAACATCGAAAATATCCATAAGTGAATCGAAACAACTAAACACTGCATTCATAGAGGAGACTAAATCCATGGCATCCTTGACCGTTTCCGAATTGAAACCGACTAACTCACAAAACATGATCGTCACCGCGTCGAACGACTAAAATTACAATAAATCACGCATAATAATCCGGAAAATATATATATTTTTTATAAGAAATAGGAAAAAATTACTTCGCACGTGCTTAGGGGCGAATCACCATTCCTCAATCTGTCAGCCACAGTCATCGGTATCATGGAATAGAGTAAATCGTCCCCGCGCCTCTTCCACGTATCGAGCAGCTTGTAATTTTTCTCCAGCTCCGTAGTTTTTTGCTCTGCACGATCGAACAAAAGTTCCAATCTAGAACGAATTACTGGGTACATTAATTAGTTAATCAAGTACACATCTTACTTGGAATTATGCTGCCATCCAGCCAAGACCATCTCCCTGCTCATTCCGTGCTCGTTCAAGTCGTTAAGATAAAGTCCGAGCTCTGGAAGTTCGTCCAAGCCGTTTATTCTAAAAAAAAAAGTCGTCTTTATTGAATCCATTATTAACCAATTAAAGCTTTACAGCGGACTGCAGAGGAATATGATCGTTTCTAAATCCTCTAAGTAGCGCATCTCGCCCCTTAACAGGATGTTTTTCAGACCGTGCACACTGTCCCTGCGGAGACGGTAAGGTGAGGACATGACACATTCCTGCTCCGCGGACGCCGGGGCCTTCCAGGGGGATTCCCCGCGGAGAAATTCGATCTCGAACATCACCGAGTGTAGATAGTAGATCTGTAATGAAGGTCACATGCAATTTACCCGTTTTTTTATGCATAATTAAAAATTTTAAATAAACGCAAATATTTAAATCAATTTATTTTGATGGTTTAACTCACATTTTTCCAGGTGAAAGATATTCCTTTTGGCCGCCTCAAACGAAAATATTGCGTCACCGGTTCGCCCATAAATAATTTCGGTCTATTTAGAAGTTCCGTTATTTTCACACCTACAAATAGAGCATATGAATAAATATGGATTAAAAAAAAACGAAAATGTTTTTAAATTAATAAAAATGTTTCGCAAAGTGAGAACTTCCACAATCAACTACTAAAAGTAAGTAAACGTATCTACAAACAAATATTAGTTTTATTTTTTTTTTAAACTTATTAATAGACTAACCTGTACCGACAATTTTCATTTCCTTAGACATCATAATTGCAAATGGAAACAATTTAAATAATAAGTGACATGAGAATGGAGCCAGAGAGTTTTTAATCTTCAACTGTTCCTCTTTACGTTTCTTATTAATCATCTGTAAAAAAGGCAAGACATAAATTATAAATTAAAACTATGGAATATATTTACTAACGTATAATTCGTTATCGAAGTTTAATCTAAAAGTGACGTTGATGATATTTCTACCGGCCGTGTTGGTAACGATATTTTCAATCACTTCAACCTGCAATTTTAAATTGAAAGCGTCTCTTGCGACCTGCATCAATAACCCTGCAAAAATACGAAGGGCATCAGTATCGATTCACATTAAGTCATTTTTACATACGACCAAGCAGAGATTAAAAGGCCCCACATTAATCTAACAATTCCCAGTGATGCGGAGCAACAATAAATTCTTGATTTTTATCAAATCAGCAGAGGAAACATGGAACGCGTTTTTAATTTGTAATATAACTAAACACTTTTGGCTTCAATTAAGTACGTATTTTAGTATTGAGTGAAATTTGTACATTAATTTCCTTAACACTAATTTAATTTAGATAAAAGGTTTTCAACTGCAACATCCTTTTATTCTACATAAAACGTCCAATGCATTGAGATGGTGTACTCAATAAAATTAAGTAAATTGCGAACGCTTTATATTTTTCTATTACTCTGTTCTAAAATATTATAAAATTAAATACACTTTAATTAAATATTTACCTTGTAAATATTGTGTGAACCCATGTCGAGTACTTCTATAAACCAAAATACACCCCTTGGCGTCAACCTCTGTCAAATACATTGAAGGGCTCTTCATTTTCGGATAGGACAGCCTAAACTGATTATGGATATTATCCACGCTTTGCAAAAAGTCTGCGAAGTAACGACCAGTGGCTTTAATCGTGGAATCATACCTGAAATTAAAACCACTTTTCTTTACGTTTCTCGTCTGGCGAATTAAATCATACCCGAAATGGCTGAAGTATCTGACGAAACATCGGCCAAAAAATTGCATGAAATGGTCGTACGATTGGTTGGTCACCTTAGTACAGGCTTTGGCTATGTCACTCATCAAATTATCGGGGTAGACTTGGTGAGTATTAAAGACTGAGTATTTTATTCCGGACATCTGTTGCACCTTATTCCACACTTCTTCACCATATTCGTCCTATAAAATTTGTATTATTAAATAAAATAAGTGCTGAAATCCGACGCTGATAAATGGAGTGTCGACACAATTCATCCCTTCGCGCCTTGATCCCCGGCACGTTCTCGAGTTACTCAAGGTTGAGTTTAATTGCACCACTCTGGAAACTTTCCCGATGGAAACAAATGGATGGTTTGATTAAATTTCAGACGCTGAAAATTTACCCCTAAACTGCTGCCAAGCGTTCGCAAACATTTACGAAACAGCGTAGGTCACGAATAATGTCTCTGAAATTCGTTTTATACGGAAATTAAATGTATACATTACTGGAAACTCGACCACTCTATCATAAAATAATTTATACATTTATAAGAGTAAATAAATAAAAATAAAACACTGCATCACATTACAACAATAATTTTTTGTTCAGCTTAAAAAATTAGGTTTAATATTAAATTTAATAATAACTATTGGTTTCAGTTTACGTGAAGTGTCTTATAAATTAAAATAACACACAGTTTATTCCTTACTTCACTTGTGTAAGTGAAGTTAGGAATAAACTGTTTGTTATTTTCATATAAATTGCATTTATCAAACAGGATTGTGGTGACCGTTACTTGATAATGACTTGAAAGAGTCGAAACTATAGTCGTAGACAATTTATTAATGTTGTAAAAATCATTAATATTCAGTGGTAAAAAAACATAGGAAATAGTGTTTTATTTCATCCTATATTGGATTTATCAGTCAATCATTAAAATAATTTTTTTTAAATGAATTTTATTTTTTTTAAATTTATAATTACAATAATTAAACACAATATTTATAATTCAACCTTACGTTTCTTTGTTATAAACAAATGTGTAAACTTATTACCTGAATGTAATGTTGAACACTTTCCAACAGCATTCCATACATTTTCAATTAAATTTAATTTTCCCAGATAATGTACACTTATTATTTTAACTAGCGTGAGTTTAATTTTCCATGTCCACAAAGTAAAAACTGTGTTTTTTAACTAAAAGTTCAATTTAATCGAACTTTGTAGACATACTCATTCGAATAGATTGGAAACTCGCGGCGTACTGAACGCAAATTGAGCGTCGCGACGCCGACCAGTGCGTGCGTCGCTGTTAACAGGTGGCTAAGTATGATTAATACTAATTGACACCAATTACTGTTATCATCAATTCAATCAACACTGACCGTATTAATTGATGCATCATAATCATTTGAAATTAATACGTTTATATAATTATTAAGAAAACTAATTTTAAAAAAAGACACCAAATTCAATCAAAAACCTTTTAACACAAATTGAAATTCTTGAAGTATATTTGTCAGAAATAAATACTGTTGTTGCGCTCTGTCTAGCACGCTGAAAATTACTTTTGTATAAATTAATATTTATGGTGTAGTTAGTCAGGGAAGTAAGTGATTTGTTAATTAGTTAATTTTCTACAACCATGAAAAGGAAATTTGGCTTATATATTAGTGGTGATTCATTTTCTATGTCGATATGTTATAAATTAAAGGGTAAATCGCCGCGTATGTTTTACAGTTTGGAGGGTAAAATAGTGGCCATCCATCCACATGTATGCCTTTATTTAAACCCCATTATTTAGTTTAGTTTACAAGAAAACAATCGCAAAAAATCTATTCATTTTAATTTTAAGTAGTATGTATTAGTTTACGTTTAAATGTATATAGGGCGAGTTGATTTAATTATAGTGTATGCAACATTATGCACATTACATATTTCATTATTTAAATTTAACCTTAATGTAAACTGTATAGTACAGCATCGTTAATCCGGGTTAACTATTGGATGGGGGACCGGTTCTTAATGCGTTTTTGAGTAATAAGGTTTATTAAAGTAACAATTTATACACCAAAACCCGGCAAGTCTATAAACAAACACTACGACAGTAAACCAAATTTTTAAATATTTTCTTAAAACATTTTTATTTTTTTTGAATATGTATTATTTAAGCAATTTCCAATTTGTCACCATTCAATCCAAATTGTTCATCTTAAAACAACTACTCTATGCTTAGTTCTAGTTATACGCACAAAAACTAGGTGTCGCTTAAAAAATACTTACAGCAAAATTTAGGTTGTATATCTTAGTTATGTTAACTCGTTGAATATTATTTAGTAACAAGCACAACGTCCAGATGGCAGTAGAAAGTAATTAAGTTGTACATCATTTTAAAATCAATCTATGGTTTATATTTTAATTGAGGGATTCAAATCCAGATGTCGCCCACAGACACAGACTTTACAGTATACTTTCGGTGTTTAATTTTTAGTACAAGATACTTAAACCAGATGGCACCATATTTTAAAAAAATACTTGTATATAACAGCGATTTTTTTTTAAATACGTTAGTATTATTACATAATTAATTAGTGTTACCTGAAAAATTTGTGAAGTATAATTAATTAATTAATTAATTTTCTATTTGATACCCGAAAAGTAGAAAAGCAAATGATTAAATATATAGATTTCCATTTTTAATATTTTAATTAAAAATTATTTTATTTCAAAACATAATCGAATACAATTTTATAACTTTTAGGATACATAGAAATAATATATTGTTTATTTAACATGATATTAAAAAACGTTTTACAAAAATGCACTTAAATTTAAAAACAATATATAATAATAACAATTTTACAAAAGTTCTTATGAGTAAAAGTTAATATAGACTTAATTAAAAACATAAACTAATATATAAAAATATAATAACATAATTATCACTAGTTTAATACATGATATTGCATTAATATTAAAAGAAATCTTAAAACTATTGCATACGTAATAACAAAAAGATACTTAAATCGTTACAATCAAATAACATATAAAAATAATTACATACAAATTTTTAAAAATAACACAAATGCAGATGTGGTTACAACAAAAATGTCTATTTAATTAAAAACAAACCAAATTACTTAAATCTATTATTTACCATTATGTTAACATGTGTTATACATTCACTTTATAATTAAAATCAAATATTACTAACAAGATAGATACATCTTTATTGATAAATTTATATACACATGATTCGATTAATTATTTGGAAATATAAATATTGCTAGTTTTCAATAACGTAAGAACAATATCAAAATGTTAAAAAATTACAGTATTACCAAACTTATAATTACAATTGGTATTCATCATCTGAGACATTCAAAGGTTGCGTGCTTTTACGGTTGTTCAATTTTATTGGATTTGCTTTGTAAAACTTATAAACTTTAAACGTTATAAGTGAGAATAAGTAAATCAATATAATTATTAGAAAAGTTAAAAGATAATTTTTGATAGATTGAAGATTACTGTCATTGTTTTGGTTTATGCCAGGAGTTTTTTTAGGGGTCGTTTCTTCTTCTTTCCAAGTGTCGCCAATGAATGTTTTACCATTCTCATTTGACGACTTTTGATTATCTAAAGTTGTTTTAAGAATAATATTCGATGTATTTAAAAGAACATCACGTAATTGAGATATCGTATTTTGTATGTTGTTCGAAACATTCAAAAATACATCTTTGTCTATACCTTGATTTAAACGTTCTTCACTGTTTAATTTTATTACGTTAGTAGTGGTGAATTCGGTCGTGGCAATATTTGTTGATTCACAAGCAATACCGTGTATCCCCTGAACACTTCGATTATTTCCTTTAACTAATTCAATGTTTAGTTCGCTTGTTCGTTTCTTTAAGTACGAAAGCTTCTCACAGTCGAATTTATTGTTAGTCAAATTTATACGTTTAATATTTGTTAATGAGCGAATTTCAACAACGTTTATATCAGTGAGAAGATTTTCACTAACATCTAGTTCTCGTAAACTGTGCACATTGTGAAAGATAATTTCATTCAAGTCGGTAATTTTATTGTTGTTCAATTTTAACTTTGTTAGTGACCCCAAACCTACTACTGAGCCTAATTCGATAGAAGTTATTTTATTAAAGGATAAGTTCAAAGTTTTTAATTGTTTAATATAACTGAAAAAACCTTCAGGTAAATGCTGTATTTTATTAAATTGCAAATTAATAATTTCTATATTTACATAATCATTTGTCCCACTAAATAAACCTTCAATATAATTTAAGCTTAAATCAAGTTTGTATATCATATCAACAGTGTTGATATAAGATAAATTAAATATTACTAAATTATTTTTGGAAAGATCGATCGATTCAACATTGCGTAGATTTGAAAAAGTCTCAGCTTCAATCTCTTTTATAATATTACCTGAAATATTTATCTGTTTTAATGCATCCATATCGGAAAACGTACCTTGATTTAGCCTTTTTAGTTTATTATTGTTAAGTAATAATTTCTCCACATTTATTAAACCCACGAAAGCATCACCGCTAATTTGAATAAAACAATTGCCTTGGAAATTCAAATCGATTAAATGCCTGAGGTTAACAAAACGATTTCCCTCCAATTTTGTTAGATTATTACCGGAAATATCCAAACTCGTGAGTAAGTTCAAATTTTTAAATGCATCTTCCGTTATATCACTAATACTGTTGTTGGATAAACGAAGTGTTTTTATAGAAGATAAGTTCTTAAACGTAGATGAAGTTATTAATGAGAAATTCTGATTATTTAAATTTAGTTGATGCAATGATGGTAAATTGTAAAACGCATTGTTTATAGTATGCAATGTATTACCAGTTAAGTTGATTGAAGTTAATGATATTAAATTCAAAAATATATCCGATTCTAAGGATTTTAATTTATTATAAGAAAGATCTATTAATTCGATAGACTGTATGGAATCTCCAAATGTATTCTTGGCTATACTATAAATGCTATTATTGGCTAAACGTAAAACTTTGGTATACGATAAATTGTTGAATGTAGATGGAGTTAGAAGTGATAAATTTTGATGATTTAAATTTAATTCATGCAAAGTTGGTAAAAAATAAAACGCATTATTAATACTATGTATCATATTACCATTTAATTCTATTGTGGTTAGCGACTCTAAGTTTGAAAATAATTCCGATTCCAATGAGTACAACCTATTATATGAAAGATCAATTATTTGAATTGAATTAAAATATTGAAACACATCTTTGGTTATACTATAAATGCTATTATTGGCTAAACGTAGAACCTTGGTATACGCTAAGCTATTAAACGTAGTCGATGTTAATATTGATAAATTCTGATTGTTCAAATTTAATTCATACAAGCTAGGTAAAAAGTTAAATGCTTCGTTTATGCTATTTATTTTATTTCCAGTTAATTCAATTAAAGTTAAAGATCGTAAGTTTAAAAATATGTTTGTTCCTAGTGTTGTCAACCAATTATATGAAAGATCTATTGTAACGATAAAATTTATATAAGCGAAAGCTTTATTTTCAATAATTTCTATTTGGTTATGTGATAAATTCAGAATTTGTAAATTGTTTAATCCCTCAAAACTATAATTCTTCAATCTGCTAATCATATGAAAGGATAAATCACAAGTTCTCAAAGAATTTAAACCACGAAAAGCTCCACCTTCTATTTTGTTTACAGAACTGTTCGCTAAATATAAACTATTTAAATTTCTCAATCCTAAAAATGTACCATTCACAAGAGTTGTTAATTTGTTGTTTGAAACATCCAAATTTGAAATTGAAAATAAACCGAAAAATGAATTCGGGTTCAACTTTTGTAAATAATTACCTTCTAATATAAGCAAAATCAGTCTTTTCAAATACGCGAATCTGTTAGATTGAATTTCCTTGAGAAAATTATGAGTCAAGTCTAATGTTTCTAAATATTCCAAATCACGAAACGCATCGACCTCTATAATTGACAACATATTTCTTGACATGTTTAACGTTATCAAATCGCGTAATCCGTAAAATGTGTAATTTTTTAAGACGTTAATCCGTTGATATGACAAGTCTAAATTATTTAATTGTACGCTATTAAAAGCTCCAGCTTCAATTAATGTTATTTTGTTATTGGATAAGTATAACGCGCTTAATTCTAATTTGGCGAAAGATCCGTTCTTTATAATAGAAATTTTATTATTTTTTAAATCTATGTTTCGTAAGCTTGGCAAATCTTTAAAAACGCCCCGTTTTATAATATTAATATAATTGTTTCTTAAATTTATGGAGTATAATTTTGTTAATCCTTTAAAAGCTCCATTATTAATATTTATAATATTAGAGTTATGAAAATCTAATGTTTTTATGTTAATACTATCTATAAAATTGTTCTCATTTAAGATTGATATGTTATTAAAAGAAAAATCAATGTGACGTATCTTCGGACAATTTAACGTAATAGTAGATAAATAATTCCTAGATAAATTTAAATATAGATTTTGCTCATAATAATTATAATAATAATTAATAAATTGATGATTATTTATAGTTTCGATATTCTGTGATGAGAAGTCTAATATTTGAACGTCATTTAATTTTTCTAAAAATTGCATGCCAAGAGTTGTTAATTTATTCCCTTTCAAATATAACTCGCGTAAATAAATTAATGAATTAAATATATTATCAATGCTACTTAGTTCGTTAAAAGATAAGTCTATTACCCTTAAATTACTTGGCAATGCACCAGCTGCTATATAAATAATATTATTATTCGATAAAAATAAACTTTCAAGGTCTTTAAGATTACTAAAATCAGACGAATTCAACTGAGTTAACTGATTATTAGACAAATCTAATTTATTGAGATTATACAGATTCGAAAATGCTTTCGATCCAATATGAGAAATTTCATTATGATCGAGTATAAGTTGACGCAAATTTTCCATATGAGAAAATATATTATTCTTGATGTCTCTCAGTTTATTATTACTCAGTGTCAAGTATACTAATGTTTTAAATAATGCTCCTTCCTCCAGATCTTCAAGCTGACTGTTAATAATCGTAAGACTGTGCATTTCCTGTTCTATAAATGTATTAACATTAATTATAGGTATGTAACAATTAATAAATGTCGCACTATTCGAGTCAATATAAAAGTGTTCTGGATTTTTAATCTTCGAATATTCAAGTGCACAAGCTATACTCATTTGTTGCACAATCAACCAAAACACAATCCTTCCGCTTGGAACCTGAAATATAAAAGTTCTTGTTTTTGACATACTTATAGTAATTTGACTTTTTTTGTATAATAGGTTTAAATAATAATAATATTCACCATTGGGATACAATTAATGGTGCTTTAGAGTGACGGGGGCGATCCTTTAAACAACAAATAACACATGGCAGAAGGACCATGTGGTCGATAGCCTAACACTACTACTACTAATAATAAATATGTCTTATTAATTTATATTTCATTTATAACCGTAATATTTAAAAAATAATATAAAAATGGTATTTATTAATTAAGAAATATGATTTTACATTTGCTTTGAAATTTGTTTTAGAATTATAATAATAATTCCATTAAATAACTATTATTAGCATTTCTACTTACCATTATGGAATGTTCTTGAATTTCCTATTTTCTTAGTAATAATATCGCACTAATAAATAACTTGCATTGCCGCTATACAAACAGTATTTTAAATATATTTCAAAAACTATTTAAACCAAATAATCATCCGGATGATGTTTCCGCTTGTGCGATAACAAAGATAAATATTTACATAAATCCAGTAGGAAAACTTTGCCCCTTTGATTACTTCTCTCAATATAAATGCACTGCGAGCTACTAATAAAACTGTATTGTGGCGAATATAAAAGCTACTGTACCATTAGCACTAAATTATATTTAATTGCGTAGGCATAATTATAATTAGATAATAAAATCAGTTTTATTACATTTATTTTTATGAATAGTTACAATTTATTCATACAAATTCAAATATTTCTTACCATATGCGAACATGATTTTTGTATTTAATTATATTTTTATAACATCGTTTTAATTAACTATAAAATAAATCTACCTAACCATTTCAGATAAGTGATTCAAAAATCGGATCGTTTCTATTTCTTCATATTCTATTTTTTGGTATGTACTCAAAAACTTATTTCTATGATTTTTTGATTGGCAATAATTATGCTCGAACTCTTATTGCATACAGCCAATGACAAGGAGGCTTGTGTTTTTTTAGCCAATCACGTTAGTAAATAAACCGAATTTAGCTATTTCAACTGAGAAACCAGAAGTTAACTTTTTCCCGACAAACAAATTGAATTAGCCTTCATAAAAAGCGAAAAACGTTGTTTATACCTGTCAGTTGTAAGTAAATTATAAAATGGCAAGGTTTGGTAGCGCTTCATCATCCATAATAAATGCGACGGCGACAAGTTCCGTAAAAAATATAATAAAAACGAAATCATGTATTTGGAAGCAATTGGAAGAAATCTGCGCCGATAGAAACTGCCAGTTGTTCAACTACTTCAATGAAAACTCTTGCCGCGATTCTGGACGACTGGGCGTATAATATGAAGAAGGTAAATGGCAATGATTATAAGGAAGATGTCATTAAATCAATTTGGAATGTTTCGGCCAAAATACAGGAGATGTATCATAAAGATTTTAACGTAAATGTTGAATCGTTCACCGATATACCGTTCAAGTCGTGGAATTTCCATTCGTGATGGCAATTAACTCGGAATAAAGTTTGTTTTTAGTACATTCAAGGTTGTTGCTTATTCGCGATTTTTATTCGAGTTGACAGTTGCTCTCATTAAAATCGCTAAGCAACAAACTTTCATGCAAAAACAAAATTTATTCGAGTAAATTACCATCTACACTTTTTATTTATTTTTTATCTACAACTTTGTATTTTAAGTTGCCTATATTGTTATTTTAACTAACGATAATATTTATTAACCGAACCCCAGTAGTAGTATTGTTTGGCTAACGACCACGTGGTTCTTCTGCCGTGTTATTTGTGTATTTATGTATGTGTAAATGTGCTTGTTACTTTAAAGGATCGCCTACATCCTTCTAAAGCACCATTAACTGTATCCCAATGGTGAATGGTACCCGAGCTGCACTCTCGCTAACGCTAGTTGGCCGCAGCCGTATGCGCCCACCACCACCGTGTACCCCCATTTTTTATGTAAATGAATATAAAATATCTACTAACAAACCTAACAATGTAATGAGTCCACTTTTCCTATAAGCCTAAATTTAATATGTAAAAGAATCTTTGTCAGCCATTTCAACTGTCATGGTAATTCACACAAATAAATTGTGAGGGGAGATGGTTTTATATAATATTTATTTGAGAATAATTTTTGCAGTTTTGAATAGAATGCAAATAAATTTTATGTAATTAATCAAAAATTAATATTTGTTTAATTCGTAAATTTTATTAATACAAAATAATATACATACAAACACAATCAAATATTCATCAAAAATGATCAATAAAAATATTACAACTTATTACAACTCTAATAATAAAAATTAAAATCTCAACCGATAACGCCTTCATCAATCAGCGCCGCATATGATAATTTATCCTCACCTTCTTCGTAAATATCAATAGTTAATGGGTTATCATCAATAATTTTCGCCCTTTTCTCCTTGTTGTAATAAGTCGCCAAATGTTTCAGGGCCGTTTCTTTCTGGCAATTGTCCAAGTTTTTGAAATGATTCACATAGGCGATATACTGAACAATTGGCTGCTTGAGCCATTCGGGTTGGATGGCCCTTATATCGCATCTATCCACAATTTCGAAATTACCGTAATCAACGAATAAAACTGTTGTTTTTTCCTTTGAATTCTTGTAGATCTTCCCGCGGTACCACTGCTGATCTTCCGAATATTTCGCTATGCAAGGCGCGTTTAGCTGCAGGTTTTGAAGCCGAGGTTGTTTTTCTCCGTGTTGCATTAATTGTTTGCTGAGCGTTTCGAAATCTTCGGCGTCATTGTTGTACTCGTTCACTTCAAAAACGACTTGACCATCCTCTAATAGATTAATTAACGTTATTGAAAACATGTCGGTTTTGGGAAGGTCGGGTTGGGTGTATTCAAAAATCTCCTCTTCGATTACAACATCATCATCTGCAACATCACTACCATGACAAGGTAATATATTTGTGCAATTCGCTAAATCATTGACCATGAATTTATTAACATTGACTATGTTTTTGAAAATGATAGCTTTCGGGGGATGGGTTGAATTATCTGTAATTTCCACATTTATTTCGTGATCGACGATTAGTTTGTGTAGGACATCGATTTCTGAGGTGTTGTACTTTCCTGTTTTGGGGTAAACGTTGGCCAGTTGTACACGTTTCGCCACTATAGGAATATCCGGAAACGCAATTTCTCTGCGAAGATCGTTGTAAGTAACTTCCTCTATGTTACCGTAATCGACCATACAAACCTTAAACTCATCTTCTTCGACATTGTAACTCATTATTAAACCCCGGTACCACTTTCCGTTGCGGTACTTCACAGAACAACGGTCGTTGATTTCATATATATGACTCTTCGCAGGTGGTTTGGCAGCGAAATAATCGGTCATGATTTCCTCCATTTTGGTAAGGGTTTCTATTTCCGATATAAAATGAAAGTAGATAAAGGCACGTTCATCCACGTAAGTTGCAACACCTGAAAATTGCCTTTTTAAAATGGCCAGAGCCGGAAGCCAAGTTCCCGCGTTATATGGATAAATTCTTGATTTCGTTATGCAATGCGGAAGGACGTCATCTAAGATTCTAGTAGGTGAAATTTCGCTTGTTAAATGTTTCAATAAATATGGTGAATTTTGTTCATAAAGGTCGATAGAAGATGATACAGAGACCTCGTCATTAATTTCTTCACTTCTTTTTATTTCGACGGTATTTTTCCAGTTGTTTTGAGTTTTTGCGGGTTTACTTTCCCTGTTTGTGGGTATGCCAAGTCCATTTTTCACTAGAAGTTTGTTAATGTTACGAATTTTATTAACCGCCGGTTCGAGGGCGGAAGGTGGTTTGCAGGTTTTGAAACAAAAAAGCGCCGGCGCTGATAACAACTGCTTATCGGTTATGCCGACTTTGGCGAAGAATAAGTTTTTTTTGTTTGTCAATAAATCATTGAGGAAATCTGTCGCCGTTAAACTCCACGTCTTACCAATTGGTTTCACGCCGTCAATATGGCACCGATAAGCAAACGGCGGTTGTGTCAGGAAGAAATCGTCGATAACACCAATTCTTTCGCTGTCCACATTAAAGGTGAAAGCGTAATCCCTGCTAAAAACAATGTATTCATCCCCATTTTTAGCTTCGATTAATATCCTGTAATATTGTCGGTCTTCTTGATTGTAAGCGATACCGAAATCGCCCACATTCCATTCGGTTTTGGTGGTTAACGGGATTTCTGCGTAATGTATTTGTAGGCTCTGTTGGAGGGTTCCTAGTTTCTCTTGGAGAACCTTTTCTTCGGGAAAGTGGACGTAAATGCAGCTGGGGCTCTTCACGTAGAGTACTTTAACGGGGATGAATTTGTATTGGGAATAATCATCTGTATCTGAGTCATCGCCTTGGTCGCCTTGACTGGTTTTCAGTAAGTCCACAGTGAACATTTCGTGCTCTTCAGGTTCATCCTTGTGACAGGGAAAGTTTGTAACGAGCGATCTGAAAATAATTTTTAAAGTTTTTATAATATATTTTAATATAGTTATTTATTTATTTTATTGACTTATGTGTAAATGTGTACTTTTATTTTAGATACAGATACATTACAATGTAATTCTGCATTTTAACTTTTGATTAAAATAACCAGTAGAATTTTTAATTAAGATATTAAGTATCCACCACTTACAAGTGTCCAATTGACTTGGCTAAGCCATTGCTGACCATCAAACTGTTAATGCAGATGTGCTCCCTCGGATAAATCTCAAATAGTGTAATTTCTATAACGTCATTTGCAATATCATGCGGTGTCATCTTTAAAATTCGATTTTCATCCGTGTATGTAGACAAATGGTTAATCGCAGCCTCATTCCAACCTTGGCTTTCATTAATCAGTGCGATGTCTTTTAATTTTACATGAAACGCCTATTAAAAGGAAGTTTTATTGTATATAGTTTTTAAAATAAATATTATTGATCTTACCAAACATATTGACGTCAAGAATTCATCGCTGAGTTTCCTTAAGTGGTCCCATTTGACGGTAATATTTCGTCCGGTATCGACCAAAAACACGTCGACCGTTCCTTTTCCTTTGAGTACATCGGTAATTTTACCCCTGTACCAAACATTGCTGGTGGAGAGTTTCGTTTTTACGGCAACTGCTTGACCAATCTTTGGGGTGTAAATGAAGCCCTTCTTCTTGTTTTTGTAAAATTCAAGCATGTTCATCATTAGGGCTTCGAAGTTACGTTGATATTCTTTCTAAAAAAATAATAAATAGTTGTTTATAGCTTCAAAGTTATCGGAAAAAAAATAGTACACTTTAGTAGTTATAACTTTTATAAATAATATTTTTCATTAAAAAAAATAATTAAAACTATTTTTATTAATTACTGCTTGAAATAATAACTTACCAACTGTACATAAAAACTATGCGGATTATTAACATGACTTATTAATACATCGTAGCTTTTCTGCATTTTAATTTCTGATTGTCCGCTGTGGAATGACGGCGAAGAAGACTCCTATAAGAAAAATATTAGAATAAACAAATTAAAAGCTTTTTCACTTTTTTACCGGAATTGCGGGCGGTGAACTAATGTCGATTTGGTCGTAGGTTAAAGCATTACCGGTGAAAATAAGTGTGTCTCTAATTGACCAATCACCCGTATCACTGTACGCAATCAAATCAACCTCCAGTGTAGTCTGTTGCTCCTCCAACACCACCATTAAAATATGGCAACTAAAACAGCATATTAATTAATTAAGGTATGTTTAGAGAATTTTAAAAACTTACTCGGATAATATTTCGGCTATTAATTCGTTGATTTTACCATCCCAGTCTCCGTTTACTGGGAAGATGCTTTGGATCCGGCATTCGAAAGCGTAATGAGGTATGACTTTAACTTTATCTGGTAGTTCACGGATGCTGTGTGAAAGATAAATAACGTATATAATATTTCTTCTAAATATAATCTATCAACTTACTCAGATGCTCTCAGTTTTGCCTCGTTTCCATAATCGATATAAAACACGACGTACTTCCGTTCCGGCTCAACTTTATCAACGTTAACGAGCCGCACTCTGCACCAAATCGGTTTCTCCGGTGAGTTACACCTGGCCAGGTATAAATTTCCTTTAAGGAAAGAACAAAAACAATGCATTTAATGATAAGAATCAATACCATCATTCCAACTCACCTATGATGAATTCTGAAACTGGACTAGCCACTAATCGATTAACGTAGCCAGCCAAGTCCTTATGCATCGCATCAATTTCATTCACTTGTTTTCTTAATTGAACGTAAATACAGTGCGGATTTTCTAAATGCGTTATTATTACGTTTTCTTTCTTCTCTAGAAAATAAAATTTAAAGTGACGGGGTGCGATTCTTCAAAGTAACAAGCTCATTTACACAAACATGAATAAACAAAAATGAGGTCCAAACACCACTACTACTACTACTAAAATATAGATATAATAGTGATGGCAATAGTGACTACATGCTAATATATTTAGTTCTATAAAATATAAATATTTAGTTTTATTATAACTGTACTTACTTAATTTTATACCACCTTCTCTTGATGATCTCGAGTCTTTTATGGATTCTTTATCGGAATCAAAATGTTGGGCCGACACGGACACGCTGGAAATCCACTTTTCGATGTCCTTCTTTTGTAGTTTTGCATTTTCAGGTATAGCTAAATAAAACAAACAAAAAATTATAAAATAAATAAGTGACAATTGTAAGAAACAATAAAGAGTAAAATAATATTCACGGTTTTATGTGAGTTGTGTGAAGTTATTACTATATAATTAATTATAATTAAAACAAGGAAATAATAAGTGTTTTAATTATATAGTAAAATAATATATAAGTAAATTCGAACAACCAAATACAATTATAAAAAAGCAGTATACATATATTTGCAAAGACTAATTTATAACAACACATTTGAAATATTTAGCCTTAGCGTACTTGATTGCCCTATGGTATTCTTGACCTACCCAAATCGGTTTATTATCCTAATTAACCAAGCGTACTCTTGACCTACCGCAATAAATTATTCATTGTCCTAGCGTACTTTTGACCTGCCCCAATGTATTATTCATCGTCCTGGCGCACTCTTGACCTACCCCAAAATATTGTTTATTGCCTTACCGTAGTCATGACATAACCTAACATTTTTTTATCGTTCTCGGTCATTATATAGGAAACAAGTCAAAATAAATTTATAATTATATCAAGAAGATTATAAAAAAACAACATTTTAAAGTTCACACTAAAGTCAATTTTCGAAAATAATACAGATAAATGAAATAGAAAAAACAATTGGCAGTCATCAAAAAAATACTATCACTAAAAAAATTACATATAAAAATTTCAGATAATTCTCCAAAAAATGATAAAAGATAAATTGTTGACAAATTCTAGAACACTTGAAGAAAATGGTCGCAATTTGAAAAAAAATACTAGAAAATTCTAAAATCCTAAAAGAAATTAGAAGCCTTGGAGATAATTTTTAGAATTTAGAAGAAAATTTAGAAAAAAACGGTAAGCAATTATCAAAAAAAAACGGACAATTCAATTCGCAATCATTTTAAAGATCTAAAAGAAAAGTTGTTGGAAAACAAAAACTACAAAAATTTAGTAGAAATAAAAATATATTTATTGAGTAACAAATTATTTATTGAACTAGCGTACTCTACTTCAATAGAATATACATTACCTTTTCGTACTTTTGATCTAACTTAACAAAATTTCCAATGTCTTAACTAATTCTTGACATAGGCCAATATACAATTTATTGCACTAGCCAATTCTTGACCTACCCCAATAAAATAAAATATTTATTATCCTAGCGTACTCTTGCCTTAATCCATGATTAGGTAATCTGTATTTTCTTTATTATTTATAGAAATTTACACAATTTTGCTAACCTTGTTTGTAAGCATCCGATACACCACTAATACTGGTATTATCAGATTCCGCCTCCTTTACAACACTCGGCTCATAATCAGCAAGGATCAGCTCTGCCCTGCCAATTTCACACGAAAGACGGTCAGCATTGAGATTCAAGTGTTGCATACAGGACTCCAGAAAGGATCTAAAAAAATCATAAACGATTATGGTAAAGATATTTAAAAAATATGAAAACATACTGTAAATCATAGTCTGGTGTGTACGGCTCGTGTTTGAAGTCGTAGAGCAGTCTACGGGCGTTCCCCATCTGTTCGATGATCAATTTGACGTCGTGTTTAACGTCATGCTGCTTCTTCTGCGTCAACAGCTTCGCCACGTCCACGAGTTCCTTGATGACGTTGATGTGCTCGCTGAGCTGTTGTCGAATCTGTTCCATGGACTCGCGGCTGTCCTTAAGTTGTTCCTCTAGCTTATTTATCCACGCAGCCTCGATCTTCTGGAGTTTGTTGTGTATAGTGGTAAAGCATTTACTCACGGACGTTTTTATGGCCGTCATGTCGGTCACCATCATTTCATCATTCACTTTCTGCAACAAAAAATATTATTAATTTTTATGAATTTATATCACTTAAAGAAATACTGATATTATACTGTACAATATTAAAAACATTCAGAAACCCTATACTGTGTCAGTATTTCTTTAAGTGTTATTATGGAGTTTCGACAAGTAACAGCCGCATCAATCCAATATGAATTTATGTATTTTCTTTAATCCAATCGATTATAAACTATATAGAGAAGTAAATTAATCTAATTAATAATTGATGGATTGTATGTAATCAATTTTAGAAGATGTATAGGTTGTTGCTGAATTAACAAAGAGAAGATAAATAATTTAATTAGGAATGTTTTGAATCTGCTTTTTAATGCCAATAACATTATATTAACTTTGGACCCGGACTTACATAAAAATATAATGAAATAAAAGATTATTTGAAATTGCAATTAGACATCATCGTGACATGATTTCACCTCACATCCTTTGATGACAATATCCTTAAACAGCGGCCAGTATCTCACATTCGATCTTTAAGGCAAGGAGGAAGGTTAAAGGCACGTTACATCACGAGGCAGGCAAGACGGGAGAGGAGAGAAAAAGAGTGCTATCTGGGGAGGGGCTCCTCCGTCGGCGGTTCGAGTTTCGCTTTTGCCGCACGGCCCTCAGCAGTTAGTTAAGCACGAGATGCACAATCGCTAGCAGTGACTAAAGTTCGCGTTTCCAAAAGATTTAAATTTTAATTTAAGTAAAAATAAACGTAAATAACGAATAGTAATAAAAGATGCAGGTGTACACCGTGCTCGTGGTTTTAGGATATTTAATCATCACAGGTGAGAATGCATGCATAGTAGAAAAGTCAAATAAATAAACAAACTGGTGAAAGTTGGCAACACATTCGACAGGTTGCGAACAAGTCGGGTCTAAAAACGGAGGGCATTTGTGGCACGGAGGGCTAATTACCGAGTTTGACTGTCGCGGGAAATGTAACTCTGCTTAACTAGTTTCTGTGCTGGAATTGATGTTGTAGGTAGAGGGAGTTTGTTGATGAGTTTTATGAAAATTAAAAAAAAATAATTAGATGTATTTTATAAAGCTATTTATTTCTGAAAATAATCAATTATTAAATGTTACTTATTGGTTATGAGATTTGCTTATGATAAGCATTTGTTTATAATTTTAAAGAACCATCAAAATCTCTTGTTTGTGTGGTCTTATTAATCTCTAAGCCCTCACTATAGTAAAGACGTCAATATATATTACCCGAGATTACATGAAAACCTTCATATTACTTTTTTTTTCAAATATTTGGTTATTCTTTCTATAAAGGTGTGAAACCCCAATTGTTATTTTTTAATTATAAATTGATTTAACATATTCTTCTAATCTGGTTTCTTCTTTTTCGATTTCCTGTCACTTAATATTTTCATGGTGTTAATCAGGTTGGTCAAGATAACATTGAAGACTTTTTGTCCCCCTAACCATAGTTACGGACCGATTCCAATCTATTCATGTCTCATCATCGGGAATTTTTAAAGCAATTGAAATAAACCTATATTACATACAATTTTTACACAATTATTTATTCATTTAAAGAATTTAAGCAAAAAAAAAAAATAACTACAGTTTTGCCATTGTTTATGGTTTTAAAAGTATGTACAGTTTCTACAGCCTACAATTTGGACAGTTAATAGTTCAATAAATAGAATATAACAATTTTTATATACCAACAAATTGTAGGCTTTTAAAACAATGGCAAAACTGTAGTTATTCTTTTTGCTTAAATTCTTTAAATGAATAAATAACAAGGAAGTAAACTTTTTAATGTGGAAAAAAATAATAATTATTCAGTGTAGAAAGTCCCACACACAATATTTATGATGTTCTATAACATATCAAAGATTTTTATCAGAACTCCAACCGTGCGCATTCAGATGAAAAAAAACCTAGTTATATAAATAGAAGAAAAACCGTCAATTATTTATTTGGTCTGTGAGAGTAAGGCATTGATTGGAATGTAATTAGTGGACGAAAGCGAAAATGTGGACGACATCGCCAATTCTTTGGTGACACTCGGAGTGGAATTTAAGTGAAATTGCATAACAATCGTCGTATTTTTTTATCAATTAAAATTCAATTAGAAGATTCTTAAGTAGACAATAAAACAACCTTACACCCTTAGAAAATAATCGTGGGATCTTCACTGTTAAGTGTAATTAAAGACTAATTTAATTTATACGCGTCATGAAACACGTAAAGTAAGCGGTTTTTAATTGAGGATTTTGCATGGTCATTAAAATACCAATGATTTCTATTAACGTATTTACCAAATCAAAAAAATACAATTTAATAAAACTATTCCAATTTTAAAATATCTTTTACGTGGCTATAGAAAATTTTCTAAACAAAATTTTATAACATCATTGTAAACTCAGAAACAAAATGAAATGAAATTTTTATTATTTAATGACAACATCACGATTTTGTCATTGTTTATGGTTTTAAAAGTTTGTACCGGTTTTAAAGCCTATAGTTTGCATAGTTAATAGTTCAATAAATATAATTTAACAGTTTTGATGCTTAAAAATCATAATTTTTCTTAAATTCACATATTAACTGACATATACCAATAAAATCTTTATTGTCCTAGCGTATTCTTGACCTAACCCAAAAACCTTAAAAACCCCAGTATACTCTTAAAAGTTTTTTTTCACAACTTAATTGTTTTTTCTTTTGTTTTACTTTCTTCAATGTCAACTGTAATTTGATAACATGTGTTTTTTATAATGTTTATTAATTCAAAATATTTCAGATGCTTTTTTTGTTTTACTTTCTTAATTGCTACTATTTTATTTGTGATGATCAGCTTTTTTACTTGATTTTTATTTTTTTAACAATACTAAAAAGAGCAGTACAAAGAAAGTACTAGAATGACTACTTCACCAATTGTTGACTGCACTGATGGATAAGAAAGTCGATGCTCATCTGTTAATTGATTCATATTTCATCTTTATGACTTTAAAGGTTATCACCATTCTCGGCATTATACTTCAAATATTTTATGCAAATGCCTTCAAAGTGAAGGTTACGATTTACACGTTAATCGGAAGACGTAGATGAATTGAACGAACGAATCAAATTCCTGAATTTATATAATAAAATCATAATAAAAACAAGGATTGGGACAGGGTGATTATAATTTGAATTGTGCACAATGGCTCGAGATGACCTAAAAAGGATTTTAAAAAAGTGTGCAATGAGATTCGCACGCCAATTTTCACACAAACTCGCACTTGCACTGTCGTTTATGCATATAATTATCTGTGTTGGGCAACGCGTCTTTGGATGTAAATATTTTCAACACGTTTGTAAGGAGATAACCGTTAATTAATGTATTTCTTCCTAGTAGTATAGAAAAAAAATATTAATATTTTCAAAATAAAATTAGCTTATTAAGAAGCTTGGAAAAAATACCATTTTGGACATTTTTTTGAGGGTATGGAGATGAAAAATACATCTAAATAAATCCAAAATGTTTTATTATTTATCATAGATTACAAAATGTTGGTCGCCAGAATGACTTACTATTACTATGTTGTAAACTATTTTTAATAGAAGCATTTCTATCAAAAAAAATCTTCATAAATTAATGGCAACCGTAATGGAATCGACATAAATCTTCTAAGCAGCATGGGAAACAATCCGTGAAAATGTTACCACGGTTGTTTTGGCGCGCATATAAATCGTACGCGGAAACAACTTTTAAGAGTTCGGACTATCTCCAACGGCCCCTTTCTGCCCGCGGCTTATTTATCTGCCCAGCGGACGCACATAAGCGTGCCGCGGATTATCGCAAACGAACCGACCGTTTGCGACCTCGAGGCAACGAGTTTCTCTTCGCTGGGTGTGTGTGTGAGTGTGCAATGTTTATGTTGGCGGAAAAAAAATGATTCAAAACACCTTAGAACTTTCGGTAATTTTTGGGCATCGTTTAATGATTTTGACACTTCGGGCAAAGAATGTATATATTTTTAGAATTTCGTAATCTTTATGAAAATGATCATCTGAGATATGTATATGTTTGTTTGCTACGTAAAGAAAAATGTTATTACTATAATTTATCAATTTGATCCTATAAACTTCTTATGAATTATTAGCTAAGTGTGCAAGACAACCATAAGGTAAAAAATTTTTTAGACCATTAATTAACCATTAGTACAAAACTACTATTTGTATTTTGGTACTAATAATGGCTTTTTTGGCAACTAATTGTTTTTGAATAGTATATAATTGCTACCAACCACAATTGACTATCTGTTAAATATAAATCAAAGAGTATTTCCTTGCAACATTGCAATTTCGATTTATTTTATATTGTATTCAAAAAATCAAAATCAGTCTTTGTATAATAATTAGAGCAGAAAGCATAGCTACAAATCAACGGCTGTCCTTGCTACGATTACTCGTTTCGGCCTTCTTTGGAGCTCAACGACATTATTATGGGTCGGTACAGCGTTTATGCAACGGCGGATAATTATCACCGTCGGTAAAATGAGCTTTTATTAATGGTGTGTCTACTCGAGCGATAAATGTAATCTAAGTGTAGTGAATGACTCATTTTTGTTGTATAAATTTTTACTAACATAAAAATCAGATTATCAAATGACAGAAGCTAGCATTAAATTGAAACACTTTGTTTTTTTCCACCGAAATTTTAGTGGTGTTGATTACATTGTGAAAGATTATAGATTGTAAAAATCAAACTACATTTTCCAAATAACTGTTGACGAAATAAAGAAGATACTTTTATAATAAATAGCAGATAGCATTAGTGATATTCACCAACATCAGAATTTTGGTCTTTAAGAAACAATGTTACGTTTTCACTTCATTTCGATTTGATTCGCTAATGGAATTGAAAGCATCCTCGATTTCGTTCCTAACGTCTACTAAGTGCAGCTATCATTATCCTTACAACTTTCCAAATGCGTTTATGAAACAAAAATGATCCTCATCTCTCGCTCGGATGAATTCTCTAGGTTTACAAACGAAACGAAACGATGCGATGTATAACGCAACGACGATGTGCTAAAATGTTCATCTTGCGATATTTTCGTGCCGCATGTGGAAATTGACGACATGATGGAATGGCGGCAAAAAAGGATCGTTACAATTTACTTTCAAAATTTTAAATTACAATTCAGAATAAGATAATAATACGACTGTATTATCACCTAAGTCTGACAGAATTTAAAATTTCCGCTGTTGTTTCTTCTTTGAAATTAATTGCAATGATTTGAGAGCGACATCCACTTGTGTTTACTTTTCATTTAATAAGCCATGACCAGAATGCATGTTGCAGGAATTTTAATTGAATCAATATTTCATATCACAACAATAAAACGTATTCAACAATTTCTATAATTACACAACTGCGCGATGGAATTGATGTCAACAGGTGAGATAGTGTAAGAACGAACGATTTATTACTTCCACTTATCAGGCAGCGCCATATGGTTATTATAATTTATAACATAACAACGAGATTGGGTTCCATTCTCCGCAGATTCATCATTGAGCGTAAAGCACAACGATTTCGTTTCGAAAGGACAATGTGGTAATTTAGATGAAGAGATGGCATATCGATAAATTGTGCTTGGAAGGTTGCAAAATATTTTGTAGATTGATTGTTGTATGTGAAGAGGAGTTCTGTAACAGAGGTGATAAACTTTTTGTACTATTCACGTTTTGGAAATACCTTGGAATTAAAGTATAGAGAAGCTAAAATGTGTTAAATTGTCAATTATTTTGGAAACGGTTAATTGGAGTTTTTTTAAAAGAATTTGTAAGCATTTAAGTTCTACTGTAATTTTTACGCATATATAGGAGTAGTATCATTGGCTAATATTTGTGTATTTATGTGTGTGTAAATCAAAAAGGATAAAAGCATTTTGTAAACCAAGACCAACAATTTCCCAGAAATTAATGTTCCTCTAAGGAAATAAAAATCTTCAAAATTATAGCTTTCCATCAAAGATAATCATCATCTGGTTACAAAACAATATCCGTGGGAATATTTCGCTGTTAAAATTATAAAAGCTCTTCAAAATACGTTTTCGTTTTGGAAAACCAAAATTTATATCAAAATATAAATAAATTCTAAAAGTCTTACTTAAAGAATAACAAAAATCTGGTTTACTATTCACCAAACATTTATATGTATGTTTATTTTTTTAAACATTATTATGTAAACGAACCAAGTGATTCATTTGATACTAACGATCTGATAACAAGATGCGAAAAGACTTATTTCCACCTCAACGATCAATAGCTTATTATTCCATAACGTCGACATTACATAAACCGTGCTGAAACACCGATTGGTTCACCGCACCGTTTTCACGCACTATAATTCCGTTCCTTCCTCACTTCCGTGCCGCAACTGTTGACCAAATTGAACGGATGAATTTCGCGATTCGAAGGTGTATTCTTTTGTTTCGGAAGGTCGGCAACGCGGATTTACTGCTGCTTTTCCTGCTTTTACCCAGGGCGTGTCTACAAATCACGATCGACGAGATTGAACGTAATTTTTCGTTCATTCATGGTCTCGAAGATGGAAGGTACTTATGGTATTCCTTCCTGAAAGATTTTGGAATGTTTTGTGAGAAATTTAGAAACTATTTTAATGTACTTACAAAAATTCAAAACTCTAAAAAATCCATAGTAAAAATACATTACTATTACTTGTTGTTATATCGACCACATGGTTCTTCAACCGTGTTATTTGTGTATGTGAATGAGCTTGTTACTTTAAAGGAAACATCTTTCGTTTCTTTCATGATTCATTTTCTCTAAGCAGCATTGTTGCCCTGATGAATAAGCATCCATATTAATCGTTTTTCATTTGAGGCGCGGGTCCCGCCCTAACGGTTCGGACTAGGTCAAGTACAGGGGGGGCCAACTCTCGGGGAATGCAAATAAACGAAACCAAAACGTGTCTTATGTAAGAGTAATTGTTAACCGGCTGCGGTTATTAATTGCCGGCCGGAGGTCATCACGCGAGAGGCGTGATATTTGTCTCGGTAGCCTGCGAGGATCTTATTGATATTTAAACGTATTATTAGAATTGCTTATAGTATCGAAAAAGTGTTTCTACAAGGTTAGGCAATCGTATATTAGGTTTGTAGTTTATTACCATAGATATGGATATTAAGATTATTGGTGTTAGACAGTGTACTTTTTTTATAGTGAGATTATTTGATATGAACACGATACATAGATTCGAGGGTGAGTCCACCTACCCCCCTTACGAATACATTTTACAACTATACTCAAAATGTCGATGGATGTTTTATCTTTGATTTACATAAGAAATATATGTAGGGTGTTTGGGTAGCTTTTATCCAAACCTTCTAGGTTTATTTGATTGAATTTTTAATGAAATAGAGGATAATCTATTTTATCTAAATCATAACATAATATAACTTAGTTCTTATTAAATCATTGTGTTTATTTTAAAGATTAGAGGTTGGGGTAGAGACCACGTACCCACATATACATTATAACTTTGATTTTTAGAGATTTTTGGTACACCTTCTGAATATGCAAGATAATAAAAGTGTATTATATTACTATTAAACTAAGGAATTTGATAAATAAGGTTCGTTATTAATTACCTGCGGAAATGTATTTCACTGCTAAAATTGAATATCTTCAAAGGTTCCCGCACGCGGAAGATCGTGACCGTTCCGCCGGCAGCGGGACCGCAGTAAATCACCACGGAGAAAGAGGAGGAGGCTTCAAGGCCCATTAGCCGTCAGATTTGCTTGCGCAATGGCTCTTCTGTTCTCTTCAGTTGGAGGGCAGGAACAATGAGCGATTATCGGCGGGAACGCGCGCGTCATGTATGTGCCAACTTTAATTAATCGAAAGAAAAGGCGAGCCGTGCTCAGCCATTACTCCTGATAATTATTAGAAAAAAATAAGCATACGACGAAAAAAATGGGCAATGAAACGCCGATAGTTAATTATGCGTTGCGGAATCGCGCCGGAGAACAATTGCTTGCGTGCACCTTAGACGACTCTATTATTTACTAATCGCTCGTTCCAGTTTGCCTCTGAATACAAATAAATTAGCAAATGCTGTGCGCCATTATAATTTTCTGATGTGGAAACTTACTCGAATGTAAATATTAAGAATTAGTCGTAGTGAATTACCAACGAGAAATTAATGGCACGTGCCTTGTAGAATCAGGAACTCTTCTGTCAGTGGATGCTGCAAGGTGTTTGCGTGTGTTAGTAGTAAATTACCTTAAATTGACATGGGCGTGTGTAAAAAATAACTTTCGCTTATATAACCGCAGGAAACGATTATTGATATTATGCAATTAATTAATGGGTTTTAAAATTAAAAAAAAAAACTATTGGTATTATCATAAACTATAAACCTGACTTTTCCAGCCAATTGCATTACGAACACAACGCATATACGGTCGTTTATTCTCGTGGAAATCGGACCAAAGATGATGTTTGTTGAAGGCTGACGTTGGGCAAATTTCGCGTTAATTGAAACGGGCTCAGCACACACTGTCCACAGAAATTATGGATTGTAATTAAATCCAGATTAAAGCCATGTAATCACTTGTTTGGGTATACACGTCATCATAGGAATTAAACAAATATCAAATTTAATCATTCAAATTCAACTAATCCCTACGTACGCAACCAAATATGCTTACATGTAAGTCGAACCGAAATATATGACCAAAAAATATTTATACCATCTACTTATCATATAACGGCTTCTGAACACTACTCAACCAGAAATTTAGTGATAATATAGAGTTTGAATCTGTTACAGGCTCATTAATCCAAGCTTGGATGAGTGAAGACAATACAATCTATTGAAATAAATTATCAAAAGGTTAAATGCCTTTTGATAACAAGTTCAAAGACTACATTTGATTTATTTATTAAAAAGTTAACTTTATTAGTATAATGAACATTAACTATTAAATATTCTTTATTAATAATTCCTTTAGAATGCAACGAGGAAGTTTAATCGAAAGGTACGTGTGACTGAATCAGTTGGTGTAAAATGTAAATGTATGAAGAAATTTCCGAGAATAATCGATGTGTCTAAAGTGTCCAGTTCACTCTCCCTTGTATGTAAATGGGAAATTATTCATGTAAATTGACGTTTATGCACTTCTAATTAAAGCCATTTCCAATGCGGTTCGACGCCCACGTATTGCACGTATTTGCATAATCATTGCTTCTGTTCAAGCCTTTTGTTTTAATGAATTCTATATTGGTTAATTAATTAATTACTTTTAATTTATGATATTTTTAAAAACCTGTTTTATAATTTTACTTTATATAAGCGACATTTATTTACTCTCTTTTGAAATGTTTCTATATCTATTGAAATTATTTGGAAAAATTCGAAATATTCTGATTTCATTTAAAAAGTTAGTTGATAACTTTGAAAGGACAATCCTAGAGTTTTTCTTCTCATTTTTGGCTGTGCCAGGAGGGAGCCGAGCTGTTCCACTTTCCCCTAACGCATGTCGTAATCAGATCTAATGTATTCTTGAAAGATACGCAAATTCTGGGCAGTCGAAATGGAAAGCAATCGTTACTAAGAGGTAAATGAGTTCACATCAAATAACCAATCGAATATGAGATGTTTCATTTATAAAAGATTTACATTCAAAAACCATAATTTATATCACTAAAACGTATTTTTTTCTTATATTGTTTTGTCTTGTGTTTTATTTTTTACGAGTTGTGAAACTGCATGAATATTCCATGTAATCGGCTGCCCCTTAATTACGAATTCATTGAGCATTTAAACGTTTTCGTTATATGTCAGATATAATTATTAATGCACTCGAGACGAACGCACGAATTTCCTTTTAAAATGTTCCAATAAATGATGTATAATTGCAGTGCCAAAATGGAATTTGCCAATTAGTAAGGATAATCTTATTAAACGATTTTATTTATAGCTTTAGTAATTACATAATTAAAACATTAACAGATTATCGTATATTAATACTAAAACCGTTTACAAAAAGAAAACTAAATCTGAATATAAACATAATCTTTAAAAACTATAAACTTAAATACAAAAGTTATGGTAAACTGTTTAAATAATTATTTAAAAATAAATGGAAATAAATCAATTCAACTTAAACTTAAATTCACCCAAAATACGAATTAATTAATTCAAAGAGCAAGAAATTTGTTAATTACTCAAAAAAATATAATATTCTACAAATACAGTATTAACTTATACCAATATAGTAGTATTATTTATCGTCTAAGCGTATTGTAGACCAAAGCCAATAAAATTTTCATTGCGCTAACGTACACCTAATTTAACGTACCAAAAATCATTTTAACGTACTCTTGACCTACCCCAACATATTATTCTTTATCCTACTGTTCTCGCAGCCAATCACAATATATTACTTGCGTGCTCGTGACCTACCCCAACGAATTTTTCAATTTATTAGCGTACTCCTGACCTACCCCAATATACTATACATTATCTGTGTGTATGCGAAATAAATAGAGAGTGGGTTATTTTAACTTATGTAAATGTCATAATGCCACAGGACAAATTAGCGATTGACAGATTAACAAACGACAAATTTTCAGAATAGAAAACGTGGATTTACTTTTCTAAGAATATGAAGACAATTCCATAAATTTCAATCTAGAAAGAGTAGAAGAGCGAACTATTAAAGCTAAATTTTGTTACCATTATTTGTGCTACATTTATAAGTAAATAATTACAGAGGTAACGAAAATGCTTGTTTGTAATTATATTTCTATCTACATCAAAATTAGGACGATAAATGAAATTCACTTTTCAAAAATGTATCAGAAAGTAATGGCTTCAAGCATCAACTATACTATCTACATCAGTATGATTTCCTATACTTTTCAATACGATTTGAATAGGATTTTAATATTGGGAGCGAAACACATGATTGTATGACATTTAGGCTCTCTCGGCGAAGATGTTGTTACACCCTTTCACCGACAACCGAGCACGCGAACTTTCAACAGTTATATACTACGAACGGTATAATTTTCCTACATTCACAACGTGCACACAATTTATTTGATACGTTTATCAGATTACATTACAGGATCAATGATAATAGTTTCTTATATAGAAATTGTACATAAACCAAATCAGTTAATCATTTTTCATCATATGAAAGGAATTAAATATTTTGTTAATATCATATATTAATGGTTACTTACTTACAGGTGCGTGTTTTTCAATGATTACATCCTAAAGAATAATTAATTGCAAACAAGGACCAAATGTAGAACTTTCAGGTGCAAGAAGTTACTTATCCCTTCATAACACAATCGCTAAGTTTAAATATATAACTCTTATTTAGACCTAATTATGTATAAAATATAATAATTAAATACTTATATTTATTGATTGTATTTCTTTAAACATTTTTGGTCCATCTCATTAAGAACAATTTAATCTAAATCTGCATTAGGGCAATGAATAAAAATTTATTCGAAAATCAAATTTGGTTAATATAGGAAATCTTTCAATGTATATAAATGTTGCATCAATTTCAATATTTGGAAATGGTCACCTCAACCTTGCTACAGACGAACAAACATTAAATCATCATCATCGATCTCATCATCGCCATAGAATTATTTTCCTTCGTATTTCCTAAATCAATCCCACACATTTCTAATTGGACACAACGGTCGTTTATTAGAGACGTACCAATCCATATCGAGTATCGAAGAATCCGCGCCGGCACTCTTGATATTTGAACATTGCCCGCCGCAATTGCGAAACGTCTTTGTTGGTGCGATCTTCGCGACCGAAGGTCAACCGGCTCATCTTTTCGAGGTGATAATAATAATAATAATAACATTACTGGTTGTTCCCAGGTGATTTGGTGATCTTTTCGATGCTGCGCAGTTTAAACCCGCCACTAATTAATTTCGGTAATTTATGCACGAGTATGTCTCATTTTCTGCACCATCATAATTTTTTAATGAAATATTTATATAATGGGTTTTTTTAAGGAAAATATATAGCTTTTCAATGTTTTATTATCAATTTATAAAACACATATTACGTCATCATCACATTTTTTTAGATTTTGGATTTTGTTTCCCGCTCAATAACACCTACGGACTGGTTCGATCAGCGCAATGTCGTATTATTGACATATCCCAAAAAGTATACCTCTTAAGGTTAGCGTACTATTGACCTATCCAAATATATTTTGAGTTTACGTAATATTACTTCTAACCTTAACGTTTGATATGACATGTTGAAACATCGGTCTATTGCTACTATAAAATTATTTCATCACAATAATAATGCATGCTTTTTAATATTCCATTACCTAATGCTATACGGCCGATCGAAATTGCATAAAAACACTTCCGAGATGCCCGCTTAGGCATCTTCAGCAATAAAACAACAAAAACGGCAACTTTCACCGGTCCGTCAAAACCCGTTTGTCGTAATGGACGCGACGGTAATAATTCGCAATAACCCCAAAGGTGAAATAGGAACGGACAGACGCCGGCGGAATGATAAAACGTCTTTATTTTTGCAAATCGTACATCTGGGTCGCGGTTAGCAAACGATGTGAATATTAATTCGCGATGCATAAAGCAGGCTTCAAAATTCTATGAGCAATTTAGATATTACACCAATTATGGAATGGATGAAAGAAATAAAACCCTATCTATCTTTTAACCAAAGTCACATTAAGTTTTTTATTTTCTTGTCTGCAGGAAGAATACCTATCATTCGTAAAGTATGAGGTCGTTAGGTAAAAATAAATAAATTCATCTACGCGATGCGTTAGTCACTTGTTTCTTTTACATTCATAACGTTAGTCTGTAGGATAAAAAAAACAAACGCGATATTATGCAAACCGGATCGGAAAACTCGCAAATAAACTTGACATTAGAATCCGGATAATCTTTAAAATTATATTAATAATAGCAACAATAATAATAACAAAAATTATAGTTATTTAAAATTCTAGGAGGTAAAAAGAAGAACGAACATACAATTGTACCAAACTCAGGCTGATTGGTTATTAAGAAAATCGAGTGAAAACTGGGAAAAATAAAAAAAAGATTTGTGAGATACCGAAGCAAATATTATAGAAATCATTTTTACCCTAGCTCCAATTTTTTTTTTAAATTGTATTTATATGTTTAGGCTTTTTTTGACTTATTCACTATCCAAAGTTGCTTAATATATAACTTTGTTTATTTACAGATGGACTTGAACAGAAATCAAGAGTGAAAAAGACGAGAGCGCCGCCTCCGCCAGAAAATGACGTCGATTACGACGATGAAATTGACGAGAGGAACAACCCGTTGAGCGCCAGTTACGTACCCCCAGGATTTTTAAGCCCCTCTGTCCAAGAATATTTAGAACTTGGAAAATCGATACCAGGTAATGAAATTACTTCACAATCTATTACAGTTGAACTTATGTGATAATCACGCCTAAATATTAATAGTTTGGAAGTATTTAGCTATGCAAGATTAAGGCAACATATGTATTGTTAAAATCTTGAAAATTATTGGAAGTAATTACTTATTCCAACCTCGTTCCAAATGTAAGAACCACACGCCCAAAATTAAAAAATTGAATAAACTAGCGAGATTGTGACATTCATTGAATGTCGTCCAGAAGAAAATACGAGACCTCCTCAAAGGTTTACCGGATAACAAGAGACAACAACAACAACAAAAAAATCGGAAACGCAGACATTAAGGTTACGCCACAATGGAACCTGTATATATGGGCTTTCATCTGGGCCGACCTTGACTCTCATTCAGAGTATGAATCATAAATTATTTATTGAAATCATGTTGGTATTGAGTAATTATAAGGTTTTGTGAAGGATGTAAAAATGAATTTAATTGCTTAATTATTTGTAAAACTGATCGAAACGAGTTCAATAATGTAATTATTGAGCTATTTATGTAAAATTAATATAGCTTAAGTGTAGCAAATAATTCTTTTGAAGATTAATGATCGTGATACTTGAAGTTTTAATCATGTAACAGCTTCCGTTTTTATTTTTATTCTTTTTCAAATCCTTGCTCCACTTCGCCGCGTCCTTCTTCTTCCTGTGCCACCTGGTATGACTGTTATTATCATGATAATATAGCTGATACGCATCGTACACCGTCAATAAACCGTATAATTGCCCGTTGTAGAACATTAATTACATGCAGTGTGTGCTAAATATTTTACAAAACGTATAAACGCGAGCGAATTCTTGATGCAAAAGAATTTAGGTCACGATGAGAGCGACGCGAAAAGTCCTCAGGACTCTTTAGACCACTTTTATTATTATATCCAATACGTCATAGGAAGATATTATTTATATAAATTACACAACCGTGGCTTTCTTTCCTAATCAATTACTTCACATATCTTATATTCAATCGAATATAAATGAAAATCTTCTTCTGGTTTGCCGCGATTAAATTATCAGCGCTTTGAGCGTGTGATTTAAAAGTTGTTACGAGACGCAATTGCGGTATAATTGTAAAGTCAATTGATTAATAAAAAAAAGTGTTCATGGGAAATGGATGGGAAAACACGGCGAGAAAGAAAGTTAAATATAATTTACGATGCGCCAATAAATAACTTTTCTATGTGAATATTTATAATAGTATATAAATTAACTCTATAAAAGAATTAAACTTATGTCTAAATTGCCTTCGCTTTGGTCAAAATGATGCAAAATGTGTAGCCTATCGCAAGTTGCACTTTTCTGATAGAATCTGACATGTTTAATGTTTTACAAATACATCAGCAATTAGGTAGACGGTTTTATTATCACCAACATTATTGGACCTTGGTTGAAGAATTTAATTACATATTACCTATAATATATTTATATCGATGTGGCATTACTAATGATGTAATCTGATTTCCTTAGTTTTTTTTTTTTAATTGAAATAATTAGTCATTAGAGTATCTTTATTAGGGAATAATTCGGAAATCAACAGAAAATTTACTAATTAACAAAAATTCAGGCAATCGAAGCCAATTGCAAAGATTTCGAAAGTGATGGATTGAGAAATAATATGAATTAACAATAATTTTACTATTACAAAGGTGTAACTTTTTTCTTAACAACTGCTAAGATTTCGTGTACGTTTTTTTTTTAGGTCGACCAGGAACTGATTACCCTGTTCTGGGAACTGTGCCCTACACTAACTTCTATTGTGACGAGCAACCGTTTCCGGGTTTCTACGCCGATCCTGAAACGCGCTGCCAAAGTTGGCACTACTGCGACATCGACGGCCGTCAGACGACTTTCTTGTGTCCCAATGGTACCCAGTTCAGCCAAGCAGTGTTCGTCTGTGATTGGTGGTTCAATGTCAGGTGTGACCTTAGCACGAGGTAAACTTCCACTGATTTCCAAAAATTTACACACTCTATCTATTCCTTTAAGTTAACATCTTCTTAGATCTTTAGAATCAATATTGGCTTTAGTTTACCTTCCTAAAATCTGCCTTATATTTTAGTAGTAGTAAAGTTTGGGTATCGGCCACTTTAATGGATTGATCCGTCATTCATTATATCTCAATAGCAAAAGGTACCGTTTATCCATCAGATTGCAGACCTGGAGTAACGACCGACCTAACGTTATCACGGTTTAACTAAAAATCACTTCGTTTATTTGACTTATTCTCGAATCTAGTAGAAAAGAAAATAATAAATATCTATGAAGCAAACGAAGTAATTCTTAGTTGAAACCAAGATAGTTCGAAATGTTTAGCAGAGGTTATGTGAACATTTAATTAGAACTTTGGCTATTTTTATTTTTTAAATTAATTTCTATTGGCATTAATGTACGCCCTTTAACTTTAGATTGTACGTGATCAACAGCAGATTATACGGAAGGCCGAAACTCGACCCGGCCAGGCCTCATCGCACCATCACGAAACAACTCTTGGAGGACATTTTCAACGACTGAAAATCCTCAAGAAGAGCGTCATCCGTTTATCATTTTCTTTATTGTGGTGATATCAGTTCCCATCTACTGAAAAAACATCATATAGGGATCTTAACATAAGCGTCCTAATTTAAGAATTAATACATATAATAATCCAAGATTACACAATAAAAAACAAAATCATTTCATCAACTATTTAATACTAACCAAGAACTGTTGCAGAATGTTAATTACTTTCTAACTATGTACTGGTTTCGAAGATTTCTCTCATCTGAGTAATTGTATCGATACAAAAGAAATAGTATTATTATAAGTTTAAGTTATTTCATTAATATAAGTATTTAATAATTGATGGAAAGACTCAACACCACGAATAAAATTATGTTGTTTCTAGTTTAATTTTTATTGTGTAATCTCAGATTTAATATATTAAAAAAATATTTATGTGATATTCAACGAGGCGAAGTCCTCAATTTTATCGCAGGTATACCTTAAGCATACGTAATAGATAAGATAGAATCACACACGTCTCATTTTCGTTCCATTGTCGTCGTCATTATCATTTTAATCGCGCGTGCCTGTTCACGACAGTGGATGGTTAATTACGTATTTTAATTCAACAAGTAATTGTAAATAGTTGTAACAATAGTAAATTAATATAGTGAAGATTTTCGTGGCGTACAGTCATGTTTTATTTAGGCAGAGAAAAAGAATGAAGAAAGGAATACAGAAAAAAATATATTTGGTTGACTAATGATAATGATTAAATTCTTATATTAATAAAAATAGTTTTTTTATATATACAAAGGGGTACCTAGAAACAATCATAATCGTAATACTTGTAGTATCAGGTTGCACCGCCAGAAAGACCTATCATGAATCGTCTGACCTGAATGTGAGAATTCTGGCCATGCAGACGCGACAAAAGAAAACTTCTTACAAACAAGGTGCCGTTGGAGCAACTATTGTGATAATGCAAACTGCTTACAAGTAGCTCTTAGTAAAACTGATATATACCAAACCTTTTCAGGTCGGTATTCGATTGCTTAAAGCAAGTACATTAAAGGAAAAATTCGTAATCTGATGAATGAAGATCGACGCAAGACAACTTTTCAACTAGAGAATCATCCGGGTTGTTCTGGAGTTCAATTCAGCGATTAAAATCGTTAATTTGGTAATGCGTAGAGTAGCAGTTCGTTCCAAAACTTCTAATTAAAGATCAGTGATCGAAATCAGACAGGGAACCAAGAAATCCATTTGAAAGTTATGAAATGGCTGCAAAGAAGTAAATGGTCCCGGCAAAACATCAAAGCTGTATGCGCAGTAAACGACTGTCAGTATTTACCACTTTTTCGCCTTAAATGAAGACTACTACTCGACGTACGTGTCCTATTCACAAGATTTCTAACTTCTTATTGTTCTCATGGATGAAGTAAATTTTGGATGTGAAGCGTCAATGTTGAAAACGTAAAATGCAATGTCACGAAGCTGGAAAAATAAAGAGAGATGAGGAAGAATTTGAATGGTGCTTTCAACACCGAAATGAAAGAGTGCTAATGGGGAGTACTTTGAAGGAGATTAAGGTTGTTGTATTTAAAATACAATAAAGTAAATACTTTAAATCTTCTTTTTGTAGTAAAAACATAGTAAGTGTTTTTAACTTAAAATTGAAAAAAGTTAAGATAAATTTGAAATAGGATTTGTTATGGGTACTGTTTTCTGCAAAACATTCCCCATTTAACCGTTGCTCTATCTCTTCTAATAACAGAGATACCAATGGTGAGCATCGAAATTGGGACACCCTGTATAAAAACATGGATTTGACATTATTGCATTTAATATTATTAATATATTGTAGAGTTTCATGGTATTATTAATAATAAGTATGCAGTTTACCTTTGAGAAACATGTAGCAAGAGAAACTATAACGCTTGTTAGACTGAATATTTCAGAAGGTCTCATAATCGTCGTCAACCTTCAAAACACGTATTCACGAGAACTAGAATCTAGAACAAGCATTAATAAATGCTATCACTAAAAATCCTCGCATCAGTACTATGAGAATTGCAAGATTAAATAATATTAACAGCAATAAGACAATTTATCAAATTTTAAAAGCTGCTCACCGATGTCTTTACAGGTTCTGTAAACTATAATCTATGTTACATGGAGATAATAGGCAAATAATACATTTTTGTAACTGGTTATTGGCTAGATCCAAGAGAATCCCGACATCCACAGTATAATTTTGTATACAGATGAAGCAACATTCACTAGTGATGGAGTAATTAATAGCCACAATTTACACGAATGGGCACAACAACATCCCCATAATAAACGACCATTTGGCCATCAACTTCGTTTTTCACTAATTATTTTACTAGGAATAATTGGAACAAGCAAAGTTGGACCACATTTTCTTAATGAAATACTTCTCTATTTAATAAATTTAAAAATACGAAAGCATTTCGTGAATCTACAACAGTGAGTCTTACTAAGACTACAAAACAAATTAATTTGAAACAACTACTTCTCTGGCTAGTACCTAGATTTTAATACTTTTTATTACTTCTCTATTTGTTTGAGGGTATAACAATTGATACCAAGCGCAATTTAATATATAGGCATGATGGCGCACTAACCCACTACAGTTGTGAAGCCAGAAAATGGTTAAATGATAAGTATCATCAGCAGGCTACTGCTGTTGTATAATAGCCCCAAGATCTTCAGATATAAATATTTTCAATTATTTTGCATGGAGATTTTTTAACTTAAAATTTTTTTAAGTGTTTTTATTTATATTCGACATGTATAACGAAGTAGAAGCCTCACGAATCAATAATAGTTTAAACTTATTTTTTGCACATTTTCATCTTCATTTGGAACTTAGCGCTATTTGGTTTCTACACATAATATAACAATTGTTTCAGTGGAATTTCAAAGAATGATTGTTTTAATAGATTTTAAAAATTAAACGCAAATTCCTGCTGAAATCATTTTTTAATATACAGGGTGTTCCGTTAATGCGGGGAAAGGGCTGGACCACAGATTCCTTGGGCTAAAATATGATAATTTAACACAATATATCTATATCGAAAAGTTTACGGTTAAGCTGGAATTTGTCTTGAAAGTTCATTTTTTTTATTTCTTTTGTTTAAAACAATTGAACGCTTTCTTTAATTTAAATGAAATTTATTATTAATAACTACCACAACATATGACCATTAGTGATGAAGTATAAAAAAACAATAGTACCACCACTTGAAATCTAAAATATTTTTTATTGGGACACCCTGTATATATTATAAAAATGACATTTACCTTTCGGTACAGACATAATTTTTTAAATCTCCGAAAGCACATTTTCATCTTTATTATTGCGTAGCGCCATTTTTCCGAACGTGATATAGCACTTGTGAATGGAATACCAAAGAATTAATATTTTCTAATAGCTTTGAAAAATTAAAAGCAGATTCCTGTGGCGCCATTACAAATAATACAACAATTATTTCAGTGGAATTCCAAAAAAGATTTTGAAAAGTCTATGCCAATTTCTGCTGTGATTACTTTTAACAAGTTTTCAAATACACAAACACACTTTTTCATCTTTATTTTGAACTTCACATGGCGTAATTTTGTTTCTTCGCGTGATATAGCAATTGTTTCATGGAAGTATCAAAGAATGGTTATTACTTAGTGGATTTTGAAAATTTGAAGCTAATTTCTGGTGTGATTATTTTTTTAAATGATTTTTTTAATGTCTGAAAGCACTTTTATTATCTTCATTTTAAATTTCTAGTGGCTCCATTTTGTTTCTGCACGTGATATAGCAACTGTTTCATGGAAATATCCAAGAATGGGTTTTTTTTAAATATATTTTGAAAATTTTAAACTAATTTCTGCTGTGATTACTTTTTACAATTGTTTTAAATTTAAATCTCTGAAAGCACATTTTTATCTTCATTTTGAACTTTGCGTGGCGGCATTTTGTTTCTATACGTGATGTAGCAATTTTTTAATAGAATATCAAAGAATGATTATTTTATAATAGATTTAAATAATTTACAGCAAATTTCTGCTTATGATTATTTTATTTTTACAATATTTCAAATCTCCGAAAGAATTTACTCATCTGCATTTTAAACTTGTGGAGCATTTTTGTTTCTGCGCGTGATATAATAATAGTTTCAATAGAATATCAAAGAATGGCTATTTTCAATAAATATTGAAAAATTTTAAGTAATTTCTGCTGTGATTATTTTTTTTACAATGTTTCAAATTTCTGTAATCATCTAATTCATTTTGAACTTCGCGTGCCAATGATTTATATTGAATGATTACTTTTTAATAGATTTTAAATATTTCACCAGAAACTATTGGCGTTAGAACAAATGTTTATTTATTTATTTATTTATTTACGGTATTACCATTTTACAAATATTAACATTAAATAATACAATTAAAAGAAAATATATACATAAAAATAAGAAAAGAAAAGAAAAAGTAAATAAATATAATTATATAAAAAAACTATATATTAGAACTAAACATACGTATACGCAAGACATAATTAATATAACAGAAATAATTTTAACATAAAACAAATTCTTTTTAACCTGATTTATACATTTTGACAAGGCGAAAGGTCGATCAATTTCAAATGGTACTTAAAACTATCAAAGGAAGTACCGAATAATAAAAAGTTAGGGGAAGAGCAAATCGAATTACAAAATCTAACCATCCTGCACAAGGGATTGATTCTAGCATAACAACTTCGATGGAAATTTTCTCGGAAAATTTGATGATTCCTTGTTCTTGATGGCATATTAAAATTTAATTCTGCCAGTAGCTCACTGCAATTAATTAAACCATTTACTATTTTAAATAGAATACATAAATCACAATATAAACGTCTTTCACGAAGAGATGATAACTTTAAAAATAAAAGCATGCTACTACGACTATAATCTAATCTGTTTATTCCATTACGGTATGAAATATATAAAAGAAATTTGTCTTGCACTCGTTCAATTTGATCTATATATTTTAAATAAAATGGAGACCAAATACATGAAGGGTATTCCAATTGAGGACGAACTAAAGAAATAAATAAGTGTTTCTGGATGTCTATAGAAAATACATTGGCGAAGCGATTAACCAATCCAAGGGTTTTCAATGCCTTACAACATATTGTGTTAATATGTTTTGAAAATGAGAGGTTGCGGTCGAATATAACACCTAGATCCTTCACATAATCAACTGAAGCTAGTTTGGATCCATTAATGTAATAAATGTTTTCTACAGTACGTCCTCTACTAAATGAAATACTGAAGCATTTGCCTATATTAAAAAATACATAGTTGGTTGTCACAGCACCATTTATAAATATTATTTAGGTCATTCTGCAAATATATAATATCAGTTACATTTTTTATTGAACGGAATACTTTAAGGTCGTCTGCATATAATAGAAAATTGCAATGTTTAATATAAGTGTTAAGGTCATTTATAAATAGTAAAAATAGAATGGGTCCACAGTGGGAACCCTGCGGAACACCAGAAGTAATATTGATTGCTCTAGAAATGAAACTATTGATTTTAACAAATTGTACTCTATCAGTCAAATAACTCTGAATCCATTTTATAATATCACTACCAAAACCTATGCGATGTAATTTATCTACTAAAATAGTATGAGAGACCCGGTCAAACGCTTTGGAAAAGTCTGTATACACTGTATCTACCTGACAATTGCTCTCAAATGCCTTTAATATATAATCCTAGTATATAAGTAAATTTGATACAGTAGACTTTCCAAAACAAAAACCGTGTTGCTCATTACAAATAATATGTTTACAAGAAAACATTAGTTGCTCGGCAATCATTTTATCAAACATCTTTGGAATGACAGATTGGATAGAGACCCCTCTATAATTCATAATATCTTCTCTTGAACCATTTTTAAAAACAGGCCTAATATAACTTTCTTTCCATATTATAGGAAAGACACATGTTTGACACATGTTTTCAAAGAAGTATTAAATATTTTATTTAATGGTGCACAAAGAGAATAGATACAATGTTTAATGAAAAATGCTGGTATTCCATCAGGACCAGGATTACAAGAATTTGGTAACATGTTAATAGTATTAAAGATATCTGTTTTACTAATATAGAAATGGGTCAAGTTAATTGAATTTTCAGAAGTTACCATAGATGGTATACCCCTGTTTACATCGTTTACATATACTTCAGAAAAATATTCCGCAAATAAATTAACGCAGTCATCCCCTGAATTGCATGATCTATCCCTAAAATGCATATACTTAGGATAACCATCTGTCTTTCTAAATTCATTTATATAATTCCAAAAAGATGTAGAATCATGTAATATATTTGATTGAATTTTGGTGATGTAATTGTGGTATAACTTTTCACTTAATGTTTTGCATTGCGAACGTAGGTGTTTAAACTGTTCATAGTCAGTAAAGCTACCACTTCTTTTATATTGAGCATGAGACTTCTGTTTTAATTTAATTAGTCTAATTAAGGTAGAATTAAACCACTTTGGGAAAAAGGATGATTTAATGCGTTTAATAGGAACATATTTCTGAATCGCATACCTGCAGACAGAATAAAATTTATCAAGAATAACATTAATATCATCGCCAAACAGGTATTCATTCCAAGAAATGCTTGACAAAAAAATATTTATATTAGTATAGTTAGCAGCTTTAAAATTAAATATAAAATCATCATATAATAAGGATTCAGTGATATCATTAGTGTCCACAGATAATGCATAAGGTATATGATGGATGCTATCATTAAAAAGAGGATCATCTGAGCGTGATACAATAACATCTATATTAGAAAAAACTAAATCTAAGAAAACACCGCGATTGTTGGGTATCATATTGATCTGACGTAAATTATGATATTCTAATGTTTCAGCTAATAATTGAGCATATGTACAATCATTATTAGTAGACAAAATCTGCCTATTATTAAAAGACCAAGAGGCACGTGGTAAATTAAAATCTCCACAAAAAATAAAATTAGAGTGCGGGTATAAATTACAAACATAATCAACGGAAGAGCAATAATCAACATAAGATGATATATTTGATACTGGCGGAATATAAACAGCTGAAAAAATAAATTTATCACATACTTTCACATATAATTCCTCAATATTTGATATTACAGTTAAGGCAGTGCTATTAAGGCGTGAATGAACTGCTATCAAAACACCACCTCCACGTGATTTAGCACTAGTTTTATAAGACCGATCACATCTAAATACTGAAAATTCATGAAGACCTAATTCGCTATCATTTATCGATGAGTCTAACCAAGTTTCAACAAAAATTAATACATCAAAATTAGTCAAATTTACATTTTTATATAAATTACAAATTTTGGAACGAATTCCACCGACATTTTGAAAAAATATTTTCAGTTTTTTGTTACTTTTTCAACATTAGATGTAACGATTGATGGATGACCGTTAAAATATTTGATAGTCAGATTATCTTCATCATTTTCTTTGCGATGATCCAGTTCTTGCTTTAAACGTCTATAATGTTCTCACTGCAATTTGGTTCTGTCATTGGAAAATCTTACAGATCCTTTTTCAACTGATCTTGATGCTTTCAAAAGATTGATAGCTGAATCCCGAGAATCCATTATTAATTTTATCGGCCTCGGTTTACTTGATGCTTTCCCAATACGAATAACCTTTCGTGGGCATAAACTGTTGAAATTGGGGCCCATAATGGTTTTAATCGCAGTTAAATCCTTCTGAATTTTCACTTCTGGTGAACCATTTGATTCAGGAACATTATATATCATAACATTAGCCGCACGCTGCTGCCGCTCTTCAAACTCCGCTACCATATCAGCGTCTGTTGATTTATTCGTTGTTTTACAATGTTCAAAATTACATTCCACTAAGGACGGCTGCATCTATTGCATTTAGTCTACTATTAATTATTCTCTTGCTGAAATTTATATCATTGATTGTTTTTATTAAAAAAGATGTTTGTATTTGTGGTTATAAAATACTAGGTTGTATAATTTCTTAAATTATTATGCTGTGAAGTAACTGTGTGTATAATAACATTTTTTCCAAATGAATTCTTATTTTTATTTTAAGTAACAATTAGTTATTAATTGGACATAAATGACTTGATGATACTAATTGTAAAAACCTTTTATCATTTATGGATCTAATGATAGTATCAAGCACATCAAACTGAATTTAAAATGCACGTGCTGACATTAAATCGCAGACTAACACACCGGTTATAAATCGGAAATATCTCCCGTTTCCCGCAATAAATTCCCGTCGGTTAATTTCATTACGCGCCCGCTATGTATCGCCATGTAAATGAACTTTAACAATTTGGGTTTAATAACGTTAACACTACACCGGAATATAAAGTGGCCGGTGACTGACAAATTGCCCCATTTGTTCGCCTGTGACGTGATTATACCTGCTAAAATTGGAATTTTACGATTTGCTTATTTACTCTCATTATTGAGTTGCTAAAATTATTGAAAATACTAAGGTTTACCACAAAAGGACCACGGAGACCGCAGTGCAGGGACGCTAAGCGACACCACCTCGTGAGGATAAGGTTTACCAATTTAACAGTTTAAAAAAATGTGTGTAAATGGTGGATGCGCCGGGAACCAGATTAATAATGGTATTTTTTAAATAATTATTTTTTGTGTGCGTAACCCAATGCTCTCATACACACAAACTTTAATTAAATTGATTTTATCGGAAGCGGCCGGTGTTGACCGTTCCCTGATTATATAATACAAACAGATTGGTTTCGGAAGCGGGGCGAGCACTTCATCCCATTACCGGCCCAGATTGGTTTTAACCACTAATTAAAGATGTTAAGCGCCTCATCATCATTACGCGCCCGTCACCGGCACGACTTGCCCAGTTTTATCGCGCCCTACACCCCTCGCCCAACAACCCCCGAGAGTGCATGTCCGTGTGCATGTTTCGAATTAAACGTAAACACCGTTTAATTGTGCATTAACTAATGCATTAACGTTTACGTCTGAGTTAATGATAAAACGATTAAATAACTCAGACCTGTAATTAGATCTCGCATATTGAATTCATTCATAATTAAGAGGTAAATAGGTACGAAACGTACCTATGGTTTAATTGTTGAAAAATAAAATAAAAATGTTTACCTCTAATATATGATCTAACAAAATTATGTAAAGTTTGTTTTATTTAGGTTTTTATAGACATACAAAATTCTTGAAGGCACGGATGTATCTTGGGTTGCCTACATAACCCACTTTTAGAATTTTGTTGACGTAAAAACATATTTTTGGCACATTTATTAATCAAATTAATAAAAAGTCTCTCATTGTGTACGATGGCCAGCGTTGTTTGTTGACTCTTTAAAGTCTTGAATATGGTTAAAAAATTAATGACTATATTTGGCTACCCTTGTTTAAATCCTTCTCATGACATATCTTTTTCTATAATCGATAGTGAAATTTGGTCACTTAATAAATGTATAAATCAATCAACACAAATATAAGAAATTTTGTTCAAAATAATAACAAGCAGAGGCACAACATTACTAATAATCCTGATCAATTTCAAGAATTCGTCCTGACTGAAACTCAACCTCGACGTCCCGCTTTCCCGGAGGTGCGCGATTTCCACGCGTGCCATCGCCGTTATTACAACCAAACAAGGAATTTCGCGCGCTGTGTTTACAAACAAAATCCGACGCTAATTAGTTAATTAGTCCGACGCGGCTGGTAAAGCGCGAAGTATTTGGACTTGAGCGTAACGCCTTACGAAATCAAAATTGTTTTATTATTAATACACCTAAGTTACGTAATATTAATAAATAATAATAAAAATAAACTGTAAAAATATTAAATTATTTTGAATAGTTTATATTTCTTATAGAGAGGGAAATTATTAGAATTTTAAAGGATTTTAATAACACAGGTTATAAACTTGAATAAATTATTTTAGTTTTTTTTTTTTTTAACTGTGAATATTATATTCAATATAAAACTCTATTGGAAATTATACTTTAACTTTTGCAAGTAAAATTTTTCTAATTTTGTATACAAGTGAAATACTTTAAAAACTAATTCCCAATATTCTGTCTTCTACAGATGATTTATATTCTTATTTTGATACTTTGATATTAATGCAGGCTTTACAGAAACGAGTATTTAAAACCAAAGCTTTTGAATAAAAAAATCAAATTTTATCAGTTAAACTTATTCCTCTATATTTTAGGAATAATTCAGTGAATATAATTTTCTTCTTTGTCATTCGTAAATTTACGTTCCACACAATAAAAACTGACCTTTTAGCCGTGCAAGGACTAGAGAATGGAACCAACAAAACTGAAACGTTCTCTTTTTTTTTCTGCTTTGTCGAGACCGTTTGAGGTGATCGGAAGCGAAACAGTGTGAAACGCTAATGAATCCGAGCGTTGCTGGTTCGATAATTTGTGCGCCTTCGTAATAATATAATTGCGGGGCGCTATTGCAACGTTTATCTTCGTGCCGCTTAGCTGCCTATCGGCCGGATCATCGGCGTTGAAGGTGTTTCCACATGCAAAATTCTTCTCGGGACTGTTTTAGAGAGGAGAAAGGAATTATCGAGTCATAAATAATAATAACTAATGAAATATACTGTTTGAAAATCTTAAAATAAACAATAAACTAATATTAACAATACAATCTGATACACTAATAAGCTTCAATAAGCTCAAAAGATGACTGCTTAGCATAAATAGTAAGCAGACATTAAATGGGTAGAAGTTGTATTAAATTGTGTTTAAACATTGTAAATTTGTAATTTATATTGATTGATGTTTCCATTTTATTTGACAGTGATTAATCTCTTCAGGTTACAAGCGTTAATCCCAATCATCCTTAGTATTTTATGAAATTAAGTGTGGATGTTACTGTATGCAGGTGATATGGCGAGAAATTAGAAGGAATAAAAGATATAATAAACGGGCTGAAAGGGTATTTGTTTAAACGTCGATTGGATAACTAAAGTAAAAATGAGTAAAGGTTGAAGTAATAGTTCTTTAGTGATTTAAGATTTATTTTTGTATGTGGAATATGTAGTGTACCAAAGGAAAGATGAGGAAATTGTAGGGAAATCGAGGAAAATATTTATCAAAAATAAATAGAAATTGATCAATGATAAAATAATATTTATATGTATATTTGGAAGGTGTATTTGTTAAAATTAATATAGTTAATTTAAAACATACACATGTTTAAACGTGCGGAATAATCCACCAGTGCAATGAAACAAATTCGTACAAAATAAAATTAAACACAGATACATGTGCGATTATTACACCGAAATAAAGTGGCAGCACAAACAAATTAATGAAATAGAGGAATGAAAATAAAAATGATTCGCGGCCGGTTTAACAATAAAATAATTACGCACCGGAATTTATCGGGGATCCGCCGGTTAATTAATATATATTGTGCGTCGGGAACAAATTCGAAATATCGTCGCATGCATAATTAGCGCATCCGATGCGAACGAATAAAAACGGCGGCAACAAAATGGCGCAGCGGACCGTGAAATGGCGGGCGGTGTGCTGCGGCACGGCACGCACGTGCACACACTCGAAAACATTTTTTTTTTTTTTTTTGGGAAAAAATATTTATGTATATTTAATAAATATCGGTGAAATGCATAAAGTTTAATTCATGCGTGCGTAATTTTACAATGCGGCCGGGTTTACACGGTTTATTTTTTCCACGAATAAATTATTTATACGCGCGCTTCCTTTTATCCGCACCGTTTCATTCCATTTATATTCCAACTGTTAATAATAATTTGCATAAATTATGTTCTTTTTTATATATACAAATTGTAAATCATATCGGTTAAAAAAATAAATCACGGGGATTCCCCCGATGGACCGCGCCGCTTCATTACCCGTTGATGATAAAATTAACATTTTTTTATAGTGTGTCATCCGATGCAATTCTGATGCAAAGTTGGCCAGAGGGGTGTGCTGTGCTGCAGGTGGTGCACAATATGCACACACAAGTCCGTCGGGGCCCCTGGGAAATTAGAGAAAACCTCAAATCGAATTTACTGGCGGGGAACGCAGTTTGTTTGTGATTGGCGACAGGTGTTAATCACACTCGAGCACGTCCGCAACTTGCCCGGACTACTGCTGCATCTCCTGGATTTGACACATCGTTTTACAATAGCCTAAGTTCCGAACGTGACATTGTTTTAGTAATAATAATAGTAATAATCTACATCACTTCAAAATGTAAATATTTAATTACAATCAAATTTTTTTATTAACATTAATCCTAACAATTACAGACCGGTTTTAAGCTGTAGTTCTCATCAATATAGTACCATCAAGCTAATAAAAATAAACACCAGATGATGCCAATCATGTTTTCATTGTCCCCTCTGAAGTTTCGTGCCGCTAATAAAAAATATCCACAAAAAGAATGGATTTTTAAAGATTAAAGTGTAACTTCCTTTATGCAAATAACTAATATTAGAGCAGCGAACGAGCGGAAACGATTGTAGTTTTGAATAAATAATCAATTAGCACCAAATTTTGCTGGGTTTTAGCAAGAAATTTGGGGCCGTTATTGAGAAACACCTCTATCCTACCCGTTGATGAAAATTGTATAATATTGATATGTAATAGATTCTAACTAAATTGTTAATGTTTATAATTATTGTCAGTGGATTGAAGATGGCAATCAATTATACTAATTAGTTTCTCCCTTGTTTTTCAATCCGAAAATTCCACTTGAAAAACGAAAGTTTTCAGGAAACCATTTTTTTACATAGTCGATTACCACAAATCATTTAATTCGCCAATAGTCAATTGGCCTGGACAAAGTCTATTCATCTGCTCTAGCAATAAATACGTCTTTTATTAATAAAGTTATTATAATTTGGCACCCAATTCGGGGCCAAACGATGTCCGCGTATACCCACAATCTAAATTAAAATAGTTATATATATATGAACAGCGTATTACTTATTACAATCGTTATTGTATGCTCATTCAATACAGCACTAAAAGTGAAAATGCATTAATTGCATTATTTACCATTGTGAAGGAATCGGATTAAATAACGCGCCGATATGTTCGAAATTTCTAAACTTAATTATCATTACGTGACGTCTGTTTCGCTTCTAATTACACCGTTAACAAACAAAAGCGGCTATTAATCGCAATTAAGAGAGCAACTCTCTTCTCCACGATACAATGCTGTGAATCCGTGCGCGTACGTCAGATGATCTGCTCTCTTCTTACGTGTCGATATTAAACGCCGAAAATATCACCCACGCACTAAAACACGTGCGAAAGTAATTGTGCGGCCTCACCTTCGCAGATAAGCAATTGTTCGTCGAATAAATTAGAAAACGTAGGCGGTCGTGGATAATTAAATAATTTAACGTGTGTCCCGGTGTTTTTCGCAATTAAGTTCGTGAACTAATTTCCATCAACTGATTTATCGGTCGCAAACGGACCTAAGAAGTAAAAGGGACATTACAAAACGCGCGCGCCGCCGCCGCCTTCGGCTCTACATTAGTCCGGAGTCACGATTGTAATCTACATCTCGAATTGATTTTCTGTTCCTGTTACATTTGCTGCAGATAATGAATACTCATTTGTTGGGATAGAATTATTACTTTTTGACTGTGATTGACTTGTGGTTGATTCCTTTCACTTTAGAAAAGGTTGCAAATATTTAAGAAATAACTTTTCAAAATATTAGAGACTTTAACGCGAGTAAATAATAAATTATAATTATTTATTAATTAAATTTAAATTATTTTAAGGAAACTGCAGCAGTGCCAGCGATGAAAGAAAACTATTAAAATTTGATATGTAGGGTGGATAGGTGGCATTTAACCCACAATCCAATCATTGACACTTAAACCTGAGTTTTGCAAGTAAAATATTTAAATTACAACAAAATATCTACTGGTGGCGCATTCAGTTACGGCCACGAACTAACGAGCAACAACGTTGGTTCGGGTCAGTAGTTAGATGGGTGACCGGTAGCATTCACCATTGGGATACAATTAATGGTGCTTTGGAGTGACGGGGACAATCCTTTAAAGTAACAAGCTCATTTATACACACACACAAATACAAAAACCACGTGGTCGATAGCCAAACACTACTACTTCTATTATCTACTTCATTTACTTTCTTAATAAAAGTCCTCTGTATTTTATAGTTAATAATTTTGTACTGGTTACTATAGATTAAAACTATTATTAACGTGGTAATTAACAATTGTTCTATCAGTAAACGTTAATAAACCATTTCAACCGATGTAATATATACATTTCTTCCATGAACAGATCCAACTAATCGAGCATAAAATTCTATTGAAGCTCCCGTTAATTAATTGCGGCGAATTGCCACCACAAAGGTTTCGTTTTTGGGCATGTAAAACCGATGCAGGTGAATTGGGTCAGTGCATGCATGCAAGCCGGGCGGTTTGGAATTAATGATCTATGATTGTTCCCCAGTTGCCTAGTAGACAAACTCGAAAATGAAGGAAACGTCCAAGGACGGTGATTTATTGCACATACACACACAAAAATACACGCCACGACAACTTTTATTTCCTCGTTTCGGTTTTGCGCAACGCCAAAATTCACCGTTGGTAAAAGTAACGTGAAACAATAATGTATTAAAGGTAAATATATTCAATAAAAAAACTTTTTAAATGGATTGACAGTATGTATTTAAAAGCACCATTTTTTTTAAATAAAACAAATTCAGTAGTTAAAATATCTAATTTAAGAATTACTTATATATTGACTGAGGAATTAATTTTCTCGCATTATAATCATATAGAAAACTGTAGATCAAGTATACTTAATCTAATGCATTTAAGCCTAGGCTACTAAATTAAAAATTAATTATAAATGTTACTTCTTTATTTTGTTTAGTTAAACCCCAACCCATTAATCATGATAACACATAAAATAAGTATAACTACAACCTTCTATGTAAACAGTTGGGTAAGTAACTTATTTAATCACAGAGTTAATTACACTACACCCTTCTGATGGATGATCTAAGAGTTTACAACGTGCTTATTAAATTAATCCATACTTCCTTGCTTCATCAACAATATAATTACATGGAAATAAACTATCCTTGCGGGATAATTTTAATAAGAGGAATTCACTTTAAACAATTTTCGACTATTCACGACTAAACAATAAAAATAATAAAGCGTTTTAACAATACAAACGCACGACCTTCTTACACCATTAATCATTGCATTTCACAGGTAGTTTCTCGGCGGTGTCACTTAATAGCTCCTAATTGTATGGTAATAGATGTATCCGCAGATATTACATTGACGCGGAAAATGTTCTCCTGTACAACACAATACAATCTAGGAAACAAACTTTCTTCACCAATGCATAACACAACCAACTTTGGTTTGATAATTTCCAATTCTTTTTATTCACCAAACTTGTATTGATAGTCAATTTTTAATTTAAGTAATTTCAATTATTTTCCTTTAAGACATTCAGTTTTGTTACTTGTAACTGCTTACCCCTTACTTTACAGATTGTATTACTCGTTTATTTAATCTGTATTATGCCAAATATTAATTTAAAACAAACTAGTTAAAGATAAAATACTCTGATTATTATTTATTATAGCGTACTCTTGACCTACCACAATAATTAATACAATAACCTATCGTACTTATGATATAATAAACTACGTATTTATCTAGGTTAATAGTACGCTAATTAAAGCGTGCACTTTACTAATATAATTATTATATGTTGTCTTAAAACTATTTATTATTACTGTTATTTTAGTGAAAAATGCAGGGCAAATTGAAAAATTAATTATGTTTTAACCACGAATAATAGTATATAATTATTTGTGGTAAAAGCATAGTGAATTGTTCAATTCAGTGCAAGTATGGATTACCAAATTTTAATAACCAAAAAGATTTCTATTTTAAGCATTGTATTTTTTTGACAGTGCCCGTTTTTTTTCCTGGACGACTAATTTAACGCTGCTGATCGAGAGCAATTAAATTTTTAATCGAGTTAAAATTGCAAAACGCTGTCGCAATCCGGCTTAATTAAATTAATTAAATAAATCTATTAATTACTGCACCTACACGTTCGCACGGGTGTCATAAAAAAAAAAAAAAATAGTAAATCCAAACAAAATTCGGTTTGTGTTTTAAATTATACAATTTCCACGGCCACTTCCCCAATTTCCTCGGCGTACCTAACCTACGTGCAATGTCTTGATAGTTTTCCAAAGTAATTAGAGTTGTGTTCCATTTCCCGGGAGCCTCTCGGCGCGTTGCATCTAATGCATAAAGAGGGCGGCGCGGCGGATCGGGGCTTTTCAACTCGAGCCGAGACCGATTGTTGGACAAGTTTTGCGGCGGCGGCTGAGACGGCGTCGCAGGTGGGGTTCGCAAGATTTGCAAGATTTAATTAATAATTACCAGTGTCGACGTATTGACATCCGCGTGCGGTGTATATGTGCGGCTGAACGCGAAATTGCTTAATTAATATCTGCGGCTGATAACTGCACAATTCAATAAATCATACATGGCGAGCAAAAGGGTTTCACAAACTGAATTTCAATTGACTTCAAATCCAATTTGTAATTAATATTTGGCCAGGAACTAAATTTACATTTAAAACTAAATTAAATTGCTTCCCGTTCGCACTGATCGCGGATTGTAATTAACGGCCGATTGATAGGTTGTCACATTAAAATATCGTCATGCCTATTCATACAATTCCAACACGTAAAAGGTTCGCATATACATATTTTCTTCAAATTAATCAAATATATACATTCTTAGCATATTATTAGCGTAATGCTACCTTATCTCAATAAATTTCGCACAAGTCCGACTTATTCCAATAGCTTAAAATGTAAATAACTAGTTGTCAAAATGAACTCAATAAGTTAACTTCATTTTGATCTTCTTCAATACATTATACATAAATAGTTCGATATTAATCTACCTTAATAAATCATTGAAGGACGTTGCTAACCTATCATAATGTAACGCACTGCTGACTTATTTTTTTCTGTTGTAATTAAAACAAAGCTATCATCGTTTAATTACAACTCATTCAAGATGTACCACCAGGGGCGGTTTCAAGGGGGGTAATTGGGTAATTACCCCCCCTAAGAATTATTCGTTCGCTTATATTTTTATTCTTAAAAATTACTAATATTATTTCAAGTAAACAAGTTAAGTGTTAGTGAATCTAGTCAGCGATCTATGACGGTGCATTTTTCCAAAATAGACAGGCTATGTACACAAATTAAAGTTATCTACGCAAGTACCATTAGAGAAGTGATCCTTCCTTTACACGGGGGGTTCCCTTTTCTAATTATACTCGACATATATTGATACTTTTCGTCTCTTTGGTATCATTAATCGTTACATTGTTTTACATTAAGATAGCGCGAATCACATTTCTTAGTTCAATTTATAATATTTCTTGTCTTACTTAGTTTAAATGTAAAAGATAGAAACCGAAACTATTTGCACGTCACATATAAATCCTAAATTTTTAGTGTTTACTGATTAATTACCAATTTATTATAATTCAATCAATTATACATAAGGTATTATTTTTAATTTAGGAATAATATATGCATGCTTTTAAATTAATTTATTCCTGATTTTTGTTTGTAGTTAATTAAATGAATAAATAAAAATCGATAACCCACGTTGAATTCATTTGTTCAGAAAATTAAAATTAAAACTGACGATTCTTCAACACATAAAGATCAATCTATGCCAACAGTCAATTTAAATCATCCATCTACAACTGCATCGACGTTTGCCGAATACAGAGGAGAAACTTCAGAATCTTTATTAAGTTGTTCAGAGCGTTGAAATTTACAATGATTAGTTAAATTTAGTAATGTTGATGAAATTTAGAAATTTCGAATTTTGAATTGTTAATGGAAACCAAATGATAGTTTTATTACCCTATTCTGTACATGAAAAAGGGGGAAAGGATGTTAAATATTACTTGTCTGAAAAACATTTTAGACAATTTAATTGGTTAATGTTTTCTAATCATATAAACGTAATTTTTGCAAATATTGCTTCTTTTTTACAAAATTTACTGGGTTGCACCAACAAGTAGAATTGCAAGAATTAGTATCTCAGCCGGTATCTCAATATTCTAAATTATCAGGTAAATATATTGTTTCGATAAGTCATAAAAATACTAAGTATCATAAAAATTCAATTGTTTAAGCGGAAAATTTTATAAAATCATTCAATACCTCATCACGAGATATAAGAAATTAATTAAATATGGGAAGACTTCACCAAATTGAAGAAAATAGACATAGATTAAAACCAATAATCAAAAGCATAATTTTTTGGGAGAAACAAAATATTCCCTTATGCGATCATCGTGACGCCGATTCTATCTAAAATACAATAGTATATTACATTACGAGAGTTGTAAGTCATATATTACGTACGAGTGGAAAAGATGCGCACGAGCCGTTAGGCGAGTGCAGTAATTCCACGAGTACGTAAGTGACTTACAACTCGAGTTGTGTACTATACTTTTTCTACTCCCATTCATTATAATTTGGAATACTTTGCAATATTGAGGTTATGTTTACTATTAAAACACTTCGCAGAATCAAATACATGGCCCAAAGAGATGAGGGTTTGTATTTCTTACTTATTTCCCCAAAATAGGCTAATAACACATTTTCCGAATACTGAACACTATTCATACGCCAATCCATGAATTTACGGTAAACCACTTCATAACGCTCTTTGGATTTTTCCGGGAGAAGATCCGCTGCGGAATGTTCTGCTAGTTGCCTAATTTCTGATGGAGTTCCAACAATTTCTTCTGTGGAGTCACTTTCACTCATTTTAACAATGAATAAATGAATTATTGACAATAATTAAACCAAAATAACGTCAATGTAATATGTATTCAACAACGATAAATGTCAAATTCATTTGTCTAGGCTACTTGATTTGAATAATAATAGTTACGTAATATATTACGTGCTAGTTTTTTCTTCATTACGTGCATGTATCATAATGCCATGGTTACTAATCAACAAACGATTGCGTTATTGCCTACTTACTACTATGGGAGTAGAAAAAATCTATTACAAACGAGGGCAATTTTCGTGAAATTCTACGTTTCGAATTGAAGCTGGTGACATCATTTTGAAAAATCATTTAAGTTCATTAGTCTTTAGCTTCCTTTTAAAATAAATACATATGAATATACACAAATATATAACAAAACGTACAAACATTTTGGATGGATGAAGCTGGGCGGAATTCATGCAGCTGCGATGTTCTTCCACTCTAACCCTTGCTTTTGTTCATGATGCTTTGGGTGCAAATGTCCTTTTGGACATCCGTACTCTTCTTTAAATACTTGTATTTACTTTGTTGTTCCCTTTTAAGGGGAAATTTTTTGGCTGTTTATGTCAGCATGACAGATATATATGACATTTGGAAAACAGTTAAACATATTTCACAAATGTCTCTTAAAATATGATAATTCTAATGATGTTACTCATAAGTCTATACTTGAATTAAAACAGATGAATGTTCCGCTATGATGGAAGAATTGAAGGGTGCTGTATCTATATTGCAGTCAACCTTATCCAACGTTTTTAGAAAACCATGTTTCAACCTTGCTTTAAATTTGTTCATATCAAAATGTATGTAAGTACAGGCTGCCTGAAATGCCATTGCTACCATTAAAGAAGTCGTTTAATTTTTTAATGCCTCGTCCAAAAGTTACTATGTAATTAACATGCTTTTTAAACATTGTGGAGTTATTGGAATTAATCTCGTAATGGGAAGATAATGTTCTAATAATATAATAAGCTAAATTGCTAATACTAATTGAGTTCAATTTGTATCTTAATTTTTACAGTTACGCTACGATCTTTGTCCGATAATTTTAGAAATACTGTAACTTTGAGTGAATGGATAAATCTTACGTTTTAACAATTTATGATGATTGGTCTTCCTGATTCATTTTGGCCTTGTGTTTTTACCTCGTCTATTCTTTTCGTTAATCTATTATCTTCTAATCTGTATATATAACCCCACTATTCTAATTCTCTCTCTTCTATTATTTTATTGGTTTAATATTGAGATGTTTTCTTACTTCTATATTTCGTACACTGTCTCTTCTTGTAATTCCTTCATTATCTCATTTCATTACATTGGTTTTGCTGTTATTACTTTCTGCGGTTACTTATGATTCACTACTATATTATAATAATAATAAACATCTTTATTTACAGAAAAAAAAAAGAAAATAATTTACATATAATTAACAAAATGACAATGGAATTATATAATAATTTATTTTTCCTGTCAAACGGCTATCGACCCGCGGTCTTTCAGCCTGGAGTTATCTGTCTTACAAACGTCATGATTGCTAATGTCTAACGGAATTAACTGTCGGTTGTTATTCAAACGTCGTGATCACTAATGTCATTATGAAATGCGGAAATGTACTGATGAATGATGATTTCTGGATATTTGTATCGGGGTGTTATTAAAGGATTGCGAGGGATACACATGTGGTTAAGGATGTCAATGGTATTAGGGTTAGTGGCGAATTTTTGAGCAAGGAATGTAAGGCGTTGTTCAATGGGAGTTAGGTTGGTTAATTGGTACAGGAGGGTGTTGGATGGGTTATGTAAGGGGTTAAGGGGATGTCTAATTTTGGTGAGTGTACGAAGGGCTGATCGTTCAGATACCTGAATACTTTTAAGAGCGGAATTATATTTTTTCCGTATTTTTCATTTCTTCTATTAATCCCTTTTTCTTTGAATTATTCTTACATTCCATATTCCCATTTTTATTGTATTTAACTTTTTTCTTGTACCATTTTCTCGCTGTGAGGTCTTGTTATTTATTTGCTTTTCTATTAGTTGATTTATTATTCGTACTCCTCTCCGTTAATTTGTATCTTTCGGTATCCTATTCTTACACTCTTTCTTTTTGCTTTTTCTTCTCTTGCTATTTCCCTAGTTTTTGTACGCATCTCTTTTCATGTGCTAGGTCAATATTTATGTATATCTTGGACCCTCTTAGATTTCCTTTAGCTCTCATTATTTTTACTTTCCCTATATACGAAGTATATATAGTGGAAGTATTGTGATCGTGATTTTTTTTTTGAATTTTTTTTTTGCGGAAATCCGTTTTGAGGTCCCCTGAGTCTATTAAACTAATTTCTGGAAAAAAAAATGTGTGTATGTCTGTCTGTCGGTGGGCGCTGTATCTCAAAAAACGAATTATCGGTTTAAGATGAAACTTCAAACTTAAGGTTTTATCGTTAAAAGCTGGAAATGAAAAGCTTTTGGTAAACATTCATAGACCGGAAGTGAATGTTTACTCGAGGCTTTTTTTGTTTTTTCGTGATATTTTTCTAAATATGAGAAATTTTGAAAAATCATACAAACAAAAGTTAAAGGGAATGAAAAACTGAACAATTTTAATTAAAACATATTTTTAATAAAATTCTTAACTTTTGAGAAAAATAATAAAAATTGAAAATTTTGACATTTTTTGGCAATTGCTAATAAACTATTAGAGTTACATGAAACTTGTATTATAAATAATTGTAGAGAATTCAAAAGTGAACAAATTATTAAGAATAGCCTTTTTGCGTAAACCTCATAGTTTTCGAGTAAACTATAGGGAAAGTACTATGATGGCCACATCACCATTTCCCAACTTTGACTCGTATTTTTTGTTTTTCTCTATTTAATGTGAAATTCCCGACTTCCTTCTATTCTTGGTTTGCCTCTGCTGCTAAGCCTGTTATTATGATATGATTTTCCACTATGTTTCCAGGTTGTCGATTCTTTTTAACATCTTTTGCTTTTCTAACTTCCACTTCTCTTCTTTAATATTAATTTCATTCTTTAGTTTTCTAATCTCTTCTTTTTGTTCTTCTGAGTTTTTTTGCAATTTCTCTCACTAAGTCTTTAAACATGCTCTTTCCATTTCCACATCGTTCTTAGCTATATTTACATTTGCCTTCTCCGTGAGTTTTGTCTTTGTTTTCATCTTCCTTTGTTTTAATTTTATGTCCAGTTGTTACAACGTTTTGTTTCGTTGCTTCCGTTCTTCTATCTTTTTCAACTCTCCATTGGTCATTTGGAAACCTTGAAACCCATATTCAGGGCTGTCGATATTCTCTTTTTGTACTTGTTTGTTTCTTTATTTCCAACTTCCTTTTAGTTTTATATATTTTAACACTACTTATTTACTTTTTTATGGACTTTTGCATGTAAGCGGTTCGCTGTTTTAGGTTCATCTGAACTGAACAAAGGATTATTATCGAATTAATATACAGGGTGTCCCGTTAATGCGGGGAAATGGCTAGACCATAGATTCCTGAGGTCAAAATATGACGATTTAACGCAACTTATCTATATCCAAAAATTTACGGTTAAGCCGGAATTTGGCTTCAAAGTTTCAAAATTTTTTATTTCTTTTGTTTATAACAATTGAACGCTTTATTTGATTTCAATGAAATTTATTTTTAACGACTACCATAATATAATACATCATTTCAGTTATTATGACTATTATTGGTTAACAAGAAGTATAAGAAACAGTAGTACCACCACTTAAAAACTAAAATATTTTTTTATTGGTGGATCTAATAAAAACTAAAAAAATACTACTTGAAAGACAATTTAATTTAAAAACTTTTTTATCTCTTAATAATATTTGATGTCTTTTACGGTTTTCCCACAAAAAAATAAAATATATATTTTTTATCTAGTAAAAACAAAATCAAGTTTTTCATCGAATCGAAAAAAAACGTTTTTCGTGGCCGTCTTTGTTTAAAAAATGTAAATTATGTATAAAAATAATTATTTAGTGTCTTTTAACAATTAATTTTTAACTTTATTATAGTTCATAAATATTCATATTTGGAACAAACAGATATCTTGTTTGTATTATGATTTTGCAAAGATAATTGTTTGAAAAGTGTTAGATTTTGTTTTGACTTATTTTATTAATTGATATTATTTAATTTTTATTCAATAGAGTAAGTTTATTTACTTATTAATGAGTGCGTAATGAGTATACTGTATTCATATTTTATTTTTTTATGCAAAAACCGTACAAGATTTCAAAAACTGGTAAGAGTCAAAAGAGTTTTTAAATCTAATGCCTTTTCAAGTAGATTTTTTTGGATTTTATTGGATGCACCAATAAAAAAATATTTTAGTTTTTAAGTGGTGGTACTACTGTTTTTTATACTTCCTGTCAATCACTAATGCCAACAATAACTGAAATGATGTATAATATTATGGTACTTATTAATAATAAGTTTTATTCAAATCAAATAAAGCGTTCAATTGTTATAAACAAAAGAAATAAAAAAAATTGAAATTTTGAAACCAAATTCCGGCTTAACCGTAAATTTTTGGATATAGATAAGTTGCGTTAAATCGTCATATTTTGACCCCAGGAATCTATGGACTAGCCATTTCCCCACATTAACGGGACACCCTGTATATTTACCTCTCCTGAATAATATTACAGATCTGCAATACAGATTTAATAAAGACACTTCACCAACAAACTGGTGAAGATTTAGATGTCACTTTAAAATCTGTTGCAACATATTTAAATAAAATTTTACCTGAAAATGTCTGAATTGGAATTTTGGAAATTACAATGACAAAAGAAAAATAAACTAAAATTACAAGAAAATGCTTTAGATGCATACAGAAAATTTGACGCCAATATTTACCCAACATAAAAATAATTTTACAAATATTATTTACTCTGCCCGTTAGTGTTGCTTCTGCAGAAAAGCGTTTTTCTGCACTGAAAAGATTCAAATTGTGGCTGCGAGCCACTATGTTTCAAGAAAGGCTATTAACATTGACAAGCAAAGAAAAGATTTCATTATTTAAGAAAGAAATCGTTTTTTAATCAATTTAGTTACAAACATCTGTTTAAATTTTACAGAATATTTTATTATGTTTTTATATGTCCTTTATTTATTTCGGGTGTAATATTATTTTGTTTATATTTAAAAATAATAGAATTATATTTTATTATTATATAATAGTACTTTTTATATAAATTATATTTTTTGATGTTGATTGCTTTGTATTTATGGAATAAAACATTTGTTTTCTTTTTTTTAAATTATTTGCTTGGAATTAATATACTTACCAGCAATTAACATCTTCAAGGTGTATGACATCGATTTTTATTATATTCTTTTTACAATAAGTGAAAAATAATTTAGGAAATGAACGCCGCTAGAAAATACACATTGTTACTATAAAAATATTTTTATTTCATTTTTCCGTCCGGAAGCGGTACATTTCCTCACGACTTCAAGAGAAAACCGATTTGTATATTTATTTGTAAGAGTCCCAGTGAATGTAATTAGCGCCCGCCGATGTCGCAAGCGGCGATTTGCGTGTCGCAATGAAAAGAGGGCATTTTCTAAATAAAGAGATGAAACGCGGGAAAGGTGGCATTCATGTGGGTTCATTAGCATACAAGCGCTTATTTCCTAAAGGGCGCTATCACCTACCTGCGGCACTTGCACTTTCTACAACATCATGTAGCGCAATTTAATTAGATCGCTTGCCTTTTCCGCCATTGCTATCGAACAAGACGTAGAAGGGCCACTCATTCCGACTGGGATTACCGCACTTCCGACCACGCGCAAGTTGACGAAGCCGCGCACCATAAGGTCGTGGTCGACGACGGTGCCCATCTTACAGGTGCCCACCGGGCTGGATGCAGGCATAGAGGCGTAGGTGATCTTACATTGTCGATTAGCGCGCTTATCACCGGATGCGCAAGGCGTGATGCGCGATAAAACTTCTGTAGCGTTGATGCACCTAAAAGCTTTAGTCCTTACTAACTTCGAAACATGTTCTACTGTTTGAGCCGCGGTTATCGCATCGAAATGATTTTTAAAGAAGTTAAGATTGATATTTGGATAATCGAGAGGGTCAGTTGATTTCAAGCTTAAACAGCCTTTAGAGCGAGTGGTCAGGAATGTAATGTGCGCGACAATGTCGCTAAAATGAGCGCTACCGTGAAATGAATCTAAAAGATAATTCGAATTCGTAATATATTTATTAATACCAAAATTACTGTAGGCCGGTAATGAAAACTTGATCATTGCATCGGGTAAATTTCCCGGCCTACAATCACCCATCTTTATGAAACTAACCACTTGTGATTCGGGCAATGAAAATTTTCCATGGCCATTTGCGTATTTTTCAAGTTCATGATTCAGATTAAAACAATTCATGGTATAGTTATGGCGAAAACGGATGGTGTAAGTGGGGTAGTCGATTAAATTTTGACCAACTGGTAGATTTGCAACGCATGGGATTTTGAACTGATTTAAATGTACTCTAGGTCCGATGCCTGATAACATTAATATCTGTGGGGACTTAATAGCACCCGCTGCTACAATCGCTTCATATTTCACACCCACCGCATAATTCTTATCGTTATGAATAAACTGCACACCGGTCACTTTCTTATTTTTGGAAAGTATTTTTTTAACAAACGCTCTGGTCAAGATTTTTAAGTTGCACCTGTCCCTAATCGGTCGTAAATACGCCTGATAAGCACTCTTTCGTATCGCATTGGAGATATGCACTTGAACGGGAGATACCGAAATTTGTTGGGCGCTATTGTAATCCGTCACTTTAGAACCCAATTCTTGATTAGCCTTAATTACATATCCCATTATAGGATGGATTGGTTTCGGATAATTCACACACAACGGCCCTGAAATCCCGTGGAAATTTCCAAACAAGCGGTGAGAGTTGATTTCTGGTGCTAACATATTCTCCGCTTTTTTGTAGTACTTGAGCATCTCGTGGTACTTCCACATAGGACTACCCCATGCTTCGAAGTCTTCACGGTTGCCTCGTATGTACTCCATGCCGTTAATCGCAGAATTTCCTCCTAAGACTTTTCCCGCGTTTATGTTACACCTGTTATTACACATGCCGAAACAGCCGAATTTTTGCGGTGTAGTCAGAAAAGCGTAATTGGCCTCAGAACTTTTCGCCAGATTTAAAAGACCCGGGATCAGATTTGTGGGCGTCTCTTCGCCGCCTGCCTCCAATAACAACACCCTCCACTCTTTGACTTCAGATAATCTATTGGCCAAAACTGAACCGGCGGATCCTCCTCCGATAATTACAAAATCATATATTCCAAAATCTATTTAATGATATATTATTAGTTTTAGTTGTGGAGTAGTAAAAAACATATTTACCATTACAAGACTTTGGATCGCAGCTACGAAATTCACGGTGGCAGGAGGGACGTTTCCAGCATTTAGAGCGCGAGAGAGCTTCCAAAAATATTTTTCGGTAGTGTTTCGCATCGTGGCACAAACACCCGACAATCAATCCGAGTATAAGCGCACAAAACAATCGCATATTATGAGAATATGCTTTATTATGGTCAATGGAAAACAAGGCATAGAAACCTCTATCATATAACAAGCTGCTAATGAGTTTCGAACGTGAGCCGGTGACCGAATCGTATATTATTGCTGTGATTGAATGGGGCGTTCCCGGTATTTAAACGATAAGACATATATATTATAATTTGTTTGCCAACCTTAATTATTTTGATTCTATAATTATAAAAATAAATTATTAACTTAATTAAAAGCACTATATACTTATATTGTAGATGTTTAGTAAGTATACAAAACTATTTTAAATTTGAAGTAGTTGTTTTCGAATTCCTTTAGAAGTCACCAATCTCTAGGTAAACACTATTTTGCTGTTTTTAACTTATTTTGTTTTTAATAATCTCTTTTCTATTTTTTTTAATAACAATCAATATTTATTTTCTTGTTCTCATAATTCAAAAGTCCTTAATTGGGTTGAAAATGTTGATATGAGTAAACGACACAAGTTTGGCACTTTTTTCACTTATTTAGTGAAGATAGTGCCAAACTTGTGTCGTTTACACAAAAGTCCTTCTTAAGATGTTTATTTTTAGAAACTTTTCGAAACTCTTTTTTGGTTTCTCACGCTTTTAATTTACTTTAAATTTTCTGCTCATATAAACGTGACTTTTTGCGACATTTTCTTGTTCTAGAAGTCTTTTGAGAAACGATTCTAAAATTTTAAGCGTAAAGAACAAGAGAATTAAAGGATCTGTACCAAACCTTCTTACACCTTACGTAGTTACTATTCTTACATTTTCATCAAACTTAATAGACTCTTCAAGAAAGATTCAAGATGATTTCGGAGAATAAAAAATAAATAACAAGGGACTTGAATGATTTTTATTAAACAGTAGAACACTATTCCTAACAAACACAAATTTTATACATCATATTTACCTTTTCGAGACATACTTATTTCTTAAATATGCAAGATCTTAAAAAGACTATTTTCGTCATAAGAGTTACACATTGAAGAGCCGAATGTTTGGATGTTTTATTAAAATTAAATTAAAGCAATTTTAGTAAACATTTCTTTATTATGCATCTAATTTAACTATATTTCATCCTGACATTTTTTGTTATTAGGCATACTATCTATATCCTTAATCATACTCGCGATATATTCACCGGCCATCACCAGAAACGAGGCGGTGTTTCCCTTATATCCGCCCGGAATCACGCTGGCGTCGACGATCCTCAATTTTTTCACACCAAGCACAAGCAAATGTTGATCGACAACATCACCTATCCGGCACGACCCCATCGGGTCGCCGTTGGCTCTAGTTAGATGCTTCAATAGGCACCGCTTTTTTACTTTGGTTGATGGCGATGCCAAGTTTGCGCATTCGCTTACGAAATTGGGCCCCAAACGAGCACTTATACTTTTAAACGCTTTGGTCTTAAGAAGTTTCAAGATTTGATCGTAAGCTTTCCTGTGGCGATCGTTGTAATAGTACTCCAAATCGATAATGGGATGGTCGAAAGGATCGCATGAACTCAAACGGATTTTGCCTGTATTTTCGTAGTTAAAGAAAGTCAGTGTTGCTAAAATATCATTTGGGCGAAGGCTGTACAAGTAGTTGTCCATGATGTCATCTTTAAAATTATAATAGTTCCTCATTATTGGTACCTTATCATAGCTGCGCGGAGATGAGTAAGTAACCATGAATGACGGAAAAGTTTGGTTTATGTTTGTTTGGCAAAAGGCTATCACTTCAGTATAAGGCGTGGCGAGAGGTCCACTCCTATTGTAGACGAAGTTTTCAAAAATGTCATTCGGTCGATCGTAGAGAGTGCAGAAATTGGTTCGAAATTGAATTTCAAAAATTGGATAATCTAATAGGTGATTTCCAACGGGAAGTTCCTTGATGATAGGAATGTCATACTTTTCTAATTCTTTTTTAGGTCCCAATCCAGAGAGCATTAACAAATGTGGCGTTAAAATAGCGTTAGCAGCGATGATCAGTTCTTTGTGAGGAAACGCTTTATAACACCGTCCTTTATGTGTGAAAGTTATATCCGTGACAACTTTTTTCTTGTCTATACCGATTTTGACTGGAAACGCGCCTTGTATAATTTTCAGATTACTTCTTTGATCTATTATTGGATTTAAGTAGACTTCATGTGCCGTCTGTCTTACCCCTTGCCTAACATGTACCTGCATTTTAGACACGTGATCTTTAACTCCCTCGTTACTATCTCCAAAACTGTAACCTAATTCCTTATGCGCAGATAAAACATGTTCCAAAAGCGGCGAAATCGTCGCATACTCTACCGGTAACGTTCCGTGAACGCCCCTATTTGATTTCTTCATAAATTCAGGGATTAAAACCCTTTCTGCTGCTTTGAAAAAGGGCAGAACCTCATCCCAAGCCCAAGCTGGATGGCCATTCTTAGCCAACTTGTCGAAATTCTCCCGACGGCCCCTTATTTGGTAAATATCATCGGGACTACCACGTTTACCAATATCGATTGTGCATCTGTTACCTTTCATTTGCAAACACGCGTTGGTCTGGTTCTTAGTTAGGTAACCGAAATTCGACATTGAAACTTCCTGATAATATTTAGCACCGGGCATCAGGTCGATGTCCAAATTTACTATGTATTCGGGATCTAGAAGTAGGACACTCAAATTGTCCACTTCGGACAAACGGTTAGCGAGAACAGGGGCTGATGCTGCACCACCAACGATGATATAATCATAGCCGCCGGTATCTTAAAAGCGTAAAAAGAATTAATTATAATGAATGTTTTTTTTATTATAAAAACAATTACTCTGTATAATTATAAAACAAAATTTAAAGTTAACAATATTAAATTATTGATTTAAAAGCCATTATTAAATTTGTTACCTTCACAGTTGTCCAAATTCGCCTTGTATTCTTCATAAGAGGTGGGCCTTTTCCAACTTTTAGAATGCTCAAATCGTTGCACCCATGCAGCATAATACTCCTCTGGAGTTTCTTTGGCAACCACATTAACGATAGCGTGAATAAATAATAAATAAACCAACATGACTGGAGTTAGTTACATTTTTCTATCAGTTCAAGGAATAAATATGCACGTTTGCGATTTAGAACTACAAACGATAATTTCAAGAACATGTTTATACTCTTTTATGGTGATTATAAAACAGTTACGCTTGAATCGGTAGGTTTTTTTATGATTACTTGTAGCAAATAAGTGTAATTCAAAACTTCCCAATATCGGATTTTGTTTCGTTATTAAAATGTTTTGTTGGTTCATCTTGCTGGCGCTCACTACTACTAATGCCCACTCTTCTGTGGACACGATCAGACAGCTTTGGACAAAAAATGTGGAGAATCAGAGCGGTGCTGAGTGGCCAACCTGCTACAGTGATTATCTGTGTGATATCAAAAATTTGAAAGGTAATATTTATTAATGAAATGGTTATTTTCATTTCATGTTGAATGCAATTTTGGATCTAATGCTATAGATTAAAGTATCTATTTATACGTACAATTTTAAACAGGTTATTGAACACTACAAACAACTGTTTTATTCTAAACATAATAGTTTCACTTTTGGAATTCACATTTTTAAACAAAAATATATCAAATTAAATATTAAAATTCGTGGTGCAGTTATTAATAATGAAAATTAATAATGAAATAAAACCAATCTCTATGAGCGTTTCTGCATTTATGTTTTACAATAAATGTAAAAACTCCAGTTAAAACAACTACTCCTCGTACTAAAGCACCGCCAGGCATTGAATGACATAACTGTTAACTGTCGTTACATATCTGAAACATATTCAGCACGATGTAACTATTTTGTTTTATCTCATTATTATTTTCATTAAAATATATCACTTTATATTTCTTTATTTCTTGATTTTTGGTTCTTCTTATTTTCAGATTTTGGCACATTTGATTTTATAATTATTGGAGGTGCCGACTCAGCACCAGTATTAGCCAATCGCCTATCAGAAAACCACAAATGGGAAATACTACTCCTACTCATGGGAAATAAGGGTAATGATTTTGATTCGATCCCTGCGGTCGATTTTCGCATCAAAGCCGCAGATTTCGGCTACCTGACCACACCACAGAAGTTCGCATGTCAAGCGATGGACAATCACCAATGCAGAATTAATCTGAGAAAATCGGAAAGTCCTAAAAATATTTATTACATAAGACCGCACAAAGAAGACTTTGATAGATGGGTCGAGGCCGGTAATACAATGTGGTCTTTCGAGGAAACTCTTCCGTACTTCAAGAAAGCCGAAGAAATGTTGACGAAAAAAATTCTGAAAGCGAATGATTATCACGGAACCAAGGGTCTTATGCCTGTGTCCAGTTTAGAAACTACGCAAGCCCTTCTTAATATAGTTAGTGCGTACAAGGAATTATCATATCCGGTTTTGACCGATTACAATGGTGATAAATTCGAAGGTATTTCAAAAATGCAGGTTCATGTTCGGAATGGAAGCAAAATCACGCCGATAAAAGCTTATTTAGATCCAATACTTGAATCGAGAAAAGGTAGAGTAAAGGTTTTATACGAAGCTTACGCTTATCAGATTATTTTTGATAAACATAAAAAAGTATCTAGAGTGAATTTTAGTTATAAAAATATTTGCTACACAGCCTCGATAACGAAAGAATTAATACTAGCTGGAGGAGCGATTCTAAGCCCACACCTGCTTCTACTATCGGGCATTGGGCCAAAAAATGAACTTCTAAAACACGAAATCCCATTAATTGCTGATTTACCAGTTGGTAAAAATCTAATTGAAAATCCTACGCTTACAACACTATTTAGGCACTCAGGTTGTGTACCACCAACTGACTTGTATTCAGAATTTTTGAAATATTCAGAAGGTGGTAATGGTAAATTAGCTTCACCTGCTAATAAACTCATCGCCTTTCACAATATACAAAACACTCAGGGCAAACCTATATGTATAAAGGTAATCTATTCAACTCGGGAAATTGGTTACAACCCCAGATTGATTGCAAAAACAATGAACTATGATGAGAAACTCGACCTGTTTTTATCCGCCGCTAATCCCTACGATATAGCAGTCAATTTCAACGTTATACGCCAGAGGCACAGAGGTTTCGTAGCATTGGCCAGCAACGACCCATTCCAACATCCAAAAATAGATCCAGGATACTTTACCGATCCCAACGATCTTAACGATGCCTACCTAGCCTTCGAATTTGTACATAAACTCTTAAATACAACCACAATGAAGGATATTCAAGCTACCGAATCATCGGTAAACCTTTGCGACATGGCTTGTACGCAACGATTCAAGCTTAATTGTATCCTTTCTGTATTAACTATGCCGGAATCAGATCCGAAGGGTACAAACAAAATGGGATGCGATGCAAGCGCAGTAGTCAATCAAAACCTTCTAGTGCATGGAGTACGCGGTCTACGAATCGTGGACAGCAGCGTCTTTCCCGATAGCATTTCAGGGCAAACTTCTACCACTGAGGTTATGATGGCAGAGAAAATGTCTGATATTATTAAAAGTCTTTATAAAAAATAATAATTCAAATTGTATTATATATATAAGACTATATTTTAACTAAAATATTTTTTTTCAATTTAAATTAAATTTATCAAGCAAAATGATTCTCCAGCAAAACCATCAAAACGCAATCTTTACCAGTTTGCATTTCTGCACAACATTTTCAATATCTCTTAGTAAATTATAAAAAAAAAATCTGTATATTTTTCTATACAATAAAAAAGTTTATTTTCAAAAATTTATGCTGACTGATACAATTTCTGAATAAGATCAGCGACCTTTTCCCCCATCATTGCGGTGGTGTAAGTCATGCTCACCGACATTGGAACGGGTATAGAAGCGGTGTCAACAACCCGAACATTTTTAATCCCTTTCACCATTAAACTTTGATCTAAAACGGAATGCGAATTTGAACCCAAAGCACAGGTTCCCCCGAAATTCGACAATCCCTCTACGACATGACAGGTGATGCAGTGAATATACAGTCTCATGTTGTTCAAAAATGGCTCGCACGACTTAACGTGGAAATTGAGTCGAGCTGCGATTTCCGAAAACCCTTTGGTTTGTTCAAAGCTGTACATATCGCTGATTAAAGTGTGGATGTCCAGTAGGTCTTCGAGATTTTCTAGGTACTTAGGATTTACATTAGGGCATGTAAATGGATCGCTTGAGGTCGCAGTAACCTCTCCCCTGGATTGCACATGCAACAAAGCGGCTTTAGCGATGATATCATTCGCACGGATGCTGAGAAGATAAGCATTCTTGGAATCGTCATAATTTCTAAGCTTCTTCAAGTTGTTAAAATCTTCAAAACTTCGTGGGCTTGACCATGAAATCATAACGTCTGGAATATTACTCTCGACCTTGCTACATCTGGGAAAATTACCCGTAGTAATAACGTTAGTAATTGGTTCTGCTAGGGTTCCAGTTCCATTCACGAAATTCTCAAGATCTGTATTTATATCTTCACTAACTTTACAATAATCGGTTCTGAACTTGAATTCTATTGTTGGATTATCGAATAAATTCCGCCCTACTGGTAGATTGGCAACTACTGATATGCCCAATGAACTTAGTAAAGATGCTTTACCTACGCCAGAGAGTTGGAGCAAATAAGCGGACCAGATCGCGCCACTCGAGAGGATCACCTCACGTTTAATACGTGCTGAGTAATGTTTACCCTCGAGGACAAAATTTACTGCGACGGCTCTCTTCTTTTCGAAAACGATTTTTGTTGCGTAGGCTCCGGTAATCACTTTAAGGTTCTTTCGGTGCAAAATAGGCTTAAGATAGGCCTGATTTATACTGACTCTAAGTCCTTTGCGTACAAGTGGGTGCGCATCCTTTAAGGTTTTATAGCCCATTTCTTTATTAGCCATTGCTATGTAATAAGTAATATCGTTAGAATTTTGAAGATTAATGGGTGCTTCAGGAAACAACATTTTCTCGAGTTTTAAGTAATATTCAAGAATAACATCATAAGACCATTGGTTCTCTCCGTGGAGAATCCACTTCTCAAAGTCTTCTCTCAAACCACGAACGTAAATGGCATCGTTAATGGAGGAATCGCCTCCTAAAACCTGACCAGAGTTGATAACGCATTGCGAGTTTACGCAATCCTTGCACGCGTATTCTTGGGGAACGGTGCGGTAGGCCAAATTAAGATCTGAATTCTTCACCAGGGTGGAAGCTCCCGGAATCATGCTGAAATTTGATTCATTGCCACCCTTTTCCAGCACCAAGACATTCCAACAGGTAATCTCAGTTAGACGATTCGCCAGAACCAAGCCACCAGGTCCACTGCCAACAATGATGAAATCATACTCGCCAAAATCTAAATTAAGAAAAAAACTCAAAGAGTAATCTCTTAACCTAATATATTTCGAAAGTACCTTCACAAGAATTAGTGTCAACACGGAATATCTCATTGTAGCACGGCGAGGGTTTCCAGTCCTGTGTGGCCTGGACGCTTTCCAGCCACAGGTTCCTGTAGTATTCGACATCCGCTAGGATTTGCAGAGCGAGAAAAAGTGAGACCAGTATTGATCGTAACATTTTTGAAAGACATAGATTCGGCGTATGCGGGGGAAATCAAGTTGGTGTTTAATCTGAGTGGTCAGACGTGATTGCACGCCGTTTAGTGTAGTTACGGAATTAAGATTGCCTTCGTATGCCTCGTGTTGGACTGCGATTTCGTATCCGTTTCGCGCCGAATTAGTTTATTAAATGCCTAAAACGTTATCGACTAAACTAATTCTAATACAATTATTATTGACTAAAAGATCACGGTGAAATATCCTAAAATATGCTTATAATTAACAAAGAAACAAATGATTAAAAACATTTTATTGCTTAAAGCCATCACTTTAAAACACTAAAACCCACTTTATGAATTCCAAATGTGTTGACGGTCACACAATTTGATATGTTTAATATTTGAAAGGAAAGGTTAAAACTTATATACTATAACTCCTTAATTTTCAATCACTTCATTTGCGAAATTGCTGGAATAAATCAAGAAATTAAAAACCTAAAAATTGGTCAGTTGAAAAGAACATAGAAAAGAGTTACTTTGATTAAAACACTTAGAACCTTTCTTCAATATTTTAATCTAAGTGTTTTAATCAAAGTTATTATTATCTTCAAGTAACTCAAACAACCAAATTAAAATAAATAGAAAAGAGTTACTAAGGTTTACTTACATCAAGCAATGGAATTTAATAAAATCAATCAATTTAGAATGAAGGTTCAAAATTCTAAAAATTTAAAATCCCAAGACTCGGAAAGGATTAATAAAACAAATGAATAATGAAAGCCTATATTATTATACCAGTAAATCCGTATTTATTAATAAAAAAACAAGCTAAATCATTAATGCGCCTAAAATGATAGATTTTACCTAGCAATTGAATGATATAAAGGAAATAATTTTACGGAAATAATTCACACATACACACCCAATCAATACATTTTTTAACAAACAAATTCGATTTATACATAAATCACGAATTCCGGATTAAGCAAAGAAAAAACGTTGATTGCACACACATATGGATTTTTTTTATAATTTAAAGCACGTCGGGTGCGCTTTAGTTGAAAATATAGACAGATAAGTAAGCGTATAAAGTGCACCGTGCACGAGAGTAGAACGTAAATTAAGTCGAAAATGAATCCGATAATTATCTGCTTAATCGTGTGCGTCGTCAATGGAATATCTGCATCCGAATGCGAGATAAAGACACCGGTCAAGGACGTCCAGTACTTGAGACAAATCTGGCTCGAGGGTCTAATAAAGTCGTACAAGTGGACGAGGAAGACGAAGAGTGTGGAGTTCAAGCCTTGCTTCTCAGATACGCCGAAAGGTAAGAAGGAAAATATTTATGAGGAAGTGAGAAAAGAACATCTTTGAAGGCCAATAATTTAAACTATAATTTATTATATATTTAGGTATACTAAGCAAAAATAAATCAATCCGAATCAACTGATATCCTAAACAGTCTAAAATAGAAGTAAGAAATTTTTTGGGAATCTACTAGACGAATAGTATTAATGTAAAAGATCTTCTATTATGAAGTTATATATAAGATTAACGTCTTCACAATTAAATATTTAAAGATTTAGGGTCACCGTCTCTAATTCCAACTAGTTTAAATATAACCTAGCACACCAAGTTCTTTCTATACATAATAATTTAAAAAAAAAACGAAATTTATCATTTTGTCTTAGTTATTTTATATATTTTTTTAAATTAGTTAATTTTCTACAACCGAATTAACATTTTACCTTTTTAATCCAATACCAAATATAAGATACCAAAATTAACATTATTCGAAAAATTTTAGTATTTGGCACCTTCGACTTTGTAATCATCGGGGGAGGTAACGCGGGCTCAGTACTGGCAAACCGCCTTTCTGAAAATATGCAATGGAAAGTCCTCCTCCTAGAGCCCGGAGGAGAAGAAGGCGATCTGACCCTAATGCCAGGAGCGTTGCCCATTCTTGTCAACTCTGACCAAAACTGGGGCCACTTAACCAAACCGCAGAAATATGCTTGTTTCGGAATGAAAAACAGGCAGTGCGCTTTAAATCGCGGCAAGCATCTGGGCGGAGACACTATGATATCTTCAGAAGCGTACATGCGAGCGAGCAGTGCTGATTTCAAGAAATGGGCACAGATTTCGAACAAGTGGAGCTATGATGAGTGCCTGTTTTACTACAAGAAGGCGGAGAATATGAGCATCAGTTCGAGGCGGTCGGATTACCATGGCATGCGGGGCCCCCAGATTATCGGGTACCCGCAGCGAGGATCGGCGTTAGTCGATTATATAATTGAAGCTAATAAGGAATTGGGTTATAAAGAAGTGGATTACAACAGTCCTAATCAATTAGGGGTATCTCATATGCAAGTTAGTGTAGAAAAAGGGGTTAAACAATCAGCTAACCAAGCGTATTTGAAACCCATCAGGCAATTTCGTAAAAATCTAATAATACTTACTAAGGCGTTACCTAGTAAGATTATTTTCATGCACGATTCCATAGCAACGGGGTTGAATTTTATGTATGAAGGGCAGATGTATAATGTTTCTATTAAGAAGGAACTACTGTTATGTGCTGGTGGTTACAATACACCACAACTCTTGATGCTTTCAGGAATAGGTCCGAAAGACCACTTGGCAGAACATAACATTCCGCTAGTAGCCGATTTACCAGTTGGTAGAAATCTAATCAATCGGCAGCACATTGATATACGTTTTAAAACAAACGTTTCAGTTGAGTGCTTCAATCTCGAACGAGATATGTATAGGTATATTAATGGTAGAGGTTCTTTAGCAACTCCAACCAGTAGGGCTGTTACATTTGGGAAATTTCCATCATCCAAAACACCCGATTATATGATTGTATATAACATACCGTACTCATATACTGATTCCAGCTTGTTTAAAGGTATGTATAATTATGACGATATAATGGATGATATGTTACGCGATAGGAAATCCAACGATATCACCGCAAGAGTAACTTATTTCCACCCTAAAGCTAGAGGAAGGGTGAGGCTGCATTCGGATAATCCCGTCGATTACGTGGATATCAACCCCGATTACCTGAGCGATATGAACGATTTGGAATACATCTACAAAACCATAGAATCAACTTTGAAACTACTCAATACCCACACGTTCAAAATGATCGGAGCATCATTGGGACAGTACTTCATTCCAGCGTGTGATAAATTTGCCGACTTGATCTACTGGCATTGCATCGCTTCGTACGTGATGGACTCGATTGGAGATCCAATGGGGACTTGCAAGATGGGACGCGGGAGTGATTCTGTGGTCGACCAGAATTTGATCGTTCACGGTTTCGTAAATTTAAGGGTGGTCGATGCCAGCGCCATTCCGATCACGATTTCGGCCCATTCGAGAAGCACGGAATTGATGATGGGCGAGAAGATCGCCGACGCCATAAGAGTTAAATATTTAATGCGGACGAACAATAAAGATGTTGTAGTTAATCCTGGAAACTTTATTTAGAAGCAGATGTAATCAAATAAATGCTAATACTGAATTAAAATATTTAGAACAAATTTAGTTATAATATTTCAAAACCTCTAAGAAAAGATTACCAGTTTACAAATAATATTTTTGATACGATGAATTAAATTCTCACTTAACCCGTGGTAAAACATTTTTATGTTAATTACTTCACTATTTAAAATAGTGAAACAATACCAAGTGTTTAATTAACCGTCTAATTTATATTTTTGATACTGAAAGCGCAGCAGAAATCTTAATAACTTAAACCTGAATATTTAAAATATTGTTTTAACTGAACTTAAAAATAAAAGCACACATCACAATTGATGAACAAAATCTAATTGATAGAATAATGTATTTATATTTGTCTTCAAAATTTAATCTTTAACATTATCTTTTGTAAATACATGAAAGGTAACACCTGTTTACATATAATCAAGTAATTATTCTGATGGTATTACCTTTCTTTTGGAAAACGTGTCGTAAAGTTTCTCTCTTCCAATATTTTCCCCATGAATCCTTCACGTCATTACAGAACACATGCCTTTTTTATTTCTTTATTGCTTGTAAACGGTGCACTCATTGCTATAGTGCATAATTCAAGTGCTTTCTAGTTAACAAGCGCTGGATCACATTAAAAGAATAAATAGTTTGTTAGTGAAAGTGTTTTGGTTGTGGGAGTTTTTAATCATGATCCTCGGCTCGATTTTTAGAAAAGCCGGTCGTAATTTATTGGCCCCTGTCCACCGCGGAGAAATTAATGACAGGGAGGCATCTTCCATCTGTCGTGTTTTCTCCGAACGCATAGCTTTTTTTAGTGTGTGGCCGGTGTATCAGGGTCAAGGCGATTGATAGTATTTTATGGGCAATAAACGTTTTCTTGGACGTGTTATCGATTTCACTCGAGTGGACGACAGGAAGGAATGAATTACAGATTTTGTTTCCATAATTTCTCAAGTGAGATCTATATTGATAATAATGGTCTTTATGGTCTTTTATGTGAAAATTATAATTATCTAAATGCCTACACTTCACTACATACATAGTCTTGATTTATAGATCCGTTGGAACATAAATATTAATAGTGATTTTCCTTACACGCGGACGCAATTTCACGCATTTCTGCTTGCGGCTTTGGAGACGAGAAGAGTTTCCCACTGTGGAATCAATTGATCGTCGTTTATGCAAAGAGACGGGAACGAAGCTTTCTTTCGGTACGTGCAAAAAACAGAAATATATAGAGCACCACGCTTGATTTATTGCGACGTTTTGCAAATACATTTATTAGAAAGCGAAATCAACGGCGAGAGTAACAAAAAAACGTATGCACTCATAGTAGTTCCTTATCTTATTAGGGCCGATATAGAAATTAGTATTCTAGTATTTTTCTTCAAGGATTTCTGGAGAAACGTGGAAATATTATCTCGGCTATATTCTTAGAATAAATTTAAAAGTTATATCCATTAAATAATTCGAATTTGTTAAGGAATTGCATGATCCTTAGTAGGAAATAATTATGGAATTCACAGGAATTCTAAAAATTAATAATTAATTTTCTTTTAGGATATGTGATATAATTTTGTGTATCTAAAGATAGTGCCACATTTCCTCTCTGCATCGTGTCTTTCGATTATTTTGTTCTTCATGGGATGTTATGCTAATGCCCAGAACTAACTCCTCTCACTTTTCGACACCCGTTCTCGGACGGCATCCTGTTCTACTGATAATAACTTCCTTATGGGGGTCCATTTTACAATAATACCGTACGATGAATAATTTTATGTAATGTTCTTGCGGTTTATTACAATATGTAAAAGTGTGTCGATTGAAATGATCGATGTGCTAATCTTGCACAATTATCGATTAAGCACTTGCGGCATACATTGGTGTGTCTTTTTTTCTACTTCTTAAGATCATCGCAAACTCAGAACGAAAGTGATTTGATCATAATCCAAAATGTATTTAGTTCAAAATTATTCAACAGCAAAGTAATACATAATTTTCAAGATTGCTCAGACTACAAATGGTTTAAAACACATTCAAAGTTTAATAATTTCCAAGAATAGTCAAGAAATTTAATTCACTTAGCAAAATATTAATAAGAAACCAGTTTTGAAGATTTCAGTCACTACAATTTTTTTGACAAGGACTCGCATTGGAAACTTAATCGGTGGTGGACATTGCGAAAGTCGTTAACGCAACGCATCGGGGGTAATTCCTTTACGCATCAACGGGAATTCCCAATGCCAATAGCCGTTATGGTCTGGTTGGTGGAGCGCTACTCGCATCGGTTAAGAAACAAACAACAATGTATGGCAGTTCCGGCGTAAATTTTCCGCAATATTGCTGAAGAAATACATACCATAAGATCGGTTTTCTGTTAGAAATCGCGCTTACCTGCAACAAACAGAAAGAAAAAAGTTAGTATTACATGAAGAAATTTCGTTATGTAAATAATTAATGAGGTTTTGTTTGGTTCTTCAATTCATTGCGCTTCAATCATGATTCGTAAGTAGGGGAATTACAAACAAGATAAGATTAGCTTGTGTCAAATCTAACTGAATATCATCAATAGGATTTGTTCTACTTTTACTTCTATCCTGTCATCTACTTTCGTTATATGTTATTTCTTATTCGTTATCTTTCAGTTGCTAAAAGTTATCATGTATCATTTGTCAACTATCTTTACTCAAATATTATATCTGTCAAATATGAATCACGAATCTAATCAATGAAAACATCTTTGAAAAGATGTCAAATATCATAATTTTAGTTTGTGTTACCTTGAACTTTACAATTACAGATTCAAAACGTGCAAAAAATCTGCATCACTTTTAACATCAATAAAATCAAGCCTGACCTTATTTTGTATCGCATAAGCTTTCATTAATCATATGTTTTTTTAAGATGAGTAATTGGAGGTAAAAAAGCGTTACCCAAGAATTATAGTATTTACATCGGGATATTACCAAGCCTATAATTATTTAATTAGTGTTTGGATAATCACCGAGAGGCACTAATGAATCGAGGATCTGGTGCTGCTCTCGCGACTCCCAGTGGGATTTCGCAAGGCCTAGAAGGTGAATCGGTAATTGCGGTTTACTGGGCATGGCGAAATTGATAAGTGGCGGAACAATATATGCTATAGAAGAAAGCCAGCAAATGTTTTGACACACGTTCCAAATTCTTCGCGCGGAGAAAGAAAGAAATTAATTATGATAAATTGCTTTTATTTCTTAGTAGTAGCAGTAGTAGTGTTTGGCTATCGACCACGTTGTCCTTCCGCCGTGTGATGTGTGTACATTCAAACTAGTGTTGCTTTAATAGCTGTGCTATTTGTAACACGCAAATTACTTTTGTATAATTCAGTATCTGTCGGTTTATTAGCAAAAGAAGTAGTTGTTTCAATAAGTGATTTGATTTGTAATCCTAGTAAGACTCATTGTTATATATTTACAAAATGATTTCCTATTTTTAAATTATTAGAATTAATTCGAATTTTAGTCCGAATTTCTGAAAAATTATTTATTATTTTTGTTGCAAACACTTTTTGAAGATTATATGTATCATAGATTGCTAAATTTCTTGAATGCCATTAAGTATTTTAATACTCTCCTTCGAACTTATTATGAAACTTATTAAATTTCATTTTGTTGATATTACTATCAGGGTAAAATAAGTACATATTATTTTTACTTTCTAATTAATCTATCTAATCTCTTTCACTCTAAAAATGCAGCTTACATTAGAATAACTTTCAACTCCAAACCACGAATTATCTCATTACAGTTTTTTTTTGGGAAAAAGCCATAATAATAATTAAACCTTCGCCCAATTTCCCAGTCAAGCGGAGTGAATGTCATTTTGGCAAACTTTTGCCCGTCCCCAGGGGGACAGTTTGGTCACACGCCAGTAAACAACATCCATTCAAATGTCGACGGTAATTTTCAGCTTTATATAATAATAATAGCGACAAATTGAATCGGCTTGAATGGCTGGAAGAAATTCTCTGCGAAATTACATGTCCGTACCCAGAGCTAATCTCCGCAAAATGATTGACTGTAAATATACGTTGTGTAATTGACAAACTGCTGCTGTGACTAGACGTAAATTTGCATATAATCGAAATGAAAAATTGTTATAATAAATATTGGAAATATTTGCTAGAGGTAACAATTTCTTGTTTATTAGAAAACAATTTTAAAGAATACGAAAACCTTGGGTATAAACAAATATATCCTTATTTTAGAAGAATTAGACTCTTAGAAGTATTTTTCATTCTGAATTAAAATATTATTTCAAGCAAGCATTTTATGGGATTTATTTATTTAATGGTGCAAAATCAATATGTGTTGTCCTATTCAAAAATCTTTTTTTTTCAATTTAATTTCTTAGAAAATTTTGATGAAATTTTCACAACTCAAAATAGAGGAAAATATCTTCCTTCAAGACCGTGATACATTTTCTGGCCACGTTTTTGATCAAGACTTTTGTACATTTTTTGGAAGGATAGTATTTATTGTCTATATTTAACTTTAATAATGGTACAATAAACTACCATTTTTTACATTTAAAATGGTGAAATCGACCCGTTACAAAATATTAACCAATAATAAAGGAAATAATTAGCAATATGCAAAAACAATGAAATAAACGGGTACCATCAGCGAACGACCTTCTCAAGGAAACCAAACAGCAGCGCGCCGCACTCCACCCATTCATTGACATTGCCGTAGAGAGTTTGTAAACATTGGCGCCGAAGAGTAGGGGGAAAACGCACGCATGGTAGGGTACCACTTTCCATCTTATTCGCGGGTACTGGCGACGTTCAGTTGTCTCCCCGAACCGGCCACAAAGGGTACCACGCGAACATGTCCGGTAATTCACTCTAATGCTCTAATCATCAACAACAAAACACACATCTCGCAAATCATCTATCATCCGGTGCCTTCGGAGTGTGAGTTTTAGTGCGAATCTTTGGCGGTACCAGCGCGGCGCGTCTTATCACCTAAAGGACATCATCGATGAAGAGGACCCGAAACATAATGACGACGAGATTAAGATCGGGGTTGGCTATGCTTCTTTTAATTACCGGTAAGAGAGCAAATAAAAAATTAGTTTTGTTATTTTGATTGTCTGTATGTAGACAATCCAAATTTTGATGATGTGGGTAGTTAATATAATAAAAAAATCCTCCCTAATAAAACACTATAAACCTTAGTTCACAATTTATTCTATACTATCAAAACAAAGATTTGATTTTTGCTAGTCTATGAAAAATTTATACCAATAGGTCAAAGGTTTTCGAAACAATAGACCCACAGTAACGTGTTCAAAAAGTACTACAGCCGAGTAAAGTCTTAGAGGAGGAGAGCTCTCTACTTTAGCACCTTTAGGGAAAAAAGGTGGTAATGCTAATAAAAACATAAGATTTCTGAAACTACACTTCGTTATTCTTTTACAATTCTATTAACCAAGATATATCACAAAGTAATGGCTTCCACCATCAATAATTTATTTTCTGGTTTAAGGTAAATAATATAGTTAAATAGTGTCTGATTAAGGGATTAGTAAGCTATGATTAGTTGAGGGGTTTTCCATCGATCGTAGGAAACTAAATTTGAAAGCTTTGATTAATCTAATACGATAGTCTTTAATTAGAGCCCTTGAGCAAAAATTTTCTTCGGTGAGGTGAAATATTTTAGTCTAATTCTGAAAAAGAACCCACTTGAAAATAAATTCTTTAGAGATTTATGGTGCCTGAGATTTGAAATGATAAAATGGTATACATCCCAGAAAAAAAGTTGAAAGTATTTGGCCGACTTATTTATAAGATTTGAAAGCTATTTATGTCTAGAAGTGAGTTTAAAGATTTTTTATTAACGTTGGATAATAACTTTGATTTGAACCTCACTAATTGCTACACTTTTAACATTCAAGAGGCTATTAACTGAAGATTAGAGCAAAAGAAAGTTTAACTTTTTGGATACTAAGACGCGAATGAGTAGATATTTTGATTAAATTGTGGATAAGAACTTCAACTGGTGGTATAGAGGCGGTATTATAAAAGCAAAATATTGAAGCTCGTAATTATGTTCTTCGATGAGATCAAATAATTTGATTTACTTTTGAAAAAGAACTTTAAATAGAACCTCACTTCAAAAACCACTCTAGACATTCATGTATGAGAGTTATAATGATGCACGGACTATCTCTGAGCTTTTAGATATTACATCTCTAGTGATTAAATATATATATAGTGTTTAAAGTCATCATATTAAAGATGTGGCACAAAGTAAACGCATCCACAAGCAAATACCTTCACAGAGGCAATAAAAAAACACCCTTATAAGAAATTCACCCCATACGACGGTTCAGTGAAGAAGAGGATCAATGGGTTCGAGTGGAAGATCATTCACAGGAGTGAACTCCGCCCTTCTGTCGATATGATTTTTGTATTAGAGGAGGCTGCTAAAAATTGTTTATTGGCGGCTAGAATTGACGTCACACGTTATCCCAGCAGAAGACATACAGAACCTACTCAATAAATTTATTGAAATGGGAAGTGTGTATTACAAAAAAACAAGAAAGAAGAAAACCAATCATCAACGAGGAAACCCAAATTTCAGTGCTATTAACAGCAATTGAGCATCCCAATATAAGCCAAAAAGACATCGGTGAAGCAACCTGACGAAAAATCGATTTCGTGCATATCATATTCAGTTACATCAAGAACTGAGTAATACTGATTTTCAATTTCGTTCCGAATTTTGTACCTAGGTAAGACTGAAAATACAAGTTGATCATCAGCATCTTTGAATGTCTGGGGTGAAATTGTTGGAAACCATGTGGTAGGCCCACATTTCTTCGAGGGCCTTCTCAATGGGCCTATGTATTTGCACTTCTTGCAAAATATATTACCCGGAATGTTAGCTAATACACCCCAACTAACAAGAAACAGGCTGTGGTTTTAACAAGACGGAGCACCTGCTCATTTTTCGCGTGAGAGCATTTCTTGGTGGTATTTTTCCCAACCAGTAGATTGGTGGGAATGGACCCACTAGATGGCCTGCTCCGTATCTAACAAAACCTAACTTGTGGGGATACGTAGAAGAGATTGTTTATAAGGAATTATCAACAACACCAATGAATATGCGGCAACGAATTGTGGACGCTTTTGCAAGTATTTTACCTGAAATGTTAGGAAGAGTAGAAAGGTCTTTTCAGCGGCGAATTAATTTTTGCCTAAATGAAAATGGAAGACATTTTGAACATTTACTGTAGTATCGTCTCTTTTTTGTATTAATAATTTTGTTATCTTTCATGGCTTTGGAATAAAATAATTAATCCTATTTACAGAAGTATTATCTGTTTCTGTTTATCTCACATTGACACTTACTTACAGTTTGTCAGTTATTTTGTCTCAGCATGGTCAACATTTGTATGAAAACTATTTTTTTCAGAAAAATATCAATTACTCGAAAATGCCATATATGGTAGAAATTAAAAATCAAAAAAAGGTTCAAGTTGTAAAATATTGTCCAAATGAGAAAATGAACAAATATACACGATGTTCCATTAAAAAAATATTTTGCTTTTGTTATACTGTAAAATTGGGACACCCTGTATATTTGAAAATTATTTTACGGCATTGAGATTTTTAAACCAATAAATTTGTATACGGAACATTTTTTTCTACCTCTCACGAGAAGGCGCTAGGAAAGCCCGACACACTGTTGCAGGACCGTGTATATGATAGATGAAGATTAAATACAATACTTCAAATCAAAATTTAGAAAAAGCTTTATAAATTTTTTATCTCTTTTTAACAGTTATATGAAGGTAAACATAAAGTGCTAGAATGAAAGTTACATTCCAGTTTTCCCGATCACCATTCTAAAGTTCGCTCGCTGATTACCGAATCAAAGGCCACTTGCTAAAATCCTCTAATGCCGATGACCGGTCGTCAGTTGAACCATTACATAAATAATACCGATCGCACGATTAATTCAACGAGAACGGTAATTTCCCCAAAAACAAATACTTTCTTTCGGCGATGCTATTATTCCCTCCACCGCGTAATTGTTTCTTTTTTTGCCGCAGGACAGTGTTTGATTCGTGCATTGTAGAGGTACTTTCATTACGTTTCGTGTTCCTGACGCGGCACGTGCCCTGATATTAACGACGCCGCTTTGTCCGACTTTTACTCTTCGGGAAATAGATCTGTTGTCCGGACCGTTATGTAAATGAATCTGGTCCAAGGGAATTTACATAATTTCGATTGCTTGTATGTGAATGTTATCTCAGAGTCCCGTGTGTGTGTGTTTTTTAAGCGGATTTATTTCAGTCGTAATTACTTCTGAATGTTTTGGGTATTAATTATATTACAACATCGATTTATATTTAATGGGGATTTAAGTGTTGTTACTACAATGTCAATATTTTTTGAAAATGCTTTTATTTCTCTGTATGTATAGAACGGTACACCGTTCTGTTAAAAATACAGTTTTTGCGTTGCATACAATCCAAATCTAGAAATCACATTTTATTTATCGTCACAATTTGATTAGTCACTGAAAAAAAGTATAACAACATGTTCAATCCATAGTCTACAACAAACAGGTGTTTATTTTTTTATGAAGAAGATGAAGATTTTTCTTAACCTATATCCGATTATTTCGTTTAATAAGTATATCAGAATACCTTTTTCATAATCTATGCAAATATTTTGGCAAAGGTTTTCTGTTTTAATAAGTTTTTAGTATTAGAATAATTAAAAACTTAATGTAATTAAACTTAAACGTTTCCAAGAACAAAGGCCTCGACTTTTGACATTAAAGTTGACCGGGTTATAAATAAGTACCACCGGAAGTTACAATGTGGAAAAGAGCAAAGGAAAAACAAATAGTAAATAACCACTTAGCTGAGTGAAAGTGAAATTGAATTCACGTTTAATGTTTATTAATTACGGCCGAGCGATAATAATTAGCATCCCGTTCAAGTAGTATTAGTAGTGAATCAGGAGAAAATTAAGCAAACATTCGAAAATTAGAAATCAAACAAAAATAATGTGCATCAGGGAAATTTGGAATGGATGACCTTAATCGCCAGTATTTGAATATATTTAAAAACAGATAACGTCGACGTTAATTGCCCATAAAGCGAATGACATTAATTAATTGGAAATTTAAAAAAATGTATTTTTTGAGAAGCTTTACAAGGTTGCAAAATTATTAGTACCATATATGTTATTAAAAATATCTCATATGTATCAGTAAATGTAAAAAAGTAAAAATGCGAATTGATACACCGTGTAATTACTTTCGTTCTATTGAAAAATCTAAATTTGCCATTAAGTATTGGGATTCAAATTAGAATCAAATGACAAATGAAATCACAATTTTTAAATCATGGAATTTTCAAAAGAAGATAGTTTTTTCTTATTAAGAACTTGAAATTCATTGGATTATTGACCTAAAATGATATTAAAATTGCAGAATATCATGGGAAATAAAATTTTAAAGCCATCTTAAGATTGAAATCTTCTTTTGTGGCGAATTTTATCTCTCTTTCTATTTCTTCGATATAAATAGCCAATGGTCAAAATGAGAGTTCCATCTAAAATTAAGAAGATGCGAGTAGTGGAAAAGTTAGGCAACGAAAAACAATTGTGAAGAAATATAAAAGGCGAGGGGCCAAATATGAAGTTCAATGGTAGCAGACTTCTTATCTGCCCCTCCCCCCTCATATCTATCTTCATGGTTACCTAACTTTTTCTCCCTTCACATACCCTTTTGAACTACCTTCTCTTCATGTCCCATATATGACTTCCCCAAAACTGGTCTATGACTGCTGTTGACAGGAAAAACAATGTTCAGCATTACTATACACTACAGTGACTTAGGTGCCTACGATGAAAAACCTTTATTTACTTTTTTATTGATCATTAAATAAAAAAACTACTAATTATTGTAAATTTATAATCTCTGAGTAAAAGCAATATATTTTCGTTACATCACAGAAAACCATCTTTAATCTTGGCGAAACCGACACTTATCTCCCCTTGCCTAACTGATTAATACATTCTTTCTCACATCATGATTAGATGATATATAACATAGAGGTCACGACTTTATAGCAAAACACGTATGTAAACCCGTTTATTAAATCTTCCAGATGTAACGCGAAACGTACGATTAAATAAATCGTCCCATGGTGGATTGGTCAAGAAGGCGAGCGAGCATTACGAAAGAGCGGCTCTTGAACAAACGCGAGTTGGTTTTCCATATGATTAACGGCGAGGCGCATAATGAACAAATGTAAATAAATTGGATGAGCCGCGATAACACGGCGAATCGGACGGATTATTCTGTTGTATAAGTGAAAGCCGTTGCGTAACCGGCGGAATCATCAATAATAAACTGTTGGAACCGAAGAAGCTTCTTAAAATGAAAAGTAAGTGGTGAATGGTCAATATAATGTTTCAAAGATCCAACTATAAAAGCACAAACATATAGTAAGTGGCTATTAAATTAAATATGTACATTTGCAATTAATAAAATTTATGAAGAAATGAGACTCGTATTTCATTTAATAGTCAGTGCATCTTCACTTAACTCAACAATCATTAAACTATATATAGTAAGTGTTTTAATTTAGTAAATAAAAGTAATAATGAGAATTAATTACTTTGAGCGTTTCTGTACCGTGGTTTTACATTATTATAAAATAAAAAACTACCTACCAATAGTTAAAACAATTACTCCTCGTAGTAGTTTTTACATTATAATTATGTAAAACTGCAATGCAAAAACGCTCAAAGTAATTAATTCTCATTAATACTACAATGAATGTAAATCAATATTTAATTTAGTGTTTATATAATAAATTACTACATAATAACGATCACAAAAAGCTTAAATTAAAAGCATTTTAGTCAGTACATAAATGTCACCAACTCCAGCGTCCCCTGGATGTTGTTACAAAGAGTTAAAAACTAAAGCAATATAATACCTATCCCAATTTTTAAATACTTAATTAAACATTAAAAATGAAGATTACTATAATAAATCTGGAGTAGTGAAAAGCTCAGCTCTTTTCAAATTAAATGTTGACTGGCGTTAAGTAAATTCCGTACAACATTCTTAGCGTGTATTCAACATTTTCCCGGTCTAATTACCTCCTGCAGGAGGAGAAGGAACTCGTTAGTCCGGTTGTAATTAATCCGCTCGTGCTCCATCCACAGCAGGGTGTAAATATTATTCGCCCCGAATTAATAATTGCATTTTTTCCAAGAGCTCGCGACCGGCACACAACTTTTAATATGAAGTAGTAGCTGAGCAGCGCCAACATTAAACTTGAAAATCCTGGCGCGTAATAATGAAAACGGGCGCCCCTTTTTAAGTAAGGAAATGCAAATAGTGCGATTTTATTATTAAAGAGCTTTTATTAAATTGCCGCGGAAGGTTGGAAACGGAAATAGAGACGGTGTGAAAAATATTATCACGAATTGAAAGATTACTATTTTGCATCACACAACACACCTCGATTTAAATACAAGGTTTTGGAAATGTTACTATGATTGATCCAGATTTTTAATTCATGATATATTTTCTGAAAAGATAACAAGTTTGTTTAATCTCTAAGTTGATATCTTAAAGATTAAAAAAGGATTAATAATTTAAAAATAAGACAACATTAATGAGTCTTACTAAGACTACAAAACAAATTACTTATTGAAACCACTACTTCTCTGGTTAATACCTCGCTAGATATTGAATTATACAAAAGTAATTACAAATAGCACAGCTATCACTAAATTAAATGTATTTATTTCTGTAAAATAAACTAAAAATAATAATTAATTGTACGTTAAAGGATTTAGTAAACAAAAACCTAATATTTAACCATTGAAATATTACCCAATGTGGATAGTGTCTAACAATACACTTTTCAGACATTTCCTAATACTTTAACCTTGCAGGCAAAAGGCTACTGAGGTTTGCTTGAAAATACTTACAAATGACGAACAATAAACAACTGTTGGAGATAAAATTTGAAACAGTGACACATTTGTATGCAAAAATGTGCGAGTTTTCACAATTCCGACGACAGAATGTGCATAATATTCCAATGAAAAAATGATCGGCCGCATATCTGGCGTTACATAATCCGCGTGCCATCTTCCTAACTATATGTAACATAGCTTAATTGGATTTTATATAACCAAACACCTGGAGGAGTTTCTTTCGTGAAGATGTATTGACCGTCTTTTTCGGTGTTGCGTTACCGGCTTTAAGCAGCAGTGGAGCACGGGTGTCAAGGTAGAGGATAATGGACAATGCTCGTGTGTACAAACAATTTAAGATATTTAAATTAACACCGACCTCGGTATACTTTCCATTTTTCGTTGTTAAATTTTATAACTTGTGAATAAACAGTAGTAAAAAAATCCCTAAGTTAAAACAATAATAACTCAACTAATTTTGTTGAAAGTTTTGACTAACATCAAGATCTATTTTTAATATCAATCTAAAAAATACCCAAGGCACAGGACGTAATAAATAACTCACCTAATTACACTCATTGATTTATTACCGTATTACGTCTAACATCTAATCTGGTCCAAATATTCGATGATGCCTTCCTGCAATCGCAAAGATGAAGCAATCCCTTCGTACCTTTTACTTCGCCTTGGGGAATACAAACGTCGCACAAACAAGATTAGTAATTTCTGATGATATTTCTGCTAACTAGTTTTTTTTTCTCTCCATCTCGTCGGTATCGTTTACCGAATAGGAAAAGTATGTCAGGTTCGAGTAGTAATAGATTTGCGGGTTTCCACAAGTAGCTCTCGTGTTTCTAATAGCGTAATTTCATCCAAATACAGAGGCGACGAATGCTTCGATTAAACAGATTCATTGCGTCACGTGGGGGGAATAAATGTATTAAAAGGAAACCTGTCGACATCGGGTCATAAAAATATAGCAAAACTTTTTTTTTGCTCAAGCTAAAACCTTTCTAAACAAGTTCTAAAATAGAAAAGAAATGATTTTAAGTGTTCGATTTAGAACTAAATTTACTTATTCGATTACAAGAAAAAATTTTAAAGTGTAATATCAACAAAGTAAACGTTTTTGTTTAATATTACAAGATGTATCACGAAGTTAACGCCTCAACCATTAATCAAAAAAATTTGGGTCCAAATTGATAAAACACCTTCAAATATTCGGAATCTTATTAAAAACCATTTCCCATCGAAAAAGAAAGCATTACGACAGGTAGGAAGATTTGTATGTTGGGCCAAAATTCACTGACCGACCTCGACTGAATAATTCAACGACGGCCGCCAATCTCATCAGTTATGCAACGCAGTACAGGTTCCTGCTGGCCCATGAGAGAATCTGCTCGACTTTTACCAAAAATGGAAAGTTACACCGAGCGTTCTCCCTCTAAACGATTAATTACGCTCTGTGCAATCCACAACAAGCATAATATTTGCTCAAAAAAATAAATAACACGACCGAATCATTACGTAAATGCTTTGAAAGAACGCGGCACGAATATTAATGTCTAACGCAGAAATATTATTGCTCTGGAATTTTAAAGATGACGAAATTTAAATTTCTGAAATTATTTCATGCACTCAATCTAAAGTTGATTCTAAACATAAAGACATAGCTTAATGTTATCACGGTGTCCAGAAAGAAAGAAAAATAAAGTACCCTCACCATTCTAACGATCATTGTTATAATTAAAGTTTTTTATATATCCGGATATTTTTTGTAAAATATTTATTACAACTAAAAACGTAAAATTTTATTACAACCTATTAGATACGAGATTTTTACAAGGTCGTTATGCCATTCCGCAACGGCGCATCAGGAAGCGTGAAGAATCGAATTCTTCTCTGTAACGTATGTATGTGGCAATTGAAGATGAGGTTTTTTTATTTATAGAGATCTTGAACTTGGCTTCGCAATAATAATATAATAGGAAAAAACACACGTCCGGTTTTTAACGACCGACCCGTTTATGCCAGCTAAGGTTAGACGACTGCGGAGAAATCCTGTCTTTTCTCCGCACCTTTAACAGTTCTTTAATTAAGTTAATGTCGCAGTAATGGGTTTATGCGATCTTGTGAAATTTTCGTTGTGGGCATATGATCTAAAAATACAATAATTAACAAGAATTAAATCAGTTGATTGTAAAAAATTTAAATTATTAAAAATTCAATTCAAACACTACCACAATTGTGATGTGTTTTTGATTTAGCACAACTTTAGTAATCGTAGTCTTGACTTAAATATATTATTGTAGCGCATTCTTTACCTATCTTAGGAAATTATGTGTTATGGAAAGATGTACGTATTTATAAGACTGCCGCACTATTGACCTTCCGGAATACAAACTTAATTAAGGTAGCCACATTGACTGAAACATTTATTAATTTAGCGACATTTATCAATTCAGTTTTTGATGCTACAGGTAATAATTACGCTATCTCAAAGTCTTCGTTATGGTTGGTCAGGAGTACATCAACTCAATAAATTATTCGTTATGGTAGGTGAAGAGTAAGCTAACTCTATAATTTGTTCATTTTAATAGATCAATAGTACGTTACCTCAAATAATTGTCCGTTTAAGTAGGTTAAGAGTAAGTTACCTTTATAAATTATTTGTTGTGGTAGGCCAATAGTACGCTATCTCAATTAATTATCCATTGTGGTAGGTATTGACTTCAGAAATAATTAAAAATTCTTCAATAAATAGATCGAGAGTACATTTCAATATTCAAGAATAGTCCACAGACTTAAATAGAATATAATACTATAATGAAAATGAAATATATGAATAAATAACGGGTGTCCAACAATTATTGCAGTCCTGGTTGGCGTTGTAATCAAAAACGTAGATCGATTCTTACATGTGTCAAATAAATTAAACTGACATTTCGAATATGTTTAATTAAATAGGTTAATTTTATGAAGTAATAAACGACGTTTTCATGGCCACCCGGGACTTCAATAATTGTTGGACACCCGTTGGTTATTTGTACAAGTGTGGAAATGTTACGCTTTTCCGCACGAGAGTAGGATGATGTGCATCAAGTTCCTACTCGAGTGCAGAAAAGCGCATTACCCACGCGCTGTACACTATTTTTTCACATACTGCATATAACATCAATTATAAAGGTGTTTGCGATTTCATTTTTGAGACTGACATAAAAATTAGGTTATAATTACCAATAGTACTTGTGTTGTATATATTACTCCATGTATGTAACTGACACTAACATTGATTAATAGTAAATAAAAGTAGTACGAAAAAGTGTATCCATGCAGAAAAGTGTTGCTATGCGGAAAAGTGTTACTTTTCTCAACGATTTTGGATGCGAAAATGTAAGGTATTTCTATTCAGTATGTGAAAAAAGAAAATAACCAATATAGTCTTTTTTACTACATGTGTACATTAGGATTTCTTTCGAATATGCGTTTCGAAAATTAATTCAATAAATTATTAAATAAACGCCGGTGGTGGGCGCTTTTGGTTGCGAAAATTAGCGTTCGCAACAGTGCAGACACGTTAGTTCGGATCAGCAATTGGATGGGTGACCGGTAAACATTCGTCACGGCTAACGTGGTCCTTAGCCAAACACTAATACCACTACTATTAAATTATGAAACGCCACATTATCTAAGCCATATATTTTTTTCTTTATAAACGTTTATTTATTGTTGGTTTCGGAATTGTTTAATCGAACATATTTTAAAGCCAATTATTCATTGGCTGGATAACAATTTACAAACCAAAACTTCGCTATACAGTGCAGCATTTATGCATATTATTATTTTTATTATTATTACAGTAAATGAAACGCATTTGTATGCAAAATTATTCAATATCGTGGCGATAAATTAGCGCGGGCACTAATAAAACGCGCTTTTTTGTTCAATCAGAATTCATAAATGCGAACGTGTAATATTTAGATTAACAACTACGATTATGGGATTTTGCAATAATTGACCTGTTTTTTTAAAACAACCTATAATAATTCAATGTTACATTTCGCAAAAACTCCTGTACAGAACAACCACAGACTTCTAGCTTATCCTCGGGGGCACTTTTACTTGTAAGTAGGTGTAAATGCTAAAGAATTAGCATACAACATTAAAATGAATTAGTGAACTTGTGTCAATTTAAGCTTTAGAAGGTGTCTATTTAGTTATTTTATCAATAAAAAAAACATATTGAGGAATCACAAAATAAAAACAGTAAAGAAGTCCCGGGTTGGGTGCCAACATTTTACAGATGGATTACCTCGTGTAATAATTAGAAACATCACTTATATTACGTACAGTTTGTTATCTCCTTAAAATTGAGCATAATCAAAAAACTATCTTTACTTGTATTTCTCTGATTCTCCCATATTCTATTTCTTGTTCTGTACTAATTTAAAACTGCATCCAAAGTCAAAATGGTTTTAAATCTCTCAGTAAGTAGATTAAATTTTGATTCAATGAAGATACTTTATATAATAAATACCAGCACATTTCATAAATTATAGGTGTTGAAGATCTTTAGGAATACAAATGCCAGTAAACTTTAGAAATATATTACTGCAATAACGATCGTATCGCCGCAAATTTGTTTCGATTTTATGAGTAATAAATCCCATTACACAAGTACTTCATTGCCTGCAACACCCAACCAGAATTGGTACGAGTGTCGCAACTCTTCAGGAACACGGGGACATTTTTTGAATTGCCGAGCATGCAGCCATTATACTACACAAACGGGTTTCACTCACACCCACATGCCCATCTGACCAGCGCGCGCGCAGTTTCCGTATTTATTATTATTTAATTGGACTTTGCATTCTATCGCGAAAGGGAGAGAGCGTTGCAGCGGCGAGCGGCGAGGTGAATCATGAATGCTTGATGCAATCGCCATAGTGGTGTACTGGTATTCGACAAGTTTCGCAGTCCAATAAAGTCAGAGAATTTATTGCATGAATTGTAAAAGAGTAAACCAATCCTTTAAGTTCTTAAATAATTCGCAGTTAGGGTTAAATCGTCTTCACATATATTATGGTGGGATTATACAATTTTTCCCCTGAACACTTTTATTTACGTAGAAACCAACCTTGACCAAGTAAGAAGTTTTTGAGGATTCAACCATTGACGCTAATTAACTAATTGATACGACCATTACAAAACAATGCCTCCTCGGCGACGCCCAATAACGTCGATACTCTTAGCTGAGCACGCACGGGCAAAAAAAAGTCGTCTCTGTCAATTAAATCCATAATTACGTCGATTGTCACGCGTATCTCTGTACGTTGAGCAACGGTCGTATTGTAAACAAATTTTCGCAATTAGATAAACGCCCATTATTATGATGTTGCCGACGTGGGAACTGAAGAAAATGTGCCGCAACAATAGTCGAGGCCTGTGTGAAAAGTTTGCGTCTATATTTATGGATTGCTGATGTGTATCTATCAATCATCACCATTTACCAAGTTTACATTGTTTTGTCTATAGCTATAGGATATGATATTTCATTGATAAATTCTTCGAACTTTCTTAGAATTTTTTTGACTTACTGTTAAAGCCAACACAAGTAACTTATCAAAAATTTAAACTGCTTCAACCCATAAATTTACTTACTTCACCTGATTTAAAGAAACCGATTGAAAACATAAATTACATTGTTTAGATTAATTCACTTGTATTTCATGCTTTTATTTTCAGTTTCCTGACATATGTTTCGAATTTGACAATTTGTTTTGAAAACATTTGTTCCATCAACAGTGTAGCATGGGAAGTATTGATTTCGTTTAGCTTCATTGGCAAAATCGTGATGATGACTTCCACATCAACCACTTCAACAGCAACAACAGAGAATGGTGCATAGAAAATGTTTAATAAGCCCGCGAGGAGTAAATTGTGCAATTGCACAATCCATCAAGGTGTACGTACAGCATTAAAACCGTCGTCACGCACTAATAAGCCCGAAAGAGACATTTTTACTAATTCGAATAATCTGCCGGTGTGATGGATTCTGGCAGATTGATTGATAATACACTGGAGAATGTATCGTGGGATATAATTAGTGCGACGTAGATGTAATAATTGCTTTTAGCTTTGTAATTAGAATACAATCTTTCAAACCTTTCTAAAGAAACAATTAAACTTATATGTTCGAAAATTTAGATCAAAATTATTTCGTTCAATTCAGAACATTCACGCCTTTTACTTCTTCAAAAATGACCTACTCCTTCAAATTACAATGACACGAGCATGGAAACGATGCGGTTGATAGTTATCAAGAACATAACACATAAATCGCAATTTGTCTATTTTTCCTTTCTATGCCAACCTTTTCCCAATTTCACATTTTGTAGGTTACTCCGTTCCGTTTTTTTTTTGTTACAAATTTCACATCAAATAAATCAATTGGTCGAGACGTTCTTTTTTTTCATTTTCATCAAATCTTCAAATTAATTGCACCGCTTTCATTCTCTCACGGTGCAATTGTGCTTTTTGCAGACCGAAGCGTCAATTTCTCCATCGCTCGCTCCACTTGCTAGGAGTTTGGAATTGGCAATTCATCGTGAAATTCCTCAATACAATTCCAATCATAATCTCAATAAATGAATAATTTAAAAAATCAATTACTCTTCAGTTATGAGACTTTAATAAATCGTAACCAATCCGTAGCTGTTATCAAAAGCGAAATAATAATTTACTGTATTCATATTATTATTATTCTTAATCATCGTCAATTGTCAATTGTAATTGCTTTCAATTAGAGGAAATCGACACAACGTTAAAATAATAGCGCCTCAATCTTCTGAACAACCCTCCCTCGATTAATTCCACCAATTATAATTTGTTATTGTTTAGTTTATCCACTCCATGTTTTAGTAAACTAGATTCGGAATATTTATTATGAATTAAATATATACAATTACCATGAGGAAATCTGCAGACGCACGTCAAACGACTTCCTTAAAAGGATTATCTCCGCTCGAGCCGAGCGTTTCTAAAAGCCGAAAGTGGCCTTCCTCTCCTCAATACGTGCCCAACGATGCATACATTAACACCTATTTGTTGAAGTTTATGTACTTGCGAAGATATATTACTCGTGTTGTATACACTCGCACTTTCCCACGAGCTTCTGGGCACATGTTCTAAAAACATACCATTTTAATAGAAAAGGACACATTACTTGAAATATAACTTTGGTTCAGTATATTAGTTTTGTATTGCGCAGTTTTATATAAATACACAAAACTACATGCTGATCATTTCAGCACAACTGCTTTAGTAGTGCAATGAGAAGAAAAATCAGACTAGGCTTTGACGTGTACAACACTATTGGCAAAACTGATTTCAAAATTCGGCAAGAGGTTGGAAAAACCAAAAATAACTTACCACATATTTATTTTGACAGATTTCAAATAATATATGATAGATGTCAATACAAAAAAAAACAAGTAACATATTACACACAATGAAAATATCTATAGATATACTAAAATGTATATCAGATAAACAAATGGTTAATGACAGATAAGAGATTGTTTTCATGTGAATCGGTGAAGAATGTTGATCCTCATCAGTGGCCTCGAGAAGAAAATCATTCACAAAAGTGAACTATGCCCTTCTAAAAGCAGTCAATTATCTGTACAATTAAACAGTGCTTCATAAAATGCATAATAATTAGTAACACATTACTAAAAACAGATTACAGATAACTGTTGATTTACATGATTATGATTTATGATTTACAGATAACAATTAAAAAATGACAGGTGACGGATGAAAGATAACAAATGACAGTTGGCATATGCCAACAGGTGACAAGTTATAGATGACTATTCCAGAGTGCAAAAAAATTCCGAAGTCAGTGCTGACTTCTTATGTCTATGGATCACGAAATGCAGACGCGTTATATTCAAAGTTTATTCATAATGATGGTTGCGACCGTTACTACGTGGTAATTCACAATGAACACTGAATAATAGTAAGTGTTTTCTTTAATCAGTGTTCAAAGTTGATTATGATTAAATAAATAGATTCAGTTTTTGCCTTACTTTGAAAAATCTCACCTTACTCCAAAATTACAGTGATTTAAATCATATCAGGTAATTAACAAGAATGCACGTAACTGACGTTAGTTAAAATGTAATGAATATAATCGATCGAAAATTGGTCCTTCGAACCAAGTAATGTCCCGTTAGTTTCCGCGAAAAACACGGTGGGAAATTAGCTCGTTACTTCACGCTCTAGAGAAAACGCGCGCTCCGAAGGAGACATCCTTCAGAGAAAGTCCGAGTGTGTCATTAAGGTTGCAGAAATACTTGTTATCAGCCGCGGAGGCCACCGTCATTTAATTTGTTTAAGTGAACCGCGTTCGCGTTGTTAATTATCGTAGCGTGATGTGACATTGTAATGGGTGTTCTTGGTTGTAATGGTTTAATCTGCGATGAAGATGTTTTGAAATATATATTAGACGTAGCTTGGGATTTATCACATTACACACTTTTGTTTTTAAGATGGGCAAAATCTTGAAAATGACTCTTGTATAAATATCTGTCATAGTATTAGAAAGATTAGGTTGCCCGGAAAGTAATTTCGCTGGTATGTCCTGACTTTAATGTAAAGCCTCTACTCCATACAGTCATCATGCCTGTCAACTGGATACTATTATGGTCTCGTCAGTCAATTGATGTCACCTTAATGCTGTCTTTAGGTTTAAGTTTTTTCATTTACAATTTAATTACAATCAAAGAAAACAAATTGCAAACATCAATTATTTTAGCCACAGCAATTAGGTTGGAAAAATACGGGTTAAGGAATCGTGAAATTACAGTAATTTTTCACATCGAGAGATTGTTGCAAGACGCGTTCACGTGCACCGTTTGCATATTCTCGCTATTGCGAAAAATCATCCGTCTGATTGACACATTTTTACCTCATGAAAATCTATAGAAAACTTCTAGCAAGAACACGTAACAGTAGGTCGTTCCGTCGGTCGCCGGAATTTGGTTTTGTAACGTGATCTCGTGCCCGGAGAAACATTTTGTCCGTATATGTAAAGAGGTGGCACACGTTCGTTATCCAACAAGTACGGGAGAAAAGGCCGGAGCTTTTGTTTGCCAGCAAAGGAAGTGGCGTTGGGTTACCTACGTGCATGCTACGGCCTTAACAACAGGCGCTATTTGTAGTGAAAGTGTAAACATTCATGGATTTAACAATAAAATACTTTAAATGGTTTTAAGTATTTCTGTTTTGATAATGACAAAATTATATATACCCAATATTAAACCTAAAAAAAAAAACAATATATATCAGCCTAATGTTATTAGTTGAATAATTCTAACTTTCTAACATTCTATTCGTGATCATTTTTTTGTAGATAAGTACTATATATTTAACAAATGAGTCTTGCAAAGTGTTTTCCTAAATTCTTAATTTTATAACCGATTCACTTTCTGCTTTCGTAACCAACCTTGTAACTCACCCTTGAAAGCAATTTAATATTGTTCGCATATTATATTTATTAATACTGAAATAAGATATTTAATTTAATTAATTTGTTATTAGTTATTCCAATCAGCGAGGAAAGATATAAACGTTTCTGAATATTCGTTGCCAATTTGCTTAAAAACGATGCATCCCCTTCACCGTGAGTGGAGTAAAACTTCGTGCAATTCACTTTCCAAGATTTTATTGCAGCTGCAAAGTTTTTAACGACACACTCGCCATGCACAGGAAACTAACGTATCGGATTTACTAGGTCCACTCCAATAATTCTCTAATCATTTTAAGAGGATATTATCATCTGAGGTGAATTTCTGGAGGAGTAACAATTAATTGGTATGTTCATAGTGGAAGAAAATAATTTTAATTTAGGCGAGAGTAGATAATGTGAATGCCTAGACAAGAACTTAAAAGAATATTATAACACATTTATACATAACAGTGAATGATAGGACAATAATTCAAGCTAAATAAATAACGAGTTCTAATAAACCCCAACACACCTACTCTCTTATGTATTTAATACATACCGCTTCAGTAAACATAAGCGGACTTAAGAAAATTATCCCACCCTTCATTGTCCTATCGTACTCCTCTCGACCCAACCCATTAAATCCCCTAATGCACTCTTACCTACCATAATACATTACTAAAATAAACTGAAAGTTAAGTTCTGTCAAAATTAAACAAATCGGTAAATTTACTGGCCTTTTTAGTTACTGAAACAAAGAGAATTGATGATTTTTCGAACTGTAGAGCGTTACAGAATGACTGGGAGTGTAAAAAAAACTGACCAAGATCTGGAAGACCTAGGAGTGCTACCGCCGATGGTAAAAAATTGCACATTTTGATTTCAATGTAAGAAAATACCAGAAAATTCACCAATCACCTTGCTTTGTGTCATGAAATTGATCAAAAATCAGTAAGAACCATTCTTCCCACCGAGAAAAAGAATCCATACAAAGTTAATGTTGTACAAGAACTTTATGACATTTTAATCATTTTATGTAATAATTACAAGAAAGATTAAAAAAGAGAACCCGCATTTTCCAAGCCATATTGTTTTTTGGATGAAGGGACCTTCACACTACACGGAATGGTCAATAAACAAAATTACCGTTACTGGGGGCGAAATAACCCAAACCGGTATGAATAAAAAGTTAATGTCTGGGCTGGTTTATTTGCGGGACATGTAATTGGACCCTATTTTGTCGAGGGAAATTTGACCGGTGAACAATATCTCCAACTCCTTCCAACTATCCAACTATAAACAATTTAACCGATATCAACTTAACCTGGCATCAGCAAGATGGAGCTCCTCCGCATTTTTCTCTGGAAGTTAGAGAAGTTTTAGATGTCACGTTCCCAAATAGGTGGATAGGAAGAAGAGGGCCTATCGAATCGCCTTCCGATCGTTCGCCCTTAAATTTCTTTTATTGGGGTTACTTGAAAAATAATGTTTATGGGGAAAACCCAATAATTCGGAAGATATAAGAAATAATATTTTAAATGAAAGTGAGAAATCAACTAGGGAAATGGTTTTACATACCCAACAACATTTTGCGACAATTTTTATTTATTTTATTGTCAGTTAGTAAATATGGGCTATTTTCAACATTTATTAAAAAATGACGCCGTTTTTCCATGACTTGTTATGCCTATTGTTTTATGTTAACTGATTAAATTGTGTATTGGAATTTATTTTGATTTTCGTATTAATTTTATTTAGTCTTTAAAATTGATTACCACTAATTAACATCACCATCATTTTCATCAAAATCGAATTAAATAATATATTTTAAAAATAATAATTGTATACGTGTTCGTTTGCCTTTTAATTTTTTCCATCGTGTATTAAAAACAATGGACTTCGGTGTGTTAACGAGAACAATTACCAGCGGCTTATAATCATCCGGTAAAAGAGTGGAAAGTTGGGCATAAACAATACGCGATAACGGCGAAAACAATAATGAAGTGGCGTTTTTTTTTTCTTAGGTAGAGCGCAAAATCGAGATACAACAATAATTAACTTTCATTGTCACCCGAGCGCGAAAGTGCACCTTAACTGAATCTCTGAAACCGCCAATTTCTTTTCGTTGGCCACGAAAGCATATACAATTCAATTTGACATGCGTAACAAATACAACGTGTAAATTATATAAACCAAAAAAAGAAACGAACTTTAATTAATTAAGTGCAAAATATTTACTCTGAATACATTATCCAAGTTTACATTAAATGACTCAGCTGCACAATTGTGAATAAGGCGATTGCATGACTTATCGCATTTTATAATAATTAACCTTTAAAACCGTGCTAAGATATTTTTTTATATCAAACGATTACGGGCAGTAACAATGTTTTGATTATTTTTCATGGGATATACTACATGAACAATAATCAAAACATTTTTAGTATTTGCAAAAACCACTAGCACGGATAACAATAGACCTATTAAACCGTCCCAAGAATCACGTTCCAGTGTTGAAAGGTCGAAATATCGACAATAGTCGTGAATACTGTTTTCCGTCGAGTTTTCTGTAGGATTTTCGAAAGGAAGCCGGAGCAGTAGTCTCAAGGAGCCCGGATTTTGCAATTGCGACCTTCTATCTGGATCGCGGCTTGCTCTCTTAGTACCGCTATTTATCATTCTAATGAGCCACCGTCGCACACTCCAATTCAGGCGGCTCTTAATTGCTGTTCAAGTTTTTTCCATTGTTGTTTAATTGAGACTTATCTTACAGGCTACCTTTCAATCTCATTTCTATAATTAGTGCATTCAGTACAAACAGCCATGTTTACAACGCCAATGTGTTGATTAATAACGCTGACCAACAAGATTTGCTTTGCAAAAAAAAAATCCAGTGCATTCTGATATGTAATCAGAATTGTTGCAATTCATTTCATGGACTCCACCTTAGACTTCTCTTAGTGTTCACCAGCAATTTTCTTATATAAAATAAAAATAAATATTACAAAAACTTTTGCTGTTGAGATTATATTTTGAATTCTACAATATTATTTTGAAAGAATATACGAAATAGTTCAATTATTACATACACCATCTGGTATATTTTTTCTGTAAAAAAATAAACCTTGTTATATGATGTAATAACAATTCGTCGGGTGTTTTAAGCAACTCGCGGTTATTATTGTTATTAAGTAATGCGAGTTGTTTGTCCTGATAAATTGGACATCTATTATTTTCTTTTTGTACGTTGGAAAGTATTACTGTACGGCTTGCGTTCTCAGCAGGAAGTGGTGGTGTGCGCAATGAGACCGCGATATGTGGTAACTTCAAAGGTTTCAGTCGCCGGCCGCGAGTTATGCGTGTATATATTTGCAAAAAGTGCTCTCGCATTTATTATTGCACCAGAAGTTTTAACAATATGTAAACGTAATTGTATCGTTACAAACTTTAAATGGTTTTTGATTATATTTTAACACCAGATACAATCAAAGATGCAAATTAAAAATTCTTGAAGTTTATTTGACAGAAACTAGTGTTTCTTTTATAGTTATGCTATTTGAAACACGCAAATTATTTGTTGTTGTATTGGTTAAGAAAGTATTCGTTTGAATAAGTATTTTTTATGTAGTCTTAATAAGACTCATTGTTGTTTAGTATTTTTTTTTTATTATTCCTTAATAATTGTTTTTTTATTGTCTTAATAGACAAAGAAAACAAATTTAAACACCCTGTATATCGTATGCATGCATATTTGCAATCACTATATTATTCGATAAGTGTGATGGACGTGTCGTGTCGATAGCCATTTATTAAATCGCACCCGCTGTTTATATAATACATAATAGAGTGTGCACCGGAACACATCCGTGACTGTTGCAATTACAATTCGTTAGTTAAATATTTGCCGTGTTCGGGCGGACACGTGCCGATTTACCGCTCCCGCCGTGAACCAGTTACTGACGCCGCATCCGGGGCGGGACTTGTTGAATCCTTGCCGGGTCCTGCAGGGCACGTTCGGCAATTGCGTTAATCGTCGACACACAACGCTATGACACAGATTTGAAAACTGTCCCCATCGAAACACAAAAACACTTGTTTACTAGCAATAATCAGAAACTTAAATACAGAAACAAAATAAAATTTACTAATACAAATTTGTGTCCATAAAGACTACAAAAGTATTAGAAAGTCTACAAAGGTTCGCATAATTCAGGTGGATACTGCCCGAAACAAAAGAAAAACATTAAGATTAAATAAGTATTTTAACAAGCACAATTTAAATACTCCTCTAAGATATAATATATGACAATTTTAGTTTTATTAAGAGCCATTCATCCGAAACCAATGTCATTCATTCATTGAATTGCAATTGATTGATTGTTGAGGCACTTAAATATTGAAAATCCATATTCACTATTTAGATAACAAAACTGTTAGATTTTCAATTTGGTTTTGAAAATCTTACAGTTTTGTTATCTAAACATTGAGTTTTAATTAGCACGGAGGTATCATCGGTATACATGGCTAAAGGGTAATTTGCAAGATAATCAATAATATCATTGATGCGTAAGATGAAAAAAATTGGTCCTAGAATTGATCCCCGTGGGACTTCCTTTAAAATCGTAAAGGTTTACGTTTTAAAATTATCTAGTTTAATTTGTTTACCAAGTCTATTGAATTTTTAACCCAAGTAATTTTTAATTTAAACCGAGATAGTAAAAATTAAATGAATTTACTTATAAATAAAACAAATATTATTATCAATGATAAGATTTTGAATTAGAAAACAAATTTTACATGTTTATTACAGCCTGCAAATAAAGTTGTTGTGTTCTTAATACAATTTACCATAATTGATATTACGAATTAAATTAGTTAACTTTTTTTTCTATTATAGAGTTTACAACAGTCTCATCCATAACGACGATACACCACGACAAACCAGAAGACGCAAAGCCCTCGGTGATGGCGACGCTGATGAAAAAAGACGAGATCGAATCGAAGGCTAACTCAAGCCTGACGGTGCCTACCTTGGAGAACTCGGAGAGACAAAAGAGGTTACTCCCGTACATGACGTTTTACCTCGAGCACGACTTCAATCGTCCCCAAGTAAATTACGGCCAGAAATACCAGTTAGTCGATCAACAAAAATCGGTCGCCGCTCATTTCCAAAACAAGTACAACGAACTGACGTCGGCGCAGAATTACCAGCAACATAAGTTAAAGATCACCCCGTTTTCCGACAGCAACGCACTGCCGGGACCGTTTCTGCCGATGCGCGGCCCGCACACCGTTAAAGTCCAGGAAACTCCGCACCGGCAATTACCAGAGGTGGCCAAAGTTCCTAACTACAGCGCGATATATGATAAACTATCCCAATTAAAACTCCAGCAACAACAGCAGAACCAATTAGCGCAATCGTACAATAACTTCAATCAGCAATACGCGGCGCCTAATTATGTCAGGAAGCCGCAGCAAATCGTCACCTACGTTCCCTTGAGAGAAGACTCGTACGCTCCTCCACCACCACCTCCGAAAACCATTATTCAAACTTACACCGCGTCCAGCATAGATGTGCCCAGTAATGAACAGTACACGATACCTGTTAAAACTATACAATTGCATAAAGTTAAGCCGTACGAACCGAACGAATTAAAAGCTCCCCATCTCGATCACGTACTTCCCGTCACGGAAGAAGAGCATAAACAATACCTGGAGGATCAAAAATATTCGGATATTAAAAAACAAGTCCCGAAACCTGTCGTTATCGTCCGTTCCAAACCTAGACCATCACCTCCTAAATATTATCAAGATGAACAACAAAAAACCTACGTTCCTAATCAAAAACCTATCATAATCCTACAACGTAGGCCAATACAAAAAACTCCATACTACGAAGTGCCTGTGCGATACAACCCTATCTATCGACCACAGAAATACGAAGACTTCCAAATCGAAACCGTCACGCCTAAATATATTGATGTTCGCGAAAGGAAACCGGTTTACGTAACGGTTACGCCAAAATATGAGGATGGAAAATATCAAGTACAATACAGCGTTAATAATCAAAACAAGTTTGTAGATCCGAGGGTGAAATATCAACATCCTCAGTATGAGGACGGTAGTAAATATCAAACACCTGTGGATTATGAGACGGACGATGATAAATACGTTCCTCAGCCTCCACCACCACCACCACAACCAAATCCCCAGTTTGATAATCACCCAATACGTGAACAAGTAAACTACGAAAATCGACCACAGGTGAAATATCAAAATCCCCAACCGCAGGTGAAGTCTCAAAATCAACAATACGAAGGGCAACAAGCGGAGATTAATTATCAGCATCAGAATTACGATGTGCAACCGTTAGTAGGGAAATTCGAGCCGTCGTATGAGGAGCCGACCGTGCAAGGTTTCCAGCCGATATCTACGTACGCGCCGCAGTACGTTTCGACTGCGACAGAACATCCAACGACCGCACATGTAGAAGATGAAAATTCGCTTAGTGTGATACTGAAAAAACTGCAAGATTCCAACGCCCTGCCACAAACCCTCACCGCAGATAATATCGATAACAGCATACGGACTTTAGTCAAAATTTTGAGTTCCTTCAAGAAGCAGAACAAATTTTCAAAGCCGATCGTGGTGCCAGATGATTCTGGAGAATATGAGGATGATATTGACAATGAGGCCGGTGTGGGAATCGGGGGTCCGCATGATATTTCTTCAGCGTATCCGGAGAATACACCTGAGGGAGGTACACCAGGAAAAGCCGGTGTAGATTACCCCGCCCTTTCCTCGATACCGCAAACCAGTTTCAATTGCAAGACGCAGAGGTACAAGGGATTCTTCGGGGATCCAGATACTAATTGTCAGGTATGATGATATTTAACCCCTTGAGTACTGAATTATTTGTAGATTTGTATGTATATATAACGGATTTAATTGGTTGCTTTACTGATTTATTAATCAATTAATGTATTACTTTTACATATTTGAAAAGTAATACATTTTATTATTATTTTCTTTATAATCTTTCCATCTTAGTGCTAAAAAACGGCGGGATGATAACATTTTGGCCTCAATTTTTTTAGTTTGAGGGAACAAGCTCATGTGTTTTCTGTTCTTTCGAACAGTTCCAAATACATTTGTATCTTGGTCTAATAATTTTAAATATAATTACACATATTGGAGGGTAGCCTTCTCTTCTTCTTCTAGAACAATACCCGGTATTTTATCTGCTCCAACGTAGATTTTAAAACATATGCAAGAACCCGATGAAGACTCGCAAAGTCTATAGTTTTTTATTCCAAATCGCGCTCGTTTTAATGGAATAAACTGAATATAGTATAGATTTTTGAATGTATTATTCAGATAATCAACTAGATTTCTAATCCTCCTAATTCTATCATTTTTATCAAACTTGTCGTTGTCTGTTTAGCGAAGGAATCTTGAGATATCACAAAAACTACCCCGTGACATAGTAGCTGCAAAAATTGGTTTATAATACTTCTTTGCGACCAATATGAACAAAATTTAGATTTCTATATTTGAAACATAATATTACATAATGCAACATATTCTTTCATTTCATAGGGATGAAAACCACAAAAACAGGGGTAATAATAAAGATAATTGAATTTTACCTTATTTGCAACTTAAGGTGTCATATACAAACGCCAGGCAATTGTTTGCGATCACCACCTGCCTTTTAAATTCAAATGACGAGTCAGACTCGTCAACCGTAACTTCGCCCAAGTAAGCAGATGACGAGTCTCACTCGTCAAATGTACCCAAAGGGTTAATATATTTCGACAAGTTTTTGATTTTGTGTTATAGGTGTGGCATTACTGCGACTTGAACGGCGGCCAAGCCTCCTTCCTGTGCCCCAACGGGACCATCTTCAGCCAAGTCGCCCTCACCTGTGACTGGTGGTACAACGTGAAATGCGCTAACACCCCTCAACTTTACGTTCTTAATGAACGACTCTATAAGTACATCTTACCATTATCGCCTAAGTTCCCAGAAGATTATAGTGGCCCATTAGTGGATAGGTAAGAAGTCGATCAACTCTTATACAATATATTATCCATTAACATTATTACTTTAATAATTATATAGATAACTTCAAAAGTTTTTTTCGTTAGTATAAACAAAATTATTTCTACTCTAAGTAATATATTCACGTTAAAGATACCTAGCGATGAAATTCCAAGAAATGGAAGAGAAAATGAAGAAGGAGCGCAAAAAGAACAAAGACGACTCGTCGGATAAAGAAGATTCTACGGAAGAAGTGCAAGACGACGCCGACGATCTAGCGAACGCGGAAAAGAATAAACACGCAGCGACGGCCGAAACATCAACGCCCGAGAGCGACGACACGCCGTCGACCGAAATCTCCTCCGCCGAAGAAACTAATGAAGCGGAAAAATAATCTCACACTATTTATTTGTTAATTGTTATTATTTATTCGTAATTTAATCAGGTCCATCGGAGTGCCAATTGCACCGCGTTATAAGCCCTTTTTATAACCGTGCCAAATTGGCACTTCTGAGCGACGACTTTAGCGCTAGAAAGTTAAAACGTAGAGAGAGCCCACGACATTTTACCACGTTAAAATGCCATAATTATGCACGTGTGCCCCCCGTGTTCAGATAGATAATCCTCCCTCCGTGCATAACAGCCTCGATAATTGTTAAGTTAATTTTCTAGTCAATGATTTCCGTGTGTGCATTTTTTATAATGTTTATACATATACAATTATTCATTTTTATATTATAGATATGTAAATGTATCAAGTGATGATTATCTTTATTAGAATTGATGTAAATGGTGTCAATGAAAAGAATTATGTCGAATAGTGTATTTTACCGCCATCTAGTATCTAATGTCGAAATTTAAAAAAAAGATGTTTGTGGAAAAGGGTCTCAATTTTCATGAACCGTAGTAATGGTCGCCATCATCATTTTTACGAAAGATGTTCGTGTTTTGTTAAATGTGTTAAAAATCTATTATTTATTTTGTTATGAATAACCATAACATTATTTTGTCGTCTAATATATACATACATTTTAATCTTTATATTTATTATTGAGAGACATGATTTAAAGCCTTGAAGCGCGATTTTAGAATCAATAGGACGGTTGCGACCGTTACTACGATTTTATAAAATCAAAAGTATTGTTCAGTTCTAAAATGTAACAAATTAATTATACGGCATTTGTGTTATTAGAATCACTTGATTTATATGCTTAAAAATCTTATTTATTTAAAAATTGTATTAATATTGTTATTATTTTTAGCGCCTATTTTAGTTTTAGTTAAACCTTCATTTTGTATATACCATATATTTCAGTAGACTATAAAATAAAAACCTACCTTTTCAGTCTCCTGTAGATTCTTCAGCACCACCTTGCACTCCTTCATTAGAGATCGCAGTTTTGGGATGTCTGCGTTGTCCTGAAAATAAAATCCAACAATACTCATACATATTATATAATATAACGGGTGTCCAACAATTATTGCAGTCCCGGGTGGCGTTGGAATAAAAAACGTAGGTCGATTCTTACATGTTGCAAATAAATGAACTGACATTTTTAATGCATATTTAGGTTATGTTTGACAATTAACATGTCAGTTCATTTATTTGGCCATGTAAGAATCGACCTACGTTTTTGATTCCAACGCCACCCGGGACTGCAATAATTGTTGGACACCCGTTACAAAGAAAGCGCCATCTATTATGGATGACTAAACATAGGTGTATGTATTAATTATTTAATAATGTTAAAAGTACTCACCACCTCTGTATTTAGTCTAACATTGTGTCCATTGTGGTCGTGTATGATGCAGTAGGAACAGTAGTATCCACTGCAAGAGTCGCAACTGAACTCCCTGGGCATGCCGTGCTTTTCGCACATCGTAATGCCCAAGGGCCACACTTTATGGGACTTCAGGCCCTTGGCAGATGAGTGCACCTTGTGCGAACACTTATCGCAATAGTTCTCCTTACAGTCTGCACACCAGAGGGAGCTCTCTTTCGCACAATTCACATATGAACACTCTGTAAATAAACGAAAAGAAAATTATAGCCATTTGTTATATGAAGTATCATCCAAATGTCATATTAAAGGCGTTGCATTGCCCTAATAATTAAATAAAATTATCCCATATTAATCCTTAAGCCTAACCCAACTACCTGCTAGGATTTGAGAAGAGCGTCACTATGATGAAATCCCTAAGTAAGAATTTCAAAGAGTGTTTTTTGTTCATAAAACACTGATGAGATCCAACCCATGAAGCATTTCAGTGGTTATCGAACGTATTAAGAGACAATAATTAAGATCTTAAGAAGAATTTCACTTACTTCTAGAAACTGTGAGTTCAGCTATGGATTGCGATGCGGCCGGGGATAGAGACTCTTTAGTGTACGACACGTTCATCCCTCCTAGTTGGAATTCCTCCGATGACCGCGAGAAGTACAGCTGCCCGACCAAGTAGTAGTTCGGGTCAAATTTTTCGGACGGGTCCTTCCACTTCTCACGTTTTCCCGACGGCGACCCGCAATCGCCGCACTTGATTTCCGCACCGACGTTCAACGTGTGCAGGCACTCTTTGCAGACGGTGTGATTGCACAACAGGATCATTGGAGTCCGCCCTGAAAAATAAACAACAATCAGAAAAGGAATAAAAAATATATTTTGGTGAAATAAAATAAAATAAAAGTGAATTGCTCAATAATGTCATTTGTTATAAACTAATGTCAACCATTTGTTATTTGTCTGTATTTTGTTTCAAATTTTTTTTTCAAAGCACACTACATTTATAGAAAAATATCATATGAAAAAGATTTTTTTTCTGTCATAAATATTAAATTTAAATCAACATATTGGGCATCATTGGATTCAGAAAAATAATGTTTAGTATAAAAAATAAGAAAAGTATATGCAGCCATTTAAAAATTTAATGTTCACTATCATTTGTAAATGAAGTTAAAGTTTGAAAAAGTATATAAATAATGTCATTTCATAGTATTTAAATGGCCATTCAATTTGCTTTTTAGTTGATTCAAATCTGTTAATAAATAACAGTTATGGCGTTGGATGTTTTTTATCGAACACCCAGTATATAATTTTGAAATTTTGCAAAAACAACCGAAAAAATGATCTTTAAATTTTATTTAATAAAATTAAATTTCTTAGAATAAATAATAAAAAATAATTTAGAAATAACAGTTATAAAATTCCCAAAAAAACAATTGAAAGCATGTTAAAAACGGCTGAAAATTTATAAAAATACATTTTATCATTTCGTTGAAATTTTATTTAAAAACAAACAATTGAGATTTTCTGAAAAATATATCTTGAAAAATTTAAAAAAAAATTATTGAAATTTAACCAAAAAATAATTAAGATTAGTTAATAACAGAAAAACATTTTAGAAACAATTGATTTAGACAATAAGAGCAAAATAAAAATTTCTAGAAAAAAACAAATGAAAATCTGTTATAAAACTAACTGAAAAATTTGTATATGGTTGAAACAGTTGAAATTTTATAGTAAATAAAATAATTAAAATTTACTAAGAAAAAAAATTATAAACACTTAAAAAAACAAAATAAATAAAAAATGGTGAAGTTGCCATCATGCTATTTTCTTTGTACTTATCATAATATTATCCTGAAAAAGTATTATTATGATAAGTAATATAGTGTCCTTAGTAAATATCTAACAACTTCATTGAACTATAATTTAAGCATAAATTGTTGTGTTCTTTAATATTTTACCAATCGACCACCTTTAAAATAATTTAATAATGAAGGAGACACGATGACTCTGTTTCATCATTTTATTTAAAATTACATGTGACTATAGTTTCAACTAAAAGCTAGTCATTATCAAACATAAAATGTTTTACAATTATGAAATGTATACAAAACTTTAAAATACATGAAGTGGTAAAACAAAGTCAACGTGCCTCCTTCTTCAGCATATTCAAGATTCAACCAACTTGTTTTTAGCCATCATCAACACCATGTACCTAAATAATTGTATCTAACGTAAAGCCTTGTAAAACTCTACAGAAAGCACCTTAGGATGAAAGAACAAGGTATAATGAAGAAAAGGAAGTTCCCCCTATTCCTTTTCTTCATTATACCTTGTTCTTTCATTTTAAAAATCATTTCCCACAATCAAAATTCAGTTAACCATATATACCTGAATAATAATGCAATTTTTGTAGTTCTTTATTTTCCTTTGTTGTTCCATTTGAAAAGTTGTTTCTCATAAAGAAAAACTTAACATTATTACATAGTACCCTAATCATTCTATTAAAATAATCATTCATAATAGTTAGATGGTTGATGCTCATCACACTATAGAACTGATACTAAAATGATTTTAATTCTAATTTAAAAGTTTATTTTTTATACCTAATTAACCACTTCCCGCATATACCTGACATATCAGTTTTGATGGCACTATATTTTTCATGCCCGAATATTTAAGGAAATTTAAAACAAACAAAAAAACTGTAAATACTTTGGTGTATGCCACTTTTTAGTGTAGAGTCCAGCCGTCGATAGCTGACTGTAACTCATGCATTTTCGTACTAAGAACCAAATAGCTATTAATATCTTTGTCGTTTTATCATCATACTGGATGATTGGAACAGTCTAAAATGAAAGACAGAATGTGTGTCTGATTCCTCCAATATGAAGCAATGAGTAATAATTGTGAGGGAAAGGGTTAATGTTTAAATAATTTATTTAAAATTTTAAAATTACTTCTTATTTAATTTTTTGTGAGCTATAGTCACGGAAGCACAGTTAAGTAATTTATTTTGATAAGGTTAAGGTAAGGTTAGGTAATATTTGCCATAACTGTAAACATTAAATGACTATGCTGAAAGTTTAAATAAAAAACACAACTGCATTTTTTAAATTTTTCATAAAATATTTATTTATTCTGCTGTGTAGAAGAAATGATTAAATATATTATTATTATATTTAGTTTGCTTGGTTAATGACTAAAACAATATTTTGAGGTTATGTACAAAAACAATGAAGTATTTACTTACTGCGGAGATCGTAACCCCGCTTGCACTTGGGGCAGCAGGCATGTTTCAGGGTCGCCTCCATGTAGGGGGGCCTCTGGTGCTGCGGTTGGTGGTAATTTCTGTTCTTGTTCGGGTGTTGGTGATGTTTCTGCTGTTGCGGCCACTGGTCGTGATTTTGCAGCACGGGATGACGAAAGCTGTTTGCGTACCAACCCCTCGGATTCGTGTTCATTATCGATATGAAGGGCCGGGATTGTAAAAAAAATTTAAGTGAAGCCGACGATTTAACACGATCGTTTCAAAACAAAACCACTGCACGACTTATTTGCCAGGTTTACCAATTGCGAAATGTTTCAACATTCGCGCCTTATATTTAAATCGCAGATAGAGCTAAAATATTTATCTAATTGTAGTAAATAAGAATGTATTAACAAATAATTGTGTAGATTTTAATTATTGTTTTTTAATTGTTTATCTTTTCTATTATTTTAAAGTTATGCCGATATGCTTACACTTAATAAGGTGAAATAAAGACAAAATAAAATCGCCATCATTGATATTTTTATTGTTTTCCTCTTTTGGAATTCTAAAAGAAATCCTTAAAATCCTAAATGATAAATCATATTTTTTATTATTAAATATTATACGTGAATAAATTAATTGATTAATTACACATTTTTTTAAACACTTCAGAGAATATACATATTATTATGGAAAATATGCGTCCGCACACTTTTTATAAATCAACTTGTTTACTCCTTATTGTTTAGATTCGATAATGAATTCAATCCGTCGTAAAATAAATAAAAACATAAATTGGAGGCTTTTCCAAAAACACAAAGGATTAAATCAATAAAAATAGACATTTTTATTTGCTTAAAATGAGAATAAATAATTCAGATATAAATTTGTATTTATACATATATAAAACTAAATATTAAATATTATTAACGCTCTTTTGTTTTTCACCATTCTCCAAATATTTTATTTCTTTTGTTTGTATATGATTGTTCATTAAATTAAACAATTTATTACTTTTCTAGAAAATATTTCTAATATTGATTGAAGATGGGTGGTGAAAAATGAAGGGGGTGTGTTAAATGTGCATTGGCACTTTTCAAGTTCAAGTTCAAGTGCGAGTGGGGGGTCGTCGTCTATGGGTTGCTATGCGGCGCCGACGAACGCGCGACGCAATGGGACGTTAAGGGCGTCGCGACGCCCTGCAATCCCTGAACGTGAAACGTGTGCAGTCAAGGACACCCGCCACCATACATTTCCGCGCCACCCCCCAAAGCACAAAAACGACCGATAAATCTGGTTCAATAGGTCAACGGAGCGATGGAGATTTATATAAATGATGCTATATCTTAAGTAATTTTTTATTAAATGCTTATAAATAACTGCAAAACATATTTACTTTATAATAATAGAAATAGTTATTATTTAAGAATAAATTTAATTATAATTAATAAATTAATATAATTTTTAAATACTTGTCAACCCATTTACGAATTTTGAAAAAAAATCGTGGAAAATCCAAACTAAACTTTTATTAAAATTGATCTCAACAAATATAGATCAAAATTTATTAATTATGAAGTGATTCCTGATGATACATTTTTCAATTTTAAATCAGACTTAATATGATGGTAATTTCTTGATAGATCTTCATCAAATAATGTTAACATCAATAAAAAAACATCCTTTTAAAAATTAAGAATGGAATTAAAGAGACTGAATGTAAATTCTAAAAAAAGTTTGTCATTAAGGTCGATCTGAATTAAGTTTGAAAGTGCATGTCGACGGTGCAATCGGTGGCAGGGGGCGGTGAATTTGGAGGAGCGTGTGCGGTGTGCCGACCTGTTGCGGGCGCCCCCACCCCCCACCCTTACACCGCCAAACAAGCTCGAAGAGAGGGTGGCAACTAAAACTAAATTAAACGACACCGGTGTTGGGGGGGCCGAAAAGGGGCTGTGCAATTGCCCGCACGCACATTGCACATGCTCTTCCGCAGCCTCCATCGCCGCCGCTGCCGCCGCCACTGCATCCGTCCGACTTGTAAATAATAATTTCATTAGTTCAAAACCGGCGGTCCGCGTCGAAGCTTCACCCGACCACCCCAGCAATAAACGCACTTGTCTTCATCCCTTCGAGTTGCATCAGTACGCGCGAAAACCTTCAGGCGAGAAGGGCGGCCAACCATCCATCAACCCCGACCACGAGCAACAGGTCACCGACCAGTTCAAGGTAACACCACCGGCGAAAAAACCCAGAAAATTTAAGGTACCCCCAGAAGACCGAGAATCTTTGAGTAATGCATGTAATCGTAAATATATCCGTAATGCATGTAAATGTCAGAAAATTGAAGTTTGGCAACGGATGGAAGCACAGAAAATGTAGAAGAAGCGCAAGAAAAATTCTACACACTTCATAAAACTGGAATTGGGGCTTCGAAAAAGGTGAGATTTTTCTAATAAAAAATATTTCTTACTATAAAGAATATTTCAAATAATTTAAAAAAAATTGTTTTTATATACCCTCAAGTCGTCTAAATCCTTAAAACGTCTTTAACTTATTCCACGTTAAATTAATTGAAGTTTAGCCTAAAAATTAAACCTGCATAGACCGAATATTTAATTTAATTACATATTAAGATTAATTTTAAATAAATACCACTTAAAATCGATAGCAATTGTTTGTTCCATGTTTAACGATTGAGTTAATATAAATGAAATGTTTGCAGATTAACACAGAATAACTAAATTTAAACTTTGATTCATATTAAGTATTTTATGAAAATTATAGACGAGAACATATTTATCAGCAATTGTTTTTTTGTTAATTTAAAGCGAATATTTATAAATTTAAACATAAATATCTTTATAGTGAATTTTCTACAACGTAAGGACTTATATATTTTATTATTAAATATCTTTAAACTATAATAAATACTAAAAAAAACGTAATGAATTAATTATAGTGTTATAACTAAGGACTAATTTTGAATAAATTTACATACATTTACTTTCAAGCCGATAGCAATTGTTTTTTTATATTTTTAAGTCAAAGAAAGCTATGAAATTTGTAACACATTCACGCTTAATTTGATTAAGTCTTAAAAAATAAGCCCAAACAAACCGAAATTTTATGGAATATCCTTTAAGGATAAATTTTGAATAAATCTATACCATTTTGAGGCGACAGCAATTGTTTTTTGAATGCTTAAACGTCGAATGAATGTAAATAAAGTTTTGCAAATTTCCTGGTAATTTGGGTTTTATATCAAAATTTTAGCTAATATAATCTGGTATTTTTAAAAATTACAATTAAAAGAACATTTTTGATTAAATTTACGTTGTTAAAACCTACTAGCAAGTTTTATATATTTTTTTAAGCCAACGAAAGGTAAAATCGTTTATCCAAATTTACAGTTAAATATCTTTAATTTAAAACAAAATTTAAAATTGAACGACTTATATTTATTACAGTATTCCCAATTAGGGATTAATTAAATTAAATTCAGCTCATGACAATTGTTTTTTTTTCTATATTTTTAAATCAAATAAACCTTAAGGGATTTGTTACACATTTACACTTATTTAACTGAAGTTTATTGTAATAATAATGAATAATTCGAATATTTTATGAATTTGCTTCTAAGAACTAATTTTTAATAAATCCATGCCATAATAAGTAGATGGTAATTGTTTTTTCAATGCTTAAACAAATTAATGAGGAAAACAATTGTAGATTTATTTTTAATTAATAAGTTTTATAAGAAAATTTACGCAAATATATATATTGGTATGTTCTAAAAATTACAATCAAGAGTAGCGTAATTTTAACAAATTAAAACTACACTACTCTTGACATCTTTTTTCAAATTTACACTTTAATTTATGACAAATTCTACAAAAGAACGAAATGTGTTTAATATAGTATTACACTAGGAATTAATTCTGAATAATTTTCCACATTTTTAAGCTCATGACAATTATTTTTTACATCTTTTTTAATCAAATGAACGTAAGAAATTAGTTTCACATTCCTATCGCTTCTCGGCCTATGGCTAAGATCAATGTGTAGTTTCACATTCCTACTTAATTAATTGAACTTTATTTTAAAAATAAAGCCTAAACTGGCCGAATATTTGGAAATACCTTTAACGAGTAATTTTGAATAAATCCATACCATTTACATTCGAAAGCAATTGTTTTTCTATGTTTAATAGATGAATTAATATAAATGACATTTTTCTAGGTTTACACTTAATTAATTGAGTTTTGTATCTAAATTTAAGTCAGTATTTTTAAAAAATTATACTTTAAAGTGTATTTTAATTAAATTTACATTATTACAACCCATTAGTGATTATTTTTATATTTATTAAAACCATTAGAACCCAAATATATATATATATATATATATATATATATATATATATATATATATATATATATATATATATATATATTTAAATGTACACTTATATATTTTAGATTTATATCTAAATCTAAAGCGTGATGACTTATACTTATTATAGTATTATATTAAGAGATACATTTTTGTATATTGCTTAATAAAATTAACACTTTTACGCCTAATCACTTATTTACATTAAATATCAAACTTAAGGAGACCGAATATTTTATTGCATTAGCGCTTAATTTTGAGTAAATTAATATGATTTTCTGTCAATATCAATTGTTTTATGTGATTACAGTTACAAAAGTTACAAAAAAGCAATAATTTTTAAAAAAATTTAAAAAGTACACGGAAATAATTTCACACCTATTATCATTAAATATACATATAATATATATAGATTTAAATATCTTGCAAGTATTTTCCTCTATAATTAAAAGAATTTACAAATTATATTTTTAACATTTTAATCGTTTTTTTTATAAAAGGTACATTTCAAATATGTTAATTATAGTGCTGAAATACTTGTCACAGTTTATTTCATAATAATTTCTACATTGCAACTATTTCAATTGCAATATTACGATTGAAATATCTTTCTAGAGCTCGCACGTATACTAGAGCAAACTTTGAACGCTTTATTAAGCTGTGAAGTCATCTAGAAATTCTTAACGTACTTTTCAATACAATCATACAAGTTTGTCTTAGTTTATTAGCGAATTTCCAACTTTTTATCAACTAATTCGAAACGAGAGATACTTAAATTCGGAAATACTTTAGTTACTCAACAGTTTATAACATACAAACTACTTAATATATTTATATATTTAAGTAATTTATTAGATAATAACGTCTCTAATTATTAACGAAATTATATCTAAAGTAAAACAGTTGTTTCGTTTTACATAACATCTTATTTATTTTATTGTTGGCTAAAATTATTATTTATTGCATTCCTAAGATATTTATTTAATTATAAATAATTAGTAAACTCCGTACTAGTAGAATAAAATAAATTATTTTTTTACGCTTCTATCAATTACATTTCTAATCTATTGCGTAACAGTCATAAAACGTTTTTTTAAACATTTATCAAATACCTATTATAACAAAACGAATAATAATAATCTCGAACTGGAAACGCCCAGCGTATAACGAGTAATTTAAAAAGTTGCATTTCGTGTAAACCGCTTAAGGGCGACCTTGTAAAAGTGTATTTTTAAATTCTTCGAACTACGTAATTAGGAAATAATCGGTAACTCATTACGGTTCGTTACTATTAACGAGGTTTTTAATTTGAAAAACTCTCGAGTCGTTATGTTCTAATCGCCGAGACTAGGTATGTACAGTAAGTATTTTCGAATTTTAATTTTGAAAATAATTTTCTTATTTTTAAATTACTGATTTTTAACATAGGCAACTCAATATACACGAACGTGTTTTCTTCGCAAATCCCCATTAAATTGTTTATTGTGGGGGTTAAGGTGTATCTGGGTGAAGGGTGGGGTGTCAGTGCGTATTTTTTCGAGTCAATTTCGGCGATTTGCGGGCTTTCCTTAAAGCCGCGCTCGTTCTCTGCCCGTCCGGGATTTCCCTTGACGTCCCATGCCCAGCGATTTTGGACTGTTTGGGATGGCCTCTGATGGGTGGCGTTGTCTAAAAATTTATACGTGAGAAAAGGTAAATATCCGCAAAGGTTCCTCGAAAATACGGCGACGGTGGTGTTGTGTGTGCATTTTGGGGCCCGAGACGACGAGAATCCCCATCCGTTTTTTGTGCGTTTTCCTGGTGCCGTTGTGTGTTGTTTTTTTTTCGCCCCCCCAAGTAAAGAGGAAAAAAAGGATGATGATGATGAGGAGTGAAATCACAATGGCGGTTTGTAATGTCGTGTCCGTGTGCATTTTCTCTGTTGCGTCTTAATCTGTGCGTACAGACCGCGAGAAACGTCCCCGGCCTCGCGCACGCAATCGGCCCCCGATTTTCGCCCCCCGATCATTGCCCCGCGCCCTGAAACAGGAGACCCCCATTTAAGGGCCGTTGTGTTCCGCTGGCGTGCACACATGGTAAGTTCCCACATTTAAGGGCGTCCGCAGCGGGGCCCCCCGATCGCACCGGGGTCGATTTTTCACGCCGCTATCACGGCATGATTTTTTTCCATTTGCCGCGGATTCCTACACACGAATTATTATTATAATTTCTGTTGAATATAGATAACTGTATTTTGGCTCAATACAGTTTTAGGTCAACAACTCTATTTTCTATAGCTGTATCTTAGAGCTTTGTCAACCAGCAACATCTCTTACTGCAGTTTCCACATACCAACAGGGATTTCATCCCTGCACCAAAACCACCACCACCATCCCCTTAACAATAATAATCCCAATAAGGTAAGTCCCTTCTTATTAGAATCCCAACACCAGTCTAATAAGGTTAGAATATAACTGGAATTATATTGTATGGGTCGTATTAAGTTTTTCGCGATAAAATCAAGCAATTTAACCTAAAATTTTGCATTTATTTATGTGCACAAATCAAGAGCAATATAAAAACTGTCAAAATTTAGATTTTATTTACTGTTATTTTTCAATTATTTTATTTCAAGTTATATGAAAATTTGACCAATAAACACCAAAACATTATTTTTATTCTATTTGATGAAATGATAGCCAATATTCTTATTAGAATTCCAATACAAAATTAAGTATTAAATATTATTTAATACAAACTAAATAACAAAATATAATTTGTCATTCTGTGTATAAATAAATGTGAAACATTATGGTAATGTTATGTTTTGTTTATTATCTCGTGGAATAGATATAATAATTAAATAGATAAAGTGGTGTACACCATGACTCCAGTAAAATATTTGTAAGGTTAGAATAAGGACAGAACCTTTATCACCGACCTATGACCCCATCCCGGTGTTATCACCCGACAAGACGCTCGGTTTGAGAGTACAGGTTAAAACGCTACACCCCGGGTGTCAGGCACGTCTAACCGGCCCGTTTCGTTCCCCTGCAGGTAAATAAAAGATGGACCAACAATTTTGCTTGAGGTGGAACAACCATCCGACGAACCTGACGGACGTGCTGCTCAGCCTGCTCAGGCGGCAGGCGCTGTGCGATGTGACGTTGGCCTGCGACGGCGAGATGCTACGCGCCCACCAGACCATACTGTCCGCCTGCAGCCCGTACTTCGAGATGCTCCTCACAAGGAACACGCATCCCCACCCCATCATCTACCTGAAGGACGTCAATTACCACGAGATGAAGGCCCTGCTGGACTTCATGTACAAGGGTGAGGTGAACGTGTCGCAGAACCTGCTGCCCATGTTCCTCAAAACGGCGGAGGCACTCCAGATCAGGGGCCTCACCGACAACAACTCGCTCAACAGTAAGGGGGATGCCAACGATGTGCCAAAGAGGGACAGGCCCTCAGAGCATGAGTCGCCGCCGCATGAAAAACGAAAAAGAAAATCTAGCAACTGTGATACAACGAATTTTAACAGTGATAGATATGATTCTCAGGTAATTTTCACAATTTATTAGATGTAGAAACTCAAAAAATTAGTTTAATAATTTAAATTTAATTAATTTTTAACTATTAAAATTTTCGGTTTTGGTTTTTATAATGTTATTTTTATAAATAAACTAGATGGTAGTTTCTTAATGTAATAATACAAATTCAATTCAAAAGTGCTTATATAATTTTTACAAACCCTATTTTATATAAGAATGTCATAAAATTTTAAAAACTATTATCTTGCTTTATAACGGGTGTCCAACAATTATTGCAGTCCCGGGCGGCGTTGGAATCAAAAACGTAGGTCGATTCTTACATGTGCCAAATACATTGAACTGTCATTTCAAATATGTTTCATTAAATAGGTTAATTTTTATGAAGTAAGAAACGACGTTTTCATGGCCTCTCGGGACTGCAATAATTGTTGGACACCCGTTATATATACCTACTCTGATAAGATCCAAAATAAATCAAAAATGGCCGTATGACTTTTGCTTATTGGGGAAAAATAATTTCAATTTTTAACATTTTATTTTTTTATTTTATCAGTTTTTTTATGAATAAGATCTTATGGTTGTTAAATTGTATAAATAATTAAATACTTAAATAGTAACAAAGGTTGCAACCATACTATGTAGTAATTTATGATATAAAAACTAAATTATAACATTAAATTTTTGTACAATTTGGTGTTTTTTATATTTCAGGCCACAAGCAATTACAGAGCAAGTTCAGTACCAAAGGCAAACCATCCGAAGGAAGAGAAAGACATGGGTAGTCCGGAAGACATGAGGGTGTCGTCACCGATCGTGAAGCAGGAAGCTCAGGAGAGTCCGCACATCGATTCGTATCACTCGATGTCGGAGGCACTGCAAACTGTAAGTACATAATCTCATCATTCATTGAAACATTGAGTATATTTATTTTTTATGTTCAACAATTATATGTTATTGAAGAGATGGAATGGAATTCTCTTACTTTCTTGGTGCTTCCCACAGTAGATTGTAAATATAAAAGCAGTATTCTCGAAAAAAAGAAAAATTATATAAAAGTGAATATTATAAGAATAAATATTATTATTAATTAGGATTATGGTTTCTGAAACAAAAGAATAAGAGTTCAAAACAAAGATGGCAAACATATGTACGAATTTTACCTAATTAATACATAAAATATGTGTGCTATTTATTATGTAATCATTCTCTTTTGTTTTCCCCTAGGAAAGCATGGATTATATTTTTAAAAATAGAGGGTGGGACAGTGGACACCTACCCACACCATACATATGCTTTAAATCTTAACCTAAAATTCTGGTTTTAAATTTCCTAAAACATTATACTAATACTGCTGTTGTTTTTTGAAACAAAACAGTAACGGAGATTTATGAAGTATTTATATATGGGGTATCCTTTTAACCCATTTGCATCAGATGTGAAAAGTGGAAAATTCGACCTTATCACCAAAAATTTTTTTTATTGTATTATAATGAAAATGTTTCACAATATGAAAAATAAAAACAATATTCCATTAATAAAGAATTTTTATTTCATTATAGAGTAACAATAATTATAAAAGAAATTTAATCTAATTATTTTGCACAACATGATAAAACTTGAAATGCTCAATACACAATGTCATATCACATTAATAAAATGTATCTTTTCTTTTTTACTTTCCTTATATATTACTTTCTCTATATGGAATATATAGGGAAAGTATTGTTTTCGTGACTGAGAATGTCTGTGGGTGCTTTATCTCAAAATCGAATGATTTGTTTGAGATGAAACTTTAAACTTAAGGTTTTATCGTTAAACTGAACCTGAAAAGATTTTGGTGAACATTCATAAACCGGAAGTGGATGTTTACTCAAGGCGTTTTTGTTGTTTTTTTTTTTTATATTTCTCTAAATATGAAAAATATCACAAAACTTTTGAAACAAATAATAAAGAGAATGAAAAACTGAACAAGTTTTATTAAAACGTGTTTTTCGTAAAATTCCTAACTTGCGAGAAAAAAATTAAAAATTTTGGCATTTTTTTGCCTATTGCTAATAAACTATAGGAGTTACATAAAATTTAAATAACAAATAATTGTAAAGAATTTAATACTGAACAAATTATTAACGATAGCCTCTTTACTTAACCTCATGGTTTTCGAGAAAAATATAGGGAAAATATTATGATGGCCACACCACCATTTTTTTTTTTTTTCTAATAAGGAAACTACAAAATGTTTCCTTGTTTTCTTCAATGACGTCGTTTAAATAAGGATAGGAAAATGTACACCGGTAAATTTTTGTGGTAATAATGGAAATGGTTTGTGGTGTTTTTATTTTCGGTAGATTTTTTTTCAAGTATTTCTTCCTCTATTTTTTCCTTGAAAACGTAAATTGCTCTATCCTTATAAATAGTTTTGAAAACAACATAACGATTCAAAAGAATTATGTCGAGTTAATAAAAAAATTCCTTATGAAAAATGAAAATGAAAAGCGCGCAAATATGCGCTCCGGTGATAGTGGCCAGGCAAAATGAGCGCATATATGTATGTGCTTACGATGCAAATGGGTTAAACACCCTTCAATCAGAAAAACATATGAATAAATAATATAAAAATATTTTAATAATCTATTATGAGTAATATTAATTTATGTTTTGTTTTCTGAAAGGGGATAAAAATACATTTTTAGTTTATTCAACAGAAATAATTTCATTCAAATTAGTGTTGCTTTGATAGTTGTACTATTTGTAACACGCAAATTAATTTGTATCATTCAATGTCTGTCGAAGTATTAGCTAGGGAAGTAGTTGTTTCAAATTAATTCGTTTTGTAGTCTTAGTAAGACTCATTGTTGTAGATTCACGAAATGTTTTCGTATTTTTAAATTAAAAATACATTCATCAACAATTTTATAAATTATAAAACAATGTTGCAACTCAAATTAAAATCTTTATGTCTCCAAATCACTTCCCAAATATAATTGATTAATTAATTTTTCAATTGATATAATAAACAAAAGAATAATGTAATCAATCGTGATATGAATTATTAATTTCGTTAAATTCAAATTTATGTTTAGTTAATTGGAGGGTGGGATAGAGCTCACCTTATGTATATGTTTTTAACTTTAGTGAATTTTACTCTTGACTTACGAAAATAACAGCAGTGTTAGTGATAATGTTTGAAAGATTTATAAAGAAGTGTTTTAGCTTAAGTTTAAGTGTTCATGTAGGATGGGTAGGTGTTCTCTTATCCACTTTCCAATTGCAAAAACATACATGAATAATTAAATTCAAAATATTATAAATTAAGATAAAGTTTTCTTTAATGAATTCAACTAAAATATATCTTTTGCTGATTGAAAGTCACTCACACTACATATGTATTTTATCTTCTGTTTTCTTTTGTTTCAAAGAAATACCTGTGCTAATTTATTTATGTATTTCTTTATTCTTAACAGATAAAAATGTCTTATTAGAGAAAGTTATTAGACAAACGATTTTTAAATCTAAAATATATTTTTTTGAATATAGAAAAGTAGCATTTCAGCTTGAATTTAATTGTGTATATACAAACCCTTGGATTATTAACACATTTATAAGGGATTTTTGAGATTTTATGTGTGCGTATGAATGGAAGTGGCCAACGAAAATTTTATAAGCGTTTCATGCAAAATTTGTACTTCTTTTGTAGTTCTTCCGAAACTTCATTCGAAGGACATTTAAATATTTTTATTAATTAGTTATTAACTCAGTGAAACTCAGTTATTATGTTTGATACACATTCTAACTACAATCCCTGTTATTGTTTTAGGGACTTTAAAAGTAGTGTTTCATCTTGGAGGTGTCATATGGTACATTTTTAGTTGTTAAAATGAAGATAATTATTAATTTTTTTTAAGCTACTTTTATAAAGTTTTCATTATTTTAATAATAGGCAATTATTAAACCTACGTATTGTTAAATAAGAATTACTTTAGTTAGAATGGTTAGTATCGGCTGCTGGTTAGAGGATGGGTTAGTGGCCTCCCATTCACCTAACCAATATTTATTTAACTATTATTACCGTAATAATGCACTACCACATATAACTGCTGCTTATCATCACGTATCAAAGTATTATTGTTTAGTTTAAAACATTTATTGTGACTTTTTTACATATGAAAAACGTGTTTTACATAAAAAGAAAGCATTGTTTAATTTTTTTTAATTATTATTTATCTTCACTATAGTATGGTATTTAGAACCATAGTAAATATAAATGATATTTTAATGAATTGATTTAGAGAAAGAACATATTTTTTGAGCCATAAATTATACATTAGATTACATTTTTTTTTAATATAGATATATACAATTAATTAATATATTTATGGGCATATTAAAAATTTATTACAATTGTTTCACCACAGTGTGGCTTTTCCAAGAGAAGAATATACATTAAATTATGTTGTACTTCCAATTACTATGGTGGTTTTTGTTGGTGTGAGTTCTTATAAGAGGCGAGTTGAATCAACGACCAACAGGATTTATTCAAAATAAATAAAATGTAATTTGAAGTATATTCTTCGTCTGAAGAAGATATAATGTGGCGAAACAATTGTAGTGAATTAAATAAAAATTGAGAAAATCAACCACTTACTATTAATTAGATTAACTTGTTTTGTGTCTTTTTATTTTGTTTTAATCAAGTTTCAAATAGTATCACAAAATGGATGCCTCCATAATGAGATAAACTATTTGTAGTCTTGATGAATTATGGAATTTATGTTTCCCTCCATCATCATCACTGCACTTAGAATGGTTTCCCTCCTTGGTAAATTAATTACTGGTTATAATAATAATGTAATGCTTTGCTTAGCCATTTCATAAACATAGAAAGAGTATATAGGTTTTATGATTAAAATTACTGGGTTTGTTTCACTCAAAAGCAAGCAACCAAGTTATTTTTTTTTTATAAAACTTGTATATTAACATAATGTTTCACTAAGTAATTTATAAGAAACAAGTATATGATAGAGAAAAAGTAATTAACTTTAAAAACAAATCCGGAATGTGATGAAAGTATACTTTCCCAACAATTCATTTGAAAAATATGTAAAAAAAAAATGGGAAAAAACCCCCCTGGTTCTGAAACTAATAGAAGGAACTCATTTAAAAAACTCATTTAAATCAAAATCACTCTAAAGTCTCTCACGCATCACTCATAAAGAATTCCTTCTGTTAACAGAACTGGGGGAGGGAGTCTGTTGACCCGGGTGATCCGTTTATCCAGGAGACTCCTCCGTACATAACCAACTTGCAACGGCAAGACACGGCCGCCAGCAACGACGACCGAAATTCGGGGCCCAACAAGGTCAGGCGGTACCGATACAAGTTCCTACCGTCTTGGCTTGACTCTTACGACTGGCTTAAGTACGATGAGGAGCGGAACATTATGTACTGCGTGTACTGCAGGAAGTGGAGCTCGTGCATGCCCGAGATCCGCACATCGTTCGCCGAGGGCAGCTCGAATTTCCGCCTGGAGATTGTTAACCATCATCACAAGTGCAAGGCGCACCAGCTGTGCGTTGCGAAAGAGGTGGAGCAAGAGAACGTTTTCAATAAAATCGGTGTATAGTACACGGTGATGATTTTAGTACTTCCAGATACATCACGGAACCACACGAGATGTTGTGTGAAACTTTTAATGTCGGTTATGTGCCAATGTTCAATTTACGCGCTCACCAAATATTATTGGTGTGAACATTTATAATTATTTGTTCAAATTTAAATATGTACTGCTTTTGAATTGTTGTGTTGTTAGCACGATAAATTAAATTCTGAGGGATGTACAATTAAATTAAACACTAAATTATAATTAAAAATTAAATTAGTTGTAGAGTTTGTTATTAAATATTAAGCACGCACACGTGCTATAAAATTTTAACGTTATATATTTTATTTATAAGAAATATATTATTAGAGTATATTGATGCCTTTACAGTTACCAGTTATTGTAATATAAGAGAAGTTTAATGTTTGCGAGATGAGTATAGTTTAATGGGCACATTGAATTTAAAAGGGTATCCTTTGTTCAAACACTAAATTAAATTCAAACTTAAAGTTAGATGAAGAATAACACTTGTTTTGTTCCATGTTTTTTTTTTTTCACTTTCCTGGCGTGTTTCTGTCCTTACAGATAATTATCAAAGTTTAAACTAATTAAAAATAATAAATATACAACCATATACAATGAAGCATATTAATTACTGTTGGTCTGGATTAGCTCCTGCTTGTATTGACTATAATCCTCTTATTGATGGCATTCTTAATCTCTAAACCCTCCAGGAGGTGGAGTCGACAATATAGAATGAAGTGTTATCTCACTTAATTTGAAAGTATGGTTCAATCGAGAAAGTATTGCAAGAAATGTTTAAAATAAATCAATCAGTGTTTAAAGAATATTTTTGACACTATTTTTAATTGCTAAAAATATTTCAGTATGATTAGCAAATGCCTAAAAGGTGTCCCATAAAAACAATCATCATGCATTTTAATATTAATAGTTACTGTTTTGTTGAAGTTTCATATTTTAAGCGTGTATTTTTGTAGTCATTGTATAGATATATATTTTTTATAAATAATAGCTTTCCTACATAAACAACGTAGTTTTTTATTGAATTATATCACCTGTTTCTTTTTTATTATTATTTGTTTTATACTGGTACTAATAACTAAAAATTTATATTGATATTAGTTTTTGGAAACCGAACAGTAATTGAGTTGAAATTGTAGGTGGCCATTATCTGTTGATGCGCTTACTACTCCCATTCGGACTAAAGAGGGCGCGCGCACTTACGGCGATCAAGTGCGCGCACATAAAAAACAATACAAAATAATTCTAAATGCATTTTTTTAAATATATTTATGTTTTAGTTGATTATTAATTATTAAATATATATGTATTATTCTTCCAATTTTTAAAAACCAACCACTCTGCTTACATTTATAAAATTCCATTTTATTGTCTAAGCATTAATGCTATTAATTGCTGCATTGAAGAATGAAATATTGACAACCTACTCATTCTGTACATATTATTATAATAATGATATTTTTTTTATTTTTTCAGGGAGGCAGTTTGAGTGTGCACCCGGACGACATGAGCGTCCTATCGAGTCAAACGCTCTCGGAACAGTCAGAGTCGGACACGACGCCGCCCATTATACCGCCCCCCGATGTGACAGATACGATTGATGGTAAGTAACAAAAACACTTTAAAAAGTTAATACATATTTTTTAGTCGGTTTTGGGGGCAGTACCGAAATCTGGCATGCTCTTAATCACATTTATTTCTCAAAATTAACCACCTACCCGTTCTCTACTCTCTCTCTCTCTATCTGGTGATATGTGTACCTTATAACATGCACACAGCTTTTTTTCCACCTTACTTTCTCTTGATTAGTTTTTATTTTATATATATTTTTTGATACACTATAAAAAAATCACAAACACACACATACCCATTACCCTTTAAACTCCCGCCTATCTTAAGTAGTAGTTACTTAATTTATTTTTATACTTGTATACTACACTGAGTTTTTAAATGTTGTGTACATATATATTTATTACATATAATTAAACCGGATGGTAACACATACAAGCGGATTTGAGTTGTTACAATAAAACTGTGGTATTTGTGTTTAATTTTATTTAATGTATTAAAAAGGTACAAGGCCATGATTTCATCACTATTGAAATTATTGTTATAAATAAAAACATTACTAAAATGTATTAGAAATGAAGGAATACTGCGTTTGTTTTTAAATTATTAAAATTTCTACATCCGTCCAACTAAGTGTTACATATTGCAGAGGCTCTAACTTCTCATAAAACTTACAACATTAATTACTCTGTTGTGTTTCTCATTAAATATAATGAAGCTCAAAACCAATAGTTTTATTACAACTCATTATGGCGGAATATAAATTGCAAATAATTAATCTTTATTCATCCGTATTGAAATAATTAAAACAGTGTTTTTTGTGAAGTGCAGTGAGTTTTTAATAATGAAGTGATTTTTTTTTATAAAATTCAACACATAAATTGATATGCTTATAAAAAAAAAACAGGATGGTTTTTTAATAATTCGTGACATAAGCACTAAACTAAATAAGCATAAATTGATATGCTTATAAAAAAACCAGGATGGTTTTTTAATAATTCGTGACATAAGTACTAAACTAAAACTCAACTTAATTTTTGTCGTTTGAATATCATTGTCATCGTCATTGATAATGACATTTAAATATTAAAACTTAAGTCAGGCTTATAGTTATACATATATTGCATAATTTTTTATTTGTAGTAAAATCATGTCTTTTTCCTATAATTAGCAAATTGTTAAATATACATTTAAAACTGTAACAGCTAAAAGTAGTTTCATTTACAATGTTTCTTTTATCTATAATTATTATGGTTACTCAAAGAATCAACACAAATTGAACATCTAATACATTATTTAAAAAATAACGCATCTTCTGTTTATTTATAAAACTCTTTTCAATTTTTTTCCATATGACCTATATTATAATATAGTGCAGTAGCGCCATCTGTTATTGCATTTTTAAAATGTGATAATGTATACGATATGAAAATGTATGATTGTTAATAATTTCATTTGACGTTGCTGCATAGAAATGAAAATCCACATTTAAAGGTCGAATGTTGTTAATAATAATATTTAAAAAAAAAAATTAAAAGGTTCAAAACATGTTTCGTAGGATGCTCTTTTATCTAAGTACAATTTAGAATGAGAGATTAACAATCTCTTTTCATATCTGTAGAAACCATTCATAACAGTTAATATTTGTCAAAATTATACAGGGTGTCCCGTTAATGCGGGGAAATGACTGGACCATAGATTCCTGAGGTCAAAATATGACGATTTAACGCAACTTATCTATATCCAAAAATTTAAGGTTAAGCCGGAATTTGGCTTCAAAGTTTCAAATGTTTTTATTTCTTTTGTTTATAACAATTGAACGCTTTATTTGATTTTAATGAAATTTATTAGTAATAAGTACCATAATATCATACATCATTTTAGTTATTTTGGCCATTAATGATTGACAGGAAGTATAAAAAACAGTAGTACCACCACTTAAAAACTAAAATATTTTTTTATTGGTGCATCCAATAAAATCCAAAAAAATCTACTTGAAAGGGCATTAAATTTAAAAACTTTTTTGACTCTTACTTGTTTTTGATATCTTGTACGGTTTTTGCACAAAAAATAAAATATGAATATATTATATACATTATGCACTCATTAATAAGTAAATAAACTTACTCAATTGAATAAAAATTAAATAATATCAATTAATAAAATAAATCAAAACAACATCTAACACTTTTTAAACAATTTTCTTTGCAAAATCCTAATACAAACAAGATATCTGTTTGTTCCAAATATGTATATTTATGAACTATAATAAAGTTAAAAATTAATTGTCAAAAGATACTAAATAATAATTATTATACATAATTTACATTTTTTAAACAAAGACGGCCACGAAAAACATTTATTTTCGATTCGATGAAAAACTAGATATTGTTTTTACTAGATAAAAAATATATATTTTATTTTTTTGTGGGAAAACCGTAAAAGATATCAAATATTATTAAGAGATGAAAAAGTTTTTAAATTAAATGGTCTTTCGAGTAGTATTTTTTTAGTTTTTATTGGATCCACCAATAAAAAAATATTTTAGTTTTTAAGTGGTGGTACTACTGTTTCTTATACTTCTTGTTAACGAATAATAGTCATAATAACTGAAATGATGTATTATATTATGGTAGTTATTAAAAATAAATTTCATTCAAATCAAATAAAGCGTTCAATTGTTATAAACAAAAGAAATACAAATTTTTGAAACTTTGAAGCCAAATTCCGGCTTAACCGTAATTTTTTGGATATAGATAAGTTGCGTTAAATCGTCATATTTTGACCTCAGGAATCTAGGGTCTAGCCATTTCCCCCCATTAACAGGACACCCTGTATATCTGTGTTTAAAATTGCCATAAAAGGTAATTACTTCTTTAATTATCAATCGATCGAGTGTATCTTTACACATTAACTATTCCAATGAAAATAGTTATATTTTCTGAATGTATTCAATACGATGAGATACAGTGTTTTAAAGTAAGCTTCGCGTATTTTTGCTGCTGAATGCCTTAAAAATTATCTAATTGATCATCACATTTAGATCAACGCCAAGAGGCTGATAATGATTATCAAATATAATAATGATTGGACGAACTTACCAAGAGAAGCAAAATCAAAAGTTTTTAAATGTCGCATAGAAGTAAAACTGCACTCCATTTTCAGCTCAAATCAGCAGTAAAAATGACGCTATTGACATTCAAAAGCAGCAATTTAACTCGTCTGGAGGTGACACCACCAAGAATGTTGTGTGATGGATAAAAGATTTAACTCAAACATATATGATGTAATAATATATATCAACTATCCAAATAAAAAAATAAAAGGAGCATTGCAAAAAATGCGAAAACAGTAGTAATTGTACATTTCCCGCGCGAATCAGGGCGGAAAACAAAGACAGTCGTTTTCTTAATCATAGCCACTGCTTCTATAACTTTAACAAATGCAGTTTCACTTGTCGACTGTGGATGTCGCCACCGAAGGAGATTATCTAATGGATCTGACCATTTAAACATCAACCAAATAGAAAAAACAATTTCACTGATTAAAGTCAAGAAAACGCTTTTTACTTTGAATAACTGAACAGAAAAAAAAATGTTCTTATATATACATTTATTATCAACAATGCAAGTCAAAGTAAAAACTTGCCATTTTCCATTCAAATCAGTGTAGAAAAAGTTCAACCTTTTTTATAGTTATATAATTGCTTCAATACTAGTGCAGTTTGACATTTCGTCTGCAGATGGCTCCACTAGAGAAGATTAAACCATTTAAACAATTTATACAACAATACAATATAATTTAACTTGTGTTTTTTGTGTTACGTGAAAATAATTAATTAAAAATTGAAAACCTCTTTTCTTCACTTCTTTTTATTAAACATTAAATGATGCTTAATAAGACAAGCTAAGAATTGTGTTCATAACGTATCTTTCATTCACAATTACAATTAGTTTTTTTGTTTCTCTTCAAATTATTTACTGGTGATATTCAAAGAATCGCTAGTATGCACTTCTTGATCTATTCTTTTATGTTACTGTTACTTCATTTCTGATATAAATGTCAGATGTAACAACATCTACTCTACCTATGAAAAAGTATAACTTTAATTCTGTAGGTGGAGTAGATGCTGATACAAATAATCCTCCCCCATTATTTAACCAATCAATAGTATGCTTTTAAATGCATTGGTGTATTATCTTATTAACATCCAGTAATTTTGTTATAAGATCGAAAATAATATTTAGATATGGCGTTGATTACTACTAAAACGATCATTTTATTCGGTTAAAAATAGAAAATGGAAAAAATAAAATTAAAAAGGCTGAAAGACCGCGGGTCGATAGCCGTTTGACAGAAAAAATAAATTATTGTATAATTCCATTGTCATTTTGTTAATTACATGTAAATTATTTTCTTTTTTTTCTGTAAATAAAGATGTTTATTATTACTAAAATTAAAAGCTAATAAAGATAACTAGAATATTACTGTTATTATAATTCATATGTAGTCTTTAGCAAGTGGATCCAACCATGTTTTATGATTGAAGAAAAACTTCAATCACCTAGTATTTAAAAGTAGTATGAAAAAAATATAGTTTGGATTAATTATCAGCGATTGATAATTCCATTAAATAGGGAAAATAGTGCAACGCTTAGACAATAGATGTCGCCTTGGAATTGGAAGAACATTATGTCTTTCTGTCTTAAACTACACTACGCTGATTAGATAAAAATAGATCTAACCAGGTCCTTGGCTCTTGTTGACAGGTAAACAATAACAAAATATGAACATATGTTTAAACATTCATTTAAACATTCAACCGGCAGGATGTTATTATTCGTGAGTGCCACTCTTGTTAGCTACGCACTTTTCGTTAATCCTTTCAGTCCAGGGATCTTCTTAAGACCATAAATACCAAATTTGAACTCATTTGCTTAATTAGTATGGAAATTAATTAGTGGTTGTATTTTAGCTTTAGGACCTGCTTAAAGCAAAATATGCTAAAAATGAAAACTTACATTTATTCTAATAAACTTAGTTTTGTACATAAACACAAACATAATTTATTTAATATGAAATTTTTTGAAACAATTCCTAAATTTGGACAGAGGGGCACTTCGCAAATAAATTGTTGAGGTTATCGGCATCTCGCACGACTTTATAAAACACAACACAAGTCAAGTATTGACGTAAACTGCGCATAAATTTTTTGTTTAGGAGGCTTTGTTGAAGTAACATCTAGTGATAAACAGCAAAAATATGGATTGTCATAGTAAGTAAGGACATGTAAATGTTGCGGTGGCAATTGCCACCGCCAGGGCCGAAAGGGTTAATACCGTGAAATTATTATTTAAACCGAAAACAAAGAACAATACATGGCAGTAGTTCTATTGTAAATATAGAGAGTTAGATGGTGATGGTTGGCCTTCTGTTCCAGCTAAATGGCCTGGACCTGGGGGACAACCATCCTATTACCCGACAAGGTTGACGGAGAGCCGGTCGAGCTCCCAAGACTACTGTGATATGTTCGATAAGATCGGCGACTCGCCGCCCCTCTATCAGTGCAAAGTGTGTGGCAAAACGGTCAGCAATCGGTGGCATCACGCCGCCATACACAAGCCGCAGAGCAATACCTGCCCCATGTGCAATCAGAGCTTCACCAGGAAAGACAACATGAAGGTGCACATCAAGCTCAAGCACGGCCCCCTCTGCCCCACCGACGCGTTTTTCGACTGCCGGAACAGCATCGGTTACGTGTAAATAACGCAGAAGCCATAAAAAGTGTATTATTACTTTTAATATCGGATGTGTTTAGATCTTGTACATAAGTCATTTACGTGCGTGTCTATGTCATATATTTTACAATTCGCCAATGGAACTTAATAAATAATTGATACATTACAATAAAATTACTATGACATTCTATTGGAATTGACTAACACAATGGAATTGGTAAAATTGATTTTGTTCAAAATGAAATTTGTAATATCACTTTCATGTTTTAATTCTAGAATCAGTGTAGCGAACTGTGCTGTAATCATTTAATTTAAAAAAACCAACTCTAAATACCTGTAAACCTCTAAAGTTACTCAGCCAAAATCCGTTCAGAACTCTTTTCTCAATCTCATGGTACAGATATTCACAGTAGAATATACTATGTTCATTAATTAAGTTCCACTAAATGGCATTGTACCTTTGAGTTTTACGTAATTTAATTTAGGAGGCATTGTTAATTTATTTTCGAATAAATTCATATAAATATCAAAGCTACACCGATAAAACGGCCCTCAATATGATGCCGCGTTTAATAAATTCCTTTTATTGTGGAGTTCGATTACCAGTACTCATAACAAGTGTGTGTGTTTATAAGATGCTTAAAATAATTCAGTGATATGACTACAAGTCTCTATTAGATATATTTCAATTCATCTTCTTAGTGAATTGTGTTAAGATAATTGTCAACATAAAGAATTCATTTGTATTTTGGATTAAAATAAGCCAAAGCAGGACAAAAAGTCTCTTAACCTCCAAAAATGGAAAATTGTATAGGTGATTTAAATGAGTGAAAGCTCTTGCTTTAGTAAAGAATAATTACCTGAGACATAAAGGGCTCACGTTTCCTTATTGATCAAAGCTCTAATATTCAGTAGATAACTTACTAAATCATGAACATATTCTAATTTTATATTCACTATATAGGGAAAGAAAAAAATTCAAACCTCTCTGGCCATATAACTAAAATCATTAATTATCTTCTTGATGAACGAAACAATTGTTATATGCAAATTAAAATCAGAAATATTTTTTACTACATATAATACACACTTAACTAACGCACTTACTATGTTTTAACCACTAAAAATTATGTAATATATATACATATATTACAAAAACGCACGACTTAAGTTTCGACGGTTTAATGTCATTATCAAGTGACATTAAACCGTCGAAACTTAAGTCGTGCGTTTTTGTAATATATGTATATATATTACATAATTTTTAGTGGTTAAAACATAGTAAGTGCGTTAGTTAAGTGTTTATCATGAATTACCACGTAGTAACGGTCACCACAATCCTTATGATTACATATAATACCTTTATTATTTTTATTGCTGTATTAATTAATTACGATCATATTCTTGGGAAGCATCTTATAAATAAATGGATTGTTATTGACGTACAAATAGTCATTAATTTTTTCTGAGGTGCTACTCTTTGTCGATACCAAATAGATTGAGTTAGTTAATTGGAATTTTGATTGACTTTTTTGTGTATATTGTAAATAATACTGGATGTAACAAAGAATGATTAACCAAATAAAGTTGTTGTTTAATTTATTAAAGTGCCTTATTTTACTACTGCCATGGTGAATTAATTATTCAGTGATGTTTAATAAACGTGAGTGAGTGATTGTGAAAATAAAAATTTAAATCCATGCAATAAAATGTGAAGAATTATTATATTTTTATCGTAATGATGAATCTGGTAACCAGACATCTGCACCAGTTATTACAAGATATAAGCTTTTAAATTAAATCCACAAAAGATAAAATGTGGAAGAATGTGTTTGAGTAAAAAATTGAAAGACTAAATTACTACATTCACAATTAGATAATTGATCAGGTACCCAGGTGTCCGACTAATAATTGAAAGGTACGAGAAAGAAAAGTATGCTATTAAAGCATCGGTACCCAGATGTCCGCACACGTCAAATAGATAGAGCTCAATAAATAAATTACAACTTAAATGTTTGAATAAATTAAATTGTCTAAAAGCTGACGTTCGTATTTATCATTGAGTATGTAAATTAAATACACAAAGAAAATCACATCGTTGAATAATGAACCCTATTGATATTGATCTTAAAAAGTAGATCTGGTATCCAGACGTCTGCACATATTATTATAGGTTATCAAATAGACTGATATAGAAGTACTATTTGAAAATATTTCTGTACCGAAATAATGACCTCGGTGCCCAAACGTCCACACTTCTTAATAAATATGCAGAGAAAACTATTATTTAGATTTTACAAGGACGTAAATTAAAATCGGGAGGATGTAAAAGTTTAAGAGAAGGTTACAAAGTAAATTTAATAATAATGATAATTGTATTATTTTCTTATGCTTATAACGTTATAAATAACGTTTTTGTAATCAAACATATTATTTTTAATAGATTATATTTCCCTCATAAAATAATGATCAAAATTGTATTCAATATTTGAGGAGACTTCTGTTGTTGAAACCATTTAAACTCTTAAATTTAATTAAATTAAATATATTTGTAGAGATTTTTACTTTGTAATACATTTTTATCATTTAAAAACATAAATAGATTTTGTTTATATCACACATTAAAGTGTGTAATATAAATAAAATCAGTCTACATTTATTTTTAAAGTTTTAATGTTTAAATCATTTATAAATATATCAAAATCATACATTATTGACTGTTGTTTTATTAATTGGTAATTCCATTTCCCAACATCTATAGCACTGCACTGTTAAAAGCCAGCCATCGAAACCCGTCTGTAGTTGTCGAAGGAAGGGGAACAATAATTGCTTATATATATTTTTTTCTTTTCAGTGTATTTTCTAAATAAATAAATCAAAATATCAACCAACTTAAAACGTGTACATATAAAATGATTTCATATAAAAATCAGCTCTCGAGTGCCGGAATCACCTTGTATATACATATATATAAATATTCTACTTACTCTCTCTCTCTTATCTGCGGTGCTCGAGACCTAATTAGGACGGAACATTCATTCTATGCCTTGATCTGTGGTACTGAAAGCTAACCTTGCTCTTGGGGTGCACTGTCACTATTCTGCTGTCACTATTAACACTTATTATAATTATAATTACGAAAATCTACATGAAATAGGGTGTTTGACTGTATATTAACATGTGTATTATATTTTTTTGCAATTCTCTCTTTTTTTTCTTGCTTTAGGTCGGTCGAACGGTCATGTTTTAGACCATTTGCACAGCCATAAAACAATAATTGTGTTTTTGTTTTTATTTAATTAATAATTCAAACGTAATATAAAATGATTTTAAGGTAAATCATTAAGTTGAATAATACCAGTTTAGAACCATAGGGAGTGTATTTATTTGGATTAGAAAAAAGGTTTGTTTAAAAATTAATAACTAATGGTGAGACTTACATTTTATAAAAAACAAGGTACATATAAGACGAAAATTGTTTTACTATTGTAATTAATCAGCTTAGTTAACAATTCAAATGCTGATGCATATTTGGTTGCATATCAATAATAATAGTTTTGTCATAACCTCACTATTGTTTATCAAAATAAGTAAATAGCTCGGTTAAAGTATTAGAAGTATTATATATATACTTTTTTCCTTATTCGAGGAGTAAAAAGCTCAGCTGGATTAATATGGCGATTATGGTCAGCTAATATTTTTCTCCTTTCATTATTTAGCTGCACTAATTTGTTTTCCTTTGCTGAATTAATTTTGACAAGACAGTCCAAAAGTAACTGGTTTAGTAACTTGATCACTTTAATAACTATTTGGTTTACTTTTTTCATTCAAAAATAGCATTTTTAATATATTTTCACAATTTATTGTGTAATATAAATATAACCACGTTTTTAATATAACGATAATTGCATGAATATAATTTCGACCGTTGCAGGTCCTATAAGACAATTATCGATAATGGTTATGGTGATTAAGGATGATATTTTCATTTTATTCTCGTGAATGCCGTAATCGTGATTCTAGATTCTATTTTTTTTTCTTTTAGTGATATTTCAAACCATGTTTCTGTATTAATCAGGAAAAATATGTATATATATATATATATATATATATATATATATATATATATATATACACGTTGTCCCCTGAAATTTTGAATATGAGCAATGTAATTTGTATTATACCTCGATTATTATTATTGGTTGCTATGGTTGTTGCCGCAATATGCATGTCAATTTGACATTTTTAATTTGAAATTCCTAACAGGAATTTTATGATCATCTAGGATATTATTTGGCTCAACAAGGAGGTGTTTTCGAACATTTAAAAAGATGAACATTGCAGTTATTTGTTTTCCGTTACGTCAGCATTGTGTCCGTAAAAGTAGTAATATTAAAATAACGTATAAATATGTTTCATTTTGATTCCCTATTTTATTACAAATTAGAAATTACTGATTATTTCCCGTTCATTAAAATATGTGACGAGCGTGGTAACTAAGCGACGAGTATTGCATTGAAATGCCCGTATTCAAAATTTCAGGGGACAACGTGTATATATATATATATATATATATATATATATATAAGATTGAATGAAATTTATTTTTATTCAAACACTATGCAAAGTGGTAGAATTGTCATATTTTGGTTACGATTGTGAATTAAATTAATTGTACTTTACATTTAAATGCAACTAAGAATTTCCTAAAACTGGTATCTTTTAACTTAATTACTAAACTTTTTAATGCTTTAATATTTTTTTTAATAAAATCGAAAAAAAAGTCTGGGGTACTTTATTTTTGTTCAAAAGTGCTGAGTATTAGATAAAATTCTAGATTAAATAATCATAAAATTTAAATTACTTGTCACAAATAATTTAATATATATTCATTTAGGAGGGTTAATAGTTTTCCTTGACAATATTATATTTTTTTGGACTGAGCGATAATATGATAAAGATCTAAATTTTTCTGATTAGTAATACCATTTATTTTATGAAACACTAGTTAAATATAAGATTATATAATGAATATTTTAATGAAAACATTACCAATATGTATATACTTTAATTAAAAAATATATATGTATATAAAGTTTATGTAGGAATAGTGTCTATTTTATACATATTGGGCTATTCCCTGATTAAACTTTATATTAACGCGTAGACTCTTTGCGAAAACGCATAGACGCTCCCGCTCTAAGGGTGTTAAAAATAACGTTAGAAGTCATTGGTGCACTAGTGGCTAAATTAAAGTAGTTGGTTTTTAATATTGACCTTCAACGCACTATTTCTTATAGAAATTTGTTGTTGAGTTACGTGAAGATATAATTAAAACTTGATTAAAACACTAACACTTTCTTCACAATTAATTTTTATTTTCGCTAGATGTACATTTCGGGTACTATGCACCCATTATCAATAGCTTATAACTTCTACAGTTACAAACTAGATGGCGATAAAACGTTTAACTTCCTTATATTTTTAATTCGAGAGTTGTTGATGTGGATTAAGTGTTTTACCAGCATTTAGTTTTGTAACCTTGGTAATAATGCTTTTAAATGTCTTGTTTTATTTTATGGCTATAAAAGGCAAAATTATCTGTGCAAAGGTAGTCAAGTACAAAAAGGCCGTGCGACCGATCAAAGTTAAACCAAACGCGCGAAAACACCCTATTTTATTTTCGTTTTCTCTTTTTTGTTAATTTATTATTAATTAATACTTGATTGATGATTGGAAGATTTTGAGTTAAAGTTTTGGTTTTGGTGTTGCAGGTTCAAAAGCCTGGCACATGCGACTTACATTCGACAAACTGCCAGGTGGATGTAACCTGCATAGATGTAAACTGTGCGGCAAAATAGTGACGCACATCCGGAACCACTATCACGTGCATTTCCCGGGGAGGTTCGAGTGCCCCCTGTGCCGGGCGACGTACACCCGCAGCGACAATCTGCGGACTCACTGCAAATTCAAGCATCCAAGATATAATCCGGACACGAGAAAGTTTGACCCACCGCCGCAACAGTCTCAGTTGCAGTCTCAGTTGTACAGTAGCGGGGATTCGGCAGCCGATTGATTCTGGTTTTACTATTGTACATTAGCTCGTTGTTACTGGCGGGCCCAGCTCACACACCTTAGCCCGATCGATCTAACTAAGCTCAGCAGATGAGTACCTTTTCACACATTACACACACACAAACACTAATAACATATTTCTTCATGATTTATCAAAAAATAGGGAATTTCAACCGACATGGCTCACAAAAAGTGCAATTTATCCACTAATTGGCAATCCTTGTCCGAAATTGGACCAAAAACTAAGAAAAAATAAAATAAAAATAATGTGATTATAAGGATCAAATTGTATACACTTGTAAAAAGATGAATATTTTGTTACAATTTGTTATAAGAAGAAAGATATAATTATTTATTGAAATGTTGACACTTTTATAGGTACTATGTGCAATTAAGTCGTGTAAAGGAAAATTTTAAAAAGTTTTGCCCGACTAGACCGTGCTTCAACCATTATTGGAATTCGCATGGGTTCTCTCACAATCCGTACTGTCCAATATTTTATTATAAACGGGTTTAGATGCAAACGCTTAAATCCAAATAGTTATCTGTGCGAATACATCCAAATACGTAACACCCAACATTTATTTAATCTATCATGTAGGTTACGAAATCATCCATCCATAATATGTACGTATTTTAATTAGTAACTTATATATATATATTTTAAACAATCTTTAAAATAATTTCCATATTATCATGATTCAGGGAAATGAATCATATTAAAGTTTTTAATATTTTATACAGTCAATTTATTTTTTTATTATTGTTAACTAAGATACTTATTACAATAAAAAAAAGCGTTACAATATCCGTACTTGTTGCTAAATGATTTAATAACAGAAATTTAAAGTTATAGTTTAAGAGACTGTTAAATAATAATGCTTTTATTTGGTTTTCATTTGTCATCTGATAAAACGTCCGATGTCTATATATTTAATATTTGATCTTACTCTATTTAATATTAGTCAGCTCAGTTGGAATGATTTGAACTTGATGATATCTAAACTGTCAGAAATGTAAAGTCATGCTAACTTACTTGTACCGAGACATGAATAATGTGATTTTTCAAAAATAAACACCTTATCTAGAGACTTGATTAACTCAACTGTGCTCATCTGAACTGATCTTTCAGAAGTCACGAACATACAATGGCCAACTCAGTAGACTTTTTTCCTGTATGCCACAAATCAATGTTGTTTTATTTTAAAATTGTATTCATCTCATTTAAATAGAAATTAATTTCTAAGCCATACGTATAAGTACCCAATAAGTAACCCAACTAAGCTAATAAGTTTCAAGATTATGTTCACATACTTATTACCAGTTGATAATGGATAAATTATTATGAATACAAGAATGTATGTTCATCTACAAAAAAATATTTGATATATTTTTAGTCAGTTTATTACTCTTTAACTCAAATGGCAGGGATGTGAAATGTAACGATAAGTTCAGTTATATACACGAATGATTTCTATTAAGAAAAGTTTAACAACTATTAACATGAACGTAATGACCAATTTTAAATAATTACGAGCATGAATGTAACATCTCAGCTTTAAAAGTTCTATTCAATAATAAATTTAGATATTTTCTTTTAAGCTCGGGCATGATGACAATTACAACTAACATTAACGTAATGATCAGCTCAGTATAACAGAGCTGGCTCACTAACCTGCATTGACTTGAATGTGACAGCTAGTTTAACGAGTCTGACATATATATCACTAAAGAAATTCTAGCTCAGGATCACAAAAAATCAACTAATCTGAATTGATATGAACTAGCTCAGCAATGCTCCAATTACAAAGGATTTCACTTGATGATAAAATTTGAAATTAAAATAAATAACTTTACTGGTATCACAGAAGTGATTTATTTGAATTTAAGTTAAATATCATGAATTAAACAGTAATTTTATATATTTCCTTTTTAAAGAAAAAGTGATGACAATCTCAGGTATGTAATGGCCAACTGAGCTAAAGGGTATTTTTTATTATTGCCTTTTGTTTTACTCCTGAATTCTATCTATAAAACATTTAATTTTTATATTTCTTTTAACTCAGTCGAGTTAGGCTGGCATTAAAGTGTTGATCAATAATTTATAATGCTTTTTTATAAATTGATTTTGTCATATTTAAGTAATACATAATATAACATAAATTTAAACTGAAGAGGAAAACGTAAAAGTGTTCGTAACTGACTTTACAGTGTGCAATAATTTTTCGTCATTAGATGAACAAATAATTAATTATACATACGTAACAGGTTGAAGTGCGGTCGGTTAAGCAAGAATAAGAAACAAATAAATTTATAATAGAAAGAAAAGTTTCATTCGCGATTAAAGAAAAACCTTTCTGTGATGTATAAAAAAAATGAAATGAATTCAGTCGAAGACGATGGAGTGGGGAGGGAGGGAAAGTGAAATAAAAAAATACTATATATACATAATTAAATATATATGTATTGCGCACGCGTATACATTGGAGAGGCGTGCGCGCCGTCCGTAAATAAATAAATAAATTCAACAAGCGATTTCTACAAAGCACGATAAAATACTTTACGAACACTTATAGTCAATCTGTGGGACGTGCGCGTCTTAACAAAACAAAATGTTTTATTTTTATTTTTAAATGTATTCTCCTGTAACTATTGCCAAACTAAACTAATATAGTTGAAAAGTAATTTAAGTGCAATTTATTTTATACTTTGATTTTTTTACCTCATGTTTTCATCTCATTATGCTAGGGTATAAGTTTATTATTATTAATCGTTTAGGAATCTCTTTTTCGACCTTTTTAAGGGTCTCACGCGGCCTTTGGAGAGTTATATTTATACATATAACGACATAGATATATTATTATATATGAATATATTGTATACATAACGATAAGTCTTTTATACACGTGGATATACATTAGGGCGGTTTGTTTTGTGGTAAATTTCTTCTCTGAATTGATTTGGATATTGAAAACAAATAAGTGAAAAATTAATGAATGATTATTAAAGGCCTAAGAATGGATAATGATATTTTAAATGTTGTGGATTAATATTGTGTAGTTTTACTCATGTCAATTATAATGAAGGATAACGATGTTATTGTGCAAATTGTGTTGGCCAACTCAGATATTGCAACTTCAATAAAGATGTAATAACATGAAAAAAAAAATATCATTAATAACTATTACATCTATTCACAAAATAACTTAATACATTCATATAATTTTACATATGTATTTTAATTCATGTTTTCATAACCTAAAAATTGTAAAACAACTATATGTAATTTAAATCTTTATCCAAATTCATTCCGATAGAACATTTACTTTCAAACACCGTGTATTAGAGCGCGTTTTTTTCATATTTTTTTTCGGATATTTTTTTCTCGTCGTCGGATGCCTTAAATTAAGATAAATTCAGAGCGCGAGAGCGAAAGAGAAAGAAAGAGTTTTTTAGTTGATAAGTTGATTTTATCGATTTAACTGGATGTACCTTATAGTTAATGTACATAACATTATATTATTATTATTATATAAAAAACGATGGTTTTTATTTTTTGGTGTTATATAGGTGTGGTAAACGATATTGTTTTAATTAATTAATTAAGGATATAAGATTGCGTTTGTTTTCGTTCGCTCCATCCAAATTCTCACGTTTCTCTTTGCGTTTAATTTTTCTTTTGTTTTTTTTGTGTACACTCGGCAATTCTATGAATAAAATTAAATTTAATAAATAAAAGAAAACAATTATATAAAATGGGTATGTACTATATACGATTGTGATATGATGGAAGAATGGTGCTAAGCAACCTTAATCTATATATTAATATATATAAATATTATATAAAAAAATGAAAGTGCAATATTTAGTTGTAACGCTGTACTGTATTTTTAAATTTGTATACTTTGTATAAAAAATATATATATAACTATATTGTTTCCGCGGGACGGTGATGGGAATTTTTTCAAATGTTATTTTTTTTACAGTCCACAGTTTCTGTTACCGTCTTGTATTTTCAAATTTTTGAAAGTGTTCGCCTTGTTTTAAAAATTAAAAAAAGTTGATTTTATTTAAGCGTTCACTTCAATTAATGATACTTTTAGTGATTTAGAACCATTTTTAACAGTATCAATTCTTGCTAGGAATTAAATATAATGTTACTTATTTTACTTTAATTAAAATAAGTAATTTTGTAATATATGTATGTGCAACAATTTTAAATCTTTGTAACTATTTATGTAAGTCCTAATCATTAAATTCACAAGCACGAACACTTTCGAAAAGAAAAACCTCAACGCCCCCTTCACCGAACTACTCCCACCCACTCACTATTATTATTATTATTATAAATATTATTATTATTAATCAAAGAAAACCCCCTTGTTATTATCATTATTATTTCTACAAAGAGTTTAAAGATGATTTAATATAAATAACGTTGTGTGTATTTTGTGTAATATTTGTAAGCGAAGATAAAGAGAGAGAAGAAAAAAAAAAACTAATTTTTGTTATTGCTTGTTAACTACGAGTGTTTGTTATATTCTATACTCTATATTTATGTTTTCGCGACGGAAATCTATTATCATATAAAATTATATAGAGCAAAAAAAAACATTATGGTTGCGGTTTATATATTACAATTTTTGTATTAGGTTTATGTGTAATGACTCTTTAATTATTTTTTTTGTGAAAATTTTCGTGAACAATTATTAATTTATTTAGAGTAATGCACTTTTAGTTCTTAGACGGTGAATATTAATGATGGAATAATCTATATATAATATATTATATATATATAAATACTGAACAATGCTCACTAATGTAAAATCCTATATACATATAAATCTTATATTCCTTTTAACTTATGGAATATTTTTACGGATTAATAAATAAATATTTAAAAAGGAAAAAATAAACAAACAAACAAACGTTACTTATCGAGTTCAGAATATGATTTTGCATTCACGTTGCATTTAACTGATATGTATTTAATATTTTTTATTAAAAATGGTGTGTTATTAAAAAAAACAAATTGCGTGTGTTTATTGATGCCGTTCCTGCAAATCAAAATATGCCAAACACGTTTGCTACCCATCGCTGAATGTGTGAGAGTGAAATAAAAATATATACTTATTTTTTTAATAGGATATTTATATATTGTTTATTTTACCCTTTTGTTATTATCTCCCCTTAATACCATCAGTAAAATATAAATTTCAATTAATCATCTCTAAAAAATCTTTATAATGTCAACTATAGAATTTTCTTTACGAACACTAATTATTTAGAAAAGCTTGTGTATCATCAACAACTTCGACATCTTTAAATTTATTCTCTACCTTTAATGACATCAACAATAAGATATGAACAAACCTACTAACATAACATCAGTTATAAAAAATTGCAATATCAGCAACATTAATAACTCCCAAGTTATATGTTTAATTACTACCAAAATACTTTTATATTTTAAATAAGATTAAAGATCAGTGGAAATATTAATAATATTAACTATAGAATATTTTTAATGCGTTAATCAGTAACAGTTTTCACGACTTCACATTTTATACTACCGAAACAAATAAACTCTGCATGTACCATCAATTGGTTATAAAAAAAGTTTTGCAACACCAGCAACATCATTATCTCCTAAGCTATATCAACATGAAATGTAAATATAAAAAATATTTACTATAGATGTTTTCTTGGGCCTTAATTATCCTAAAAAGCTTATGCAACATCAACAACTTTTAACTTTTGTACTACCAAAACCATTTTTTATATAACTTCAGTTATCAATAAAAAAAAATTCTTTGACGGCCACTTTTTTATTAATCATAATTATCTTTACAAGATTGTTTAACATAAGTAACATCAATATGTCGTAACCCTAATTAACATCACTAAAAATACACATGCAATATTATCAATTACTTATAAAAACATGTGTTGTTCATGTTATAAATGTTTTATTTTTTAGGCTTACTGTTACGTAAAATTTAATCAGCAAATATTTTGTTCTTTTATTTATTTTTTTTATAATATCAAGAATTATTATCAACACCCTGTAGTATAAACTTATGCTACACTAGGTTAAGACCTATTTTCAATTAGAAAACTTGGCCATCTGTTAAAACATACATAACATAATTTACATCAACATCAACAGTTGTAAAAATATTAGCAATAATATAAATTTATTTATAACATCGGTTATCCATAAAATCTTGTGTAACATCAACAGCGTCAAAATCTTCCAAGTTGTAATTTTATAAAATCCGGAAATTAAACTTTTCATAACAACAGGAGAATCAACATCTTCACACAAATAACATCAGCAACTATATATTTGTTTAATACTATAATTAATTCATAAAATCTTGCGTTACATGAACAGCTTGCAATATTTTCAAGCTTTATGTAACATAAACTTCAATTATCCTTAAATAGTGTACCACGATTTCTATAATTTTTTTCTTGTGTCAGGAATTATCTCTAAAACAGCAACAGCCCGGTTTCTATCTAGTTGTACTCATTAATTACATACATCAACATTTTTGAAATAATGAAACAGAGGAGATTGTAAGAAATCGCATTTCTTGTTGGTAGCGAACGTGTAGTAATCCTATTTATCCTCTCCAAAAATGTATTTATTCTCATGTTACCTGAGTAGTAGTGAACTCGTGGCCGTAAAATGGATTAAGAGTTGATTGAGAGTCGCGCGCGACTGGTAATAATTCATCCGCATCAAGCGGCCGTGCGAATGTAACTGATGACTGTTTCGTTTTCAGATGGTAAGTGCTACAAGGTATCTCAATTATTTGAGCGCGTCGGTGCCATGGACGAGAGGAGAAGGTGCGTGCTGTGCGGGAAAATAGTCAGTAACACGAGGAACCATTATTACGTGCACTTCCCCGGACAATACTCGTGCTCGCACTGTCCGGCCGTGTACACCAGGAGCGACACGCTGCTGTTGCACATGCGAACTAAACACCCGATGGTTGCCTAGCTGGGATTGCTCTTTGACCACTCTCCCCCGCACACACCCAAGTAAATCCCACCAACCGGACGTTCGTTCAACACTAACCAACCCGATCATCCCCATTTCCTCCACATTCTCTTTTCGTTATTCGTTTTTATTTTTCTCTACCTCATTTGTTTTTGGGTATGTACATATTGGATAGTTATTAGTGAAGCATGTGTTTGTTCGGGTCACTGAATGAATAATGCTCATTCAGAGATACTGAGTTAGTTATACTATTGCAGTGATGCTGTCAATTGTTCCTAAACCATTTCATAGATGGCGTTGTTGCATTCAAAAATTGGAGGTAATGCCGTCTGTCTTTTTTTAGAAATGAATTGAATGCCTATTTTCTTAAATAAGTTCAGATGTACATTTTGAATTAGGTGAATGAATGACGTATGTTTACTTTTTAAGCAACCTTATTGATTGATTGATTTCTAAATAATTACACTGGAAGCTTACTTCACCACATAATCACATATATCATTTATAAAAATGGATATTAATTTATTAAACAAAAAAAACTCATCAAATTATTCAAAAACAATGTTTTTATGTAAATCAGAACGGAATTACTTTTTTGTAATTTTATCGAAATGTGCCAACTTTTGACTAGCTAATATGTACTTATTCAAGTCAATAAGTAAAATATATAACGTTGCCATACAAACTACTAGTCCCCGAAAAAGACATATCATCATTTAAGAATTTAATTAAAAAACAAAAGAAAGACTCAGCTTCAGCGAGGAAACGTAAATATTGTGATATTTTTCCCCGCGATCCGCATGTGGCCAAAATATAAACCAAGCATTAAAAAACACTGTACATATATAAACGGAACTGATTTTATATTCGCGAATGAACCAAAGAGAAATTACCAAGAAATGTTAAAAAAAAACAAACAAGCTCGCTCCAGTTGGGTATATGTACATAATATATATTAAGAGCTTCCTTTGCCAAAGATATAAACTAATAGTAATTAATTGCAGTAATTATTTTATATTTATGATGATATATAATTTATTTAAAATGTTTATATGATAGAAACAAGAGTCGTTTTTTATTTACCTAATAATTAAATACTAGATGGCGCATCAGCTAGTACGCGCCATGTGTAGTAGTTTTTTCAAGTCATGATAAATTAGCTTAAATTGAATATTGCAAATTACAAATTTTAATTGATGCCATTCAATTCAATAGTTAATTGCCTAATATAAAATTGAACTTTTTTTATTTAAAAATTAAACGACTTATGTTTTAAAAACAATACAAATATAATTTCTGGTATAATTCTTTAATTGTAAAACATTGACTAATGATTGAGAAAAATATTTTCTATTACACCCTAATCTAAGGAAAATTATGAAATGAAAATAATTCTAAACCAAAGATTAATCCAAAAATATTTTATTTGTTTATACAACACTTCCAATTGTTTATGATAATAATATACATAAACTCAGAAGAATAATATTTTATTATAATTTTAAATGAAATAATGTTTTGTATTTGTTTTACTATTGCCAGTTTTTATAATTATAATATACACAAACAAATATTATTTGATAAAAGTGTTTATGTTAATAATAATAAATTACGTAAACTCAATGAAATAATTTATTAGAATGATTTATATTCATTTGTTTTACTGTTGCCATTTTTATAAATGTAATATACACAAAAAGATTAAACTGTGCCATAAATTTATTAAATAGGATTTTCGGGTTCCTTAATTAGCTTTAGCTAAAGAGTGCAACCTTAAAACGTACGCAATAGTACATTTACAGTGCTAGATTAACCTGCAACTTTCAAATCAAAAATTACATTTTTAAATAAAATGTTTTTATCGTCCTTGGTGTTAATTATAGAAAAATAATCAAACGTCCATCTCTTATTATTTATTATGAAAATCAGGAGATAACCTATAAATTTAATTAAACAAAATGAGTTGTCACTTGATGACAGTTTTATCACGTTTTTATTAATCAATACAATTTATTCGCGAATACTCTTAACAGAAAAAATAAGTGCGCGCGTACGAGTGAGTTGAAGATTATATAATAGAAAAAAAAATAAAAGTTTCTTCACATAGAACGAAAAGGCTGCGAAAATATAATTATAAAACATGTGTACATTATATACATAAAAATTTATATATATGAATATAGAAATAAATATTTTTACGTAATTTACAAAGTCGGCGTTGAGTTACCATTGGTTTTTAGAGAATAATTGAATTTATATGTTTATACCTAAAAAATAAAGACGGAACGGATGATAAAAAGGAGAGAATGTGTAATGATTAAAAAATTTTATAAAACATGTTCAAGAAAGTGGTTGAACAATTGAAAAATGTTATTTTAAGGAATTGAACGTCAATTTTTTTTCCAACATGGGCATCATTGCACATTCTCAACTTGTAATTAATAAATGGTGGAGAGGAAGGGGGAATGTTAAATGTGAATCAATTTTCTAACATAAATAGCTTATTGAGATAAATAGCATATCATTAAGGTATTTAATTGTTATTTAATGAACCTTTTGCTGAAATCAATAAGTTAGAAGTATATGTAACAATTTTCGCATTAGTAATAATATAATTAATTACTAATTAAATACTTTTCATTTTTATCTTTCATATCTTGAAATCCAATTCATCAAATAACCATCAGCTTCAGTAAAAAATAATTTAAAAAAGATATTCAATATTTTATTTATTTATTTATTATCGATGGCCAATTTTGCAACTATATTTTAATCTACACTGAAATAATTGGACATGTTGACGATGTGTTTTTTTTTCTTCTAATTTTAAGATGATTCACATTATTACCTCGCATTATATTTCATAATAATAATTTTTATTAACACATTGAACATTCTCCCTTTTTCTAATAAATCAGCGTTCAACACTTGCTTATAACATTTTATTTGTTGTTTTCTTTTTAAGTTGAACGTTTATGATTTTCCTAGTGTTTTTAGACTGTAATAAATAACGTGTACTTGTGAACTTATGCCAAATTTTAGTATAGTCATTTGATAAGGATTAGTCGTAGAATTTATATAAATATATTTAATTTAAAAAAAGAAGAAAAAAATAATAAGTGAATAAACAAAACAGAGAATAAAAGTTCGTGCAATTTTACAAGAGTAAACTATTTATTGTGTAAATAAATGACGTACTGTATGTGGACAGACTTGTAATATATTGATGAATATATATATTTAATACGGAGGTCCGTGTTGTAATATAATAAACAAATTATATTAATATCATAATCAGGGTATATATTCCGAAAATATTAATTTTGATTGATTATATTGTATAAATCTATATTGAAATATATTTAATTATGTCAGAAAACAGAATATCTTAAATAAAATTTATTGTGTATTAAAAAAAATGTGTGGGTGTTGTTTTTTCGATTGATCGTTCACCTCGACCCGGTGGGGGGATGAGGATTTAATGCCGTGCCATTGTTTTAGAGCTACACGCCGGAGCCCACATATCGTCCTATAACGATATGTTCGAGGCGTCCACGGTGAACGCCCTCTCCTGGAGGTGCAGGGCGTGCGCCAAAGAGGTCACCAACAGGTGGCACCACTACCACTCGCACACGCCGCAGCGGTCCTTCTGCCCGTACTGTCCGGCTACGTACAGTCGGATCGATACGCTGAGAAGTCACCTGCGAGCCAAGCACGACTACCGCAAAAGTCTCAACCTATAGCATTTGTGGATGAGAAAGAGGCGGTTTCCTTAAAGAAATAGCATTTCTTTTTCTTTTACTACAGCTTGATGTTTTTCTTTTCATCATACTTTATTTCCATCATTTGTTTTTAAAGATAATAAAATGTCATGTTGTTATATCAGTGTTTATAAAGAAGAGAGAGGAATATGCAAATATGGATGTTTAATTATGGGAAATCAACGGTTTCAAAACTGAAATCTATATGATAAATTAAATTAATCATATTTATATCTCTACAAAAATAGTGATATCCACAAATTTTATTGATGACCAATTTTTGCAACTATAATTTAATCTACACTAAAATAATTGGCCGTTTTTTGTAACTTTATTTGCAGAGTTATGATGTGAAAGAACGTCAAGAAAATTATTTTATAATTCTAAATCATTTCGTTTAAGGAATATTATCCAAGAATCTGAGAGAACCATCTGATCATCACCCTGGTTATCATCATCACCTGGATATACAGTATATGTTAAGGTAACTTTGAATCCAAGGAATCAGAAGTGGTTCAGGTAAAAACCCTTAGCATAGTTCATTTTGAGAACTCAAAGGCATAAATCTTAAAATATGGATTATCATTCTAATGCCACTCTAACCTTTTTTAAAATTTAAGCTACTCCAATTATTCTGTTCATTAAAAATGGCAGTAGCTCTTAGTGTTATGTTTGAAAATATAAAAAAGCAGTATTTAAACTTAAGCTAACACTGCTTTTAAGTTCTACAAAAACATCAGCACCAACACCGTTTTTATTTATCGAAATTTAAAAAAAACGTGGTTAAAAGTAAAATATATATATAAAGTGGTTGATACTTTTTAATCCACCTTTCAATATACTTACACATTCACTGGTTCTTTTAAATTGATATTTAATTCAAGTAGTAATACTATTTAATTTTTAGTTATTATATAACATTAATAGTTTTTATGTGGCAACATATTTTAACAGTTTCCTACATTTTAGTGAGAGAAAGCTTGCACAGATAGTGATTTTATCAATCTTTCTGTTATATTGTTAATAATAATTGGAAAGTGTAACTACCAACCCACACTACATACATATTTAAGCTAAAACTGGCTATTGTTCCTGTCAACAACAGCCACGGACCGAACAATAATTAATGTTTACATTATTATTGTTACAATTGTCGCTGTTAACAGTTCCCTACGATTTGTTGGTGGTTATCCACCCAAAGTCGGATTTAGTGCAACGCTTAAACAATAGATGTGTGTCACCTTTATTTTATTATCTTGACTAAAACACTGCTTTTAAATATTTGAAACATTATCACTTACGCTACAAACAGGAAGATTAATAAAATAATCCGTAATTAGTATAGGTATTACACATAAGTTATTTTATTGATTTTCCTAATTCGAATAAATCAATGGAAAATAATGGTTTCAATTACTTTTTCTCTAAATTCAATTTCGCTTACAAGGGGTGAAAACTCTTCATATAGTTACGCATTAAATATCATCAATTTACAAGAATACTTGATTTGTATGTGGTGACATCTATTAACGATTGTCTACACTTGGACGCTAATGCTTTTTAATCTTTATGATTTTAATTAGGTTAGTTATATACTTGGTTTTGTTTCACTATTTTTATATTTCTCCGACTAGTGAAAAAACACCAGGTGTTTAATTAATATAAAAATTTTCACCACGGGCTATGTGAAAATTTAATACATCCTTTATGATTTTATTGATACATAGCGCCATCTGTTAATATATCCCTATAAAGGTTAAAATAATGAATTTTTAATACCATAAAACACTAAGAGATGTCGTGAATATACTAGAAAAATACGTTGATTTCCCAATAAGTGTTAAAAATAGTGTTCAAATATTTATACCCCGTACGCCCCGGATCTATATAAAAATATATGTATGTGTAAAATATATGTATATTTGTGATAAATGTATTTTTGTAAATGTCTGACCAAAAAAAAATTAACAATTTCGGATAAATGTATTTTCGGACAAATAAACTCCAACACGTGCTTGTGTTGTCAATGTCAACGTGTGAGGTTATGTTTGTGTTTACATCCCCCTTTCTATATGATTTGTTGAGTATTTTGGTTGAATTGTGATCAAGAAGGAAAATATTTAAGTTTAACGAGATGAATACGACGTGGAGGAAGTATCTTCTGTGGTTCGCTCAGGAACACATCGAATTTCGCTTCCAGGTAATTGATATTATTATTTAAATTAAATCTAAAGCAGTAATGATATAATTTAATCTTTACAAGAAAAATACAATTCAATGATTTATATATATTTATATATTGAATTATATATATTTCGCCAAAAATGATAGAGAGGTTTAATATTTAACAAAGATTCAAAGAAAGAATTGGATGACAGTAGACATTTGTGGGTTTGAGTGGAAGATCATTGGAATATATAAATTTAAAAATACGAAAACATTTCGTGAATCTGTGTCAGTTGCCGTACATATCTGAGTAAGTTATTTATATTTCATTATATTTATTATCATATTTCATTATATTTATTTTAGTAAGTGTTTTTATTTGTATTTAAGATCAAATTTATAATAAAGCTGTACTGAAGAGAGCGAAAGTTCGAAACACGTGTCTGCAGATGATTATAAACTTGAATGCTAGATTTTTTAATTGCTTTTGCTAATTTAATTTAATGAAATCAGTTTAAAATTCATTTTTCATGTAATAGTTACATTTAAACAATCTAAAGTACATTTTATCATTTATTAGTTTGTTCAACAGAAATAATTTCATTCAAATTAGTGTTGCTTTGATAGTTGTACTATTTGTAACACGCAAATTAATTTGTATTATTCAATGTCTGTCGAAGTATTAGCTAGAGAAGTAGTTGTTTCAAATTAATTTGTTTTGTAGTCTTAGTAAGACTCATTGTTGTAGATTCACGAAATGTTTTCGTATTTTTAAATTTATTATTTAATTTTCTACAACGAACTAAAGGATTTTAATACATTTTATTGGAATATATGTTTAATGTTTGTATTTTTGTAATAAAAAGGAATAATATAGTTCAATCAATTGACCATGTGCATCGTTAGTCAATTAGTTTAGTTAAGTTTATTTGCTTTACAAGTCTTATTAAAAAAATGGTACTAATTTAAATATATTTACAATAAATTTAAATCGCAAGACTTGAGGGTTAAGTTCACAGTGCAGTGTTCTTCCACTCAAACAATTATTTTCCATAGCTGACGATAAATATCATAGCTGACGATAAATATCATTTTTATTTTTGTTCCAATTTACATGGAACTATTTTATCATAAAATATATATGTAAAAATCCATTGATTGATAATGTAGTATGTTTTTATTTTCTATATGTTAGATAGAATAAACATGTTAACATTAAATATATGTTTAGTTATTAATGGCATGTATGTAATAGATTGAATAAAATTAACAATAATTTCTCTATTGGAATATATACTATTACAAAACTTATATAGGTTAATAATATATTTTAAGTTACAATTTTGTTATTTTATCAATAAATAAGATGATGATCTTGTGGTTATTAAATATAAATAAAAATGATATATATCTGTAAAGATTTTCATAATGCATTTAATTTATTCTACCAAATTTTTTTATAATTCATCTGTACATCTTTAACGAAAAGTAAAAAAAAATCAACCAATCAAATATATTGTGTGCAATTGTTTTTCACTAGGTGGCATATTGTTTTTATGTCGCTTATCATTTGTTACAGAAAAAGGATTCAAAATATTTCAACAAACAAATAATTTATTATAGAAATAACACAATTTACGCTTGTTTTGTTTCACTGTATATTTATTTAATCTGACTAGTTTCGACAATTATGTCATTATCAAAGAATCCATTCTTTGATAATGACGTAATTGTCAAAACTAGTCAGATTAAATAAATATACAGTGAAACAAAACAAGCGTAAATTGTGTTACTTCTATATTACAAAATGTTTCACCAAGAGCTACATGAGAAACTAATTCAAGAAAAAAAAAATATTATTATTAATAAAAATTTTATTTTTGTTTATAATATAAAATAAATGATAACCATTCAGTTTGTTCTTCATTCAAAAAATGATTTGCAGGAAATTGAATCACTGCTCTCTATGCTCCAAATAAAGATGAATTATGTTGAAAAACCAGACAATGTGGTAAGTACTTAAGAAATTATAATGAATATACATAAAAAGAAAAAAATATTACCAAATAAATCTATTTATAAGCTGTAATGTTCCAATCTTAAAATAATTTTGACAAGCACAAAAGCATGCTTCATACACTATGGTCAAATAATTAGCAAATAGAAGAAATAAATAATTATATAAAGTACTATAAATACGACGAGAATTTAAATATTAAAATAGTTTTTAATAAAGACATGGTACTAATTGAATATTGAATTTAAATATGTTTATCTTAAAATGGTAATGGAGGATTTTGTATGATTTGTTTAATGTTCTCCTTAAAATATTCAGTTTATTTCATTTAGTCTTGCATGTATTTCTTTATAGCAACCTTATTGGATTGTAGAATTCAGGTCGGAACATGACGCCAGAACTTTAACGAACCGATCGGTTTCGCTGCGCAACTGCATAGAACTATGGGCACATTCCGATAGTATAAACGGCATGCATGCCGTATTAAAGGCATTTCCTGAAGATTTAATGCTCCCCTACCTTCGCGAGGAACAAACTTTCAAAATCGAAGTGGAGACGTTCTGTAAACACTTCACACAAAAGGAGAAGGTGGAAAAATTAGAGGTTTGTAATGACAGATTTACGAACAATTTTGCCAAGCATTTCAAATAGAAGTAAAATTTATTTTATTTCACAGACTCTGGATTATCTACCGTATAAAGGAACGGTAAAATTAAAAGATCCTGACGTTTGTTTTCAATACATCGAGCACTATGGAGTAGATCCCGTCAATCCACCCGAAAGCCCATATGTAGTGTTTTTCGGAAGATGGGTCAGTTTTTCACTCGTTCTCAGGTATATCATGAAATATAGAATGTAATTGTGTTTTGATCATCCTCTAGATAGCGAATGGATTGAGGCAACTAATAAAACGACTGTCGTTGAAGACGAGGAAGTTTATCGGAAACACCAGTATGGACGCCCAGCTATCACTGCTAATGGCAAACCAGGCACAAGTGAGGGACGGTGATTTGGTTTTGGATCCGTTCGTCGGCAGCGGTTCTCTTCTGGTAGCGGCGGCGCAGTTTGGTGGTTACGTTTTAGGCACCGACATCGACTATCTTATGTTGCACGCACGAACGCGACCGTCCAGAATTACGCAACAGGTAAATAACAATTTAAATAATAGTAATTTTGAGTTCTCTTTGTTATAATATTTTGTTAAAGTTATTGGAGGGTAAAATATAGGCCACCCACTTTAATTTTACCTAAAATGTTACTTAAGAGTAATGTTTCTTTTAATTTATAGATTAGAGAAACCGATGAGGGCGTAAAAGCCAATCTACAGCAGTATAATTTGGAGAAGAATTACATCGATGTCATGGTCAACGATTTTGCATTATCATTTTGGAAGGACAGCTTGGTGTTTGATTCAATAATAACCGATCGTGAGTACATAAAATATCAAAATTCCAGTTTTATTTCGATTTGGATTTATTGCAATATTTAAATCATTGCAATGTTTTTGTGTTATAATAGATAAATAATTGATAAACACTTGGTTTATCAATTATTTACCTATTATAAATTATTGTTTCATAATGTTTCACCAACAGATACATTTTTTTGTTTTAGCTCCATATGGAATCCGTGAAGCCACTGAACGCATCGGAACGACAAAGGAGAACTACACAATCAGTGAGCAGCACCTGAAAACGCATATTCCGGCGAAAATAGATTACGGAATTTCGCACTTATATTATGATTTGCTCAATTTCGCTGCTAAACATTTGAAAATTGGCGGGCGGTTGGTTTGCTGGTTTCCTGTTTTCAGGTAAACTTTACTACTAATAGTTACTAATTAATATCAAGATATTTAAAATTGACCATGTTTTTCCCTTGATTGTTTCAAATCAGTGTTACATGGGAAAAGTGTACAGATCCACAATGATCTAATATAGATCATTGTTTAGTTTAAAAAAAAATAACATCAAACTCTTTCTTTCTGACGAAATTCATAAAATCTAAGAAATGTTTGCAACATATAACAGAGAAAACTCATGGAGTATATAAATGATTATTTATTTTATTTAGGGAAGATTACAAAGAATCTGGGCTACCACAACACTCTTCACTAAAATTGATCGCCAACAGTGAACAGATTCTCAACAAACACACATCGCGCCGATTATTGACTTACGTGAAAATCCATACCAACAGTTGCGAATCCGAGGACTCTGAAGAAGAAAACACGATCCAGGATTTTAGGGCCAGGTATTACGAAACGCGCGAGGAGACCAGGAAGGAACGCCGGACGAAAAACGCCCAGCTCAGGGAGCAGGGAAGACTAGAGGCGGAAAAACGTAAAATTAAAAATGTAAAATAGTTTTTTATTTTAAATTAAAAAAATATATGCACAAGTGTTATTTACGGCTTTTGCCAAATTTCCTAACACCAGTTTTCATCGCCTTGCCACCGATCGGCCTGAAGTCGCGTTTTTGCGCGTTGGTTTTATCCATGCCCTTTTTGTTGTTTCTTGAAAATTTCGTTTTCTTATCGTTGAATTTCTGATCCTTGGATTTCTCATCGAGTCGTGGTTTTTTCGATTTGAACGCGTGGTATGTTTTTGGCGGCCGTTTCATTCCAAACGGTTTCGAACTGAATAATTCTAAACAGAAAAAAACGATTTACAGCAATTATAAGACAAGTCACTTATTTAACTACTATAACTACTTTAATTTATTTTATTATAAGGCTTTTTAATATTTACGTACCTTTCTCCGGCTCTTCCCCAACTTCTTCGCGGTAATACTGCGCGTCGTCATCTTCTGCAATCGTCGTTTCTCTGTTAGATTCCGCCGCTGTCTTCAACAGCAGCTTATCCGTCTCTGATTTTTCTTTCTTTTGCATACCCTTCAACGACCGCTCCTTCAACTCGTTCTTCTCATGCTCCTTCTGCTTCTTATTTTGTTCCTGAATCTTCTTACGTTTCTCCTTCAACTTCCTAAAAAATATACATTAGTGATGCCCATGTTTGAAACTATACATATACAATGAATGAAATTATAACACGTAAAATATGATAAACTTTCATTAATCAAGTCTAAAAAGAGGACTTTAATCTTAACAGTCCATGCACCCATTTAGCTCTGCGCAAAATTACCAAATTATTATTGTTTCATGTTATTTCAAAATTTAATTGGAGATTTATAAAACTACGTTATAACATTTTTTTCCTCTGTATTCAACTGCGCTGCACTGATGAGACCCGAATAGATCAAAACCAGTCCGTAGCTGTTCTTGCCAGGGAAACAAAAATTTAATTTCTTATCGAACATACTTTTTCAATTCTCGCCGCTTTTGAATCTCCAATTTTTCCTCATCAGTTTTGTGGATAATATCGTGGTAGAGAACTTCGCCGTCCATCAATCCTTCTTCGATTTTCATCAGCTGCAATGTGAGCCTGGGACCCAATTCCGACAATCGGATGGCCGATCTCGACGATTCTGCATTACCACGGCTGGCTATCTTTTGGGAAAGGGTTACGTGACTGTTAGGGTCGTCTTCTGCTTCACTTTCGGATAACATTGCACCCCTGATAATATAATTTAAGTTCATAATTAATACATATCAACAAAAAATTATTAAAACAAAAAGTTAATAAATTTAATTTTTATTATTTTTAAATGTTTTAGCGAAGGAGAAAAATAAATGCATTTTAATACTTGATACACATATTTTTCAATTTATTTTGATTATATAATAGTTATATAATCAAATTTATATTCTTAACACAAATTTTAGTAGTTCACCATACCACCATCATAGCGGTCAAAAATATATACACCCAAATCGCAGTATCTTTCTAAGATAATAACACGTTAAGCGCCACGCCAAATTTCCTTACCGGTCCGCTCGCCAATAGATCGGGGAGCTTACCTTTGCTTATCTTGTTTTAATAAATTACATTAATGTTTTCAAGTATTATATTGCTTTCCTTAAAGCATTGTTAATAATTAATCTTCCGGCCGTCGTAGCGCTGGCGAGATCAATGATATATCATGCATTCTGTAGTTAGTTCAGACATCCACCATTGTAACGCTTTTTTATTTATGTAAGTTTTGTAAACACTTTATAAATCATTATGCCTATTAAATGATAAAAGTTTTGCAATAAAAATAATGCCATAATTACTTACTTTTCTAAAAACTCAGAAATATCCTCAAATTTTGCCAAATTAGGTATTTTTCCCTGCACAACTTTCTTCACACCTTTTGAAATCCCGACCGGAGCCACCTTAATATTGTAATGTCTGAAATCAATTGTCTTCGTCGCAGCATTGTAATTCAACAGCACACACCTCCTGACTGTATTCAAATCGACCTGAAAATAATTTCAACAAAGCCGCAAGCGCTATTAGATGGTAATCTATATTAAACACAGATTAAAACACTTACTGTCTGTCAACATAATCTATCTTTAAGTATTAATCGTAAACATTTTGTTGTGGTAATAATGTGTAATTTTATAACTTGTAATTTCAATAGATTATGGTTATTAATTAATTTTTTCTGTACTCACTTTTGTTAAATTAATCGAAGGAAACATATTTTGAAACATTGAGGCCATCAACTTAAACTGCATGCCATCTCCGCTGAAGCCATTCAGAATGATCAGGGGCGAGTGTTTAAAGGCCTCTTCAATGACTATCTGTTTTTTAAGGCTGGAAACAACGTCTCTGGAGAGGGAAAAGTTCTGCACTTTAAAAGTCAATGTCGGGCCTCTAGGCAACCGACCCAGTTTCATGTATACACCTAAATCCGTCCGTGAGAACACACACAAATGTGAGACATGGAAAAAACCAGCTATGTGTACAAAATCCTTGATTGTGTTTTTCTTCCTTTCCTGTAATTATTAAATAATAAAGTGCATAGTACAGATGATTTAATTTTTTTAATGTAATGGATTACTTAAGACTTAATTTTAAATTTAATTGTTGAAGAGTTTTTAATTATTAAAATAATGAAAAAAATTAACTTTTTTGTACCAATCTTGATTTTACTATAACTAATTTTGACTTAATGATAATTATCATATAATCAAATTAGTCACAGTAAAATACAAAATAATTACTCATTTTCTTTATTGTAATAAAAATTCAAGTTTATAAATTACGTAGATTTAGAAATCATTTATGTTGTAAGTAATTTAATGATTTATTATTAAACAATAATTTCTAAAGCAAAATATTTAAGAATTCAAATCATTTCAAGATTTTAATTTTTTATTGCAAGAATTATTATTAAGGGTTGATTATAGAAAGGTACTTGGTTGATTTCACATCGAAACTAGTCGGAATAAATCGTAAATAATTGTGAAACCATCCAAGTGCCTTTCTATAAACAACCCTTAATATTAAAAATGTTTCACCACGTGATAAACGAGAATCAAATTCAACAAATAGTAAAAACTATTGTTAAACACTTCTGAAATCTTTCATTGCATAAATGATTATTATTGAATGCATAATAGATGATATAAATATTCAATTTCTTACTTTTAAGGATGAAGCTGTGAAAGGTTCCATTACTTTTCGAAAGTCCTTCGTCAAACTTCGAACATTACCACCCGGGATGCCTTTGTGAATCACGAACGAGTGCGGGGCTGTGACGACCTCCTCCGGTTCCCCATGGTTATTAGTGTTCTTTTTAACACTACGTCCTCGCTTCCTTTTACCCATTTTGAAATCTTCACGTGCGATCCGTTGTAATAAAAATTAGAGGTTATGTCTGGTTGATGTAAACATGTGCGTATTTATTTCAATATAGGCAACACAATATTCGTTTTAAAAAATATTCAGGATTAATTACTTTACTAATTTCACAATACGTGTATAGGTTTTACATTTATATTTTTAGAATAATTTGAATTAATTTATCGTGTGTGTTGATAAGTTATTCTGTTTTTGTATAATTTTTATTGTTTATGGTATTTATATAGTTAGCGCTTTAGTATAGGGGCCTAAAATTGTTGTTATAGGTTTATAGTTTATACTAATAGATGACGATTGTATAGCCATCAAAAAATTATTGTAAAAGGTGTATGCTAACAGATGACGCTAGTGTATAGATGTAAAAAAAATGTTTAGGTTTAGTATACTATTTTATTGTGGTCTATAAAATTGCTTTAAGATGGCGCTGTTGGATAATGAGTGCACAAAGGATTACTAAAGTACATACATTAAAATATAGCGCCAACCTTTAAATTTTAGTTAATTTACAAATTCCAGAATTGAATTTTATGATTAAAATTCTTTAGGTTTTTACAATGGAAAAATTGCAGTTTGTATAATAATTACATTGAAGTAAATATTGAAATATACACGCCGGCGGTGGCGCATTAGGTTGCGACCGAACTAGCGTTAGCGAGAGTGCAGCAACGTTAGTTCGGATCAGCAGTTGGATGGGTGACCGGTACCATTCACCATTGGGATCCTTTAAAGTAACAAGCTCATGTGCACACACAAATAACCCATGGCGGAAGGACCACGTGGTCGATAGCCTAACACTACTTATACTACTATTGAATTATATAATATTAAAAATATTCAATCATTTAATGAATTTGATTACAATAAAAATACACGTTGGGTCTATAATTTAAACTCAGGCCAAGAAAAGGGAATACTATAAAATTTGAAATCATTCAAATAAAATTAGGTTATTTTTTATTGTAAAGTAAGGTCAAGGTTTAGTATTTGTTTTCTGAAAAATAGTAAAATAAGCAATTATATATGTAAATTCTTGTGGTTAAGTTAATGAATTGGTTAATAATTACACATTAAATATATTTGTTTTTATAAAGATTAATAAATTATTATTTCCCTGTCAACCAAAGCTAATGACCTGTTTCGACCTATTCAAGTCTCATTAGAATAGCACAGTTCAAACGGGGAAAAGGGATGTTACTACAGAGTTTATTTTAACTTATTTCTTTTGCATTATGAATAAAGAAATAAAACCAATGTTTTAATAATAATAATTTATTTACAAGGTGGTTAAAGTAATGAAAAACCCAACTCACTTTTTATATATATTTCATTGTATATATATATATATTTATATTTTCACCTGGTTGAATAAATCTACAAAACATGGAATATATAATTTCAATATAAACTCTTGTACGGTAATAAAAATTAGAATATCAATAACAATTTCATTTCTCTAAGTACACACATAAATAAAAAATATATATATGTATAAAAATCATAGAGGGAACTTCTTTTCATTCATCGGGGAGATAGGGTTTGGGATGGGTTGGATTTGGAACGCTACACCAGAAAATTAATTTTAGAAAAATTAATAAATAGTCACACCGTCTTCGTGTACAAAAGGGGAATTCCCTCGCGCCGTATAAAATTGGAATGTTTTTTTTATCTTCTTGTTTCAACGTTTAATTTAATATTTTGTTTTTTTGGAAGTATTTCAATTAGAATATTTTATTTCTGCTTTTTTGTTCGCGCCGCGCTGGCGAGCGTCCGGTCGGCACAATTTATTATGCGTGTGAGTGTGGTGAATGATATTGCGTTTTATTTGGTGTTTATTGTTTTGATTAAAGACCGGAAGGTCGACGGTTCGGACTGCTTAAATTTGAGATCCATACTCCTTGTGAATTTGGCATAATATAACAAACACGCCTATTTTATCTTTTCGTTTATTTTTTTTATATATTGGATGCTGATTTGTACTAAGGAAATTGTCTAGATTGGTGTTTCTCTTTTTTCGCCATCATCGGTTATACAAAGCCAATTCACGTGAAAGAATGTTTAGTTTACTTTTTTTCATTTCATTTACTTTTGCGGATGCTCGGATGCGGATTTTCCGAAACTCGATCGAATTCGAAATTACTGGCCGAAATTTTTAATGTGCGGGAAAATCCGATACGACCGTCCTTTTATATATATATAATATATATATAATATATTTCTAGGTAATATAATATTCTGTATAATATAATACACAGGGTGTTCCGATTTAGATTTTTTTCTCGTGGTTTACTTTGCAAATGGTACGGAATAAATAAATAAAATGACTAAAATAAAATATTTTCTTTGTTGACACCACAATTATATTTTCAAGCGTGGTATTGATAAAGAAAGTGTTTTATTTAAATATTCAAGATGTATCACGAAGTGAACGTCTCTATCATTAATCAATTAATGAAATATAATAAATCTAATTAAGACCTCTTCAAAAATATCGTTTGTCTAATTACAGATTACAGTAAGAAACCGTACCATTTCCAAAATTACACGAGGAGACACCCCATATAATTTTCTTTTACATAACACATTTTAATATGTCCTACGATTGTAAATACATTTACTTATACTATATACAATGCACTAATTTCCTGCTCGTCACCAGGAAGAGAAAGAGAAAGAGAGATGGGAAAGGTCCACGGGTCTACTATTACTTTATCACTGACGACCACTGGACGACAATCCCGACGTAATTTGAGGTCCCTATGCGTACAGGTCGGTGCAAATTTCTCGACGTTTTGTTTGAGAAAATTTCTACAACATTTGAAGCTTTTTGATAATAACAATTGATTATTTGGTTTACTGAGTTATAAGGGCTAGTTTAATTTATTTCTTTATTGGCACGAACAATGCTTTATTTTCTTGCCGTGAGACGATAAATATGGAATATATTTGGTTAACACAAAATTAAATTTTATCACGTAACAACATTAATTGTTAATATTCATTTTGTTGTAGAAGACGTACACTTAAAAACTTTTACGAGAAAAAATAAATAAAATCAATCACTGAATATATAATATTATTTCATAGAAAAAAATCTTTAATATTTTTCTTTGGACAGTTTAGTTTTTCGTTGGTGTCAATTAGTAGTATACATTGTTGTTTTAAAGAATACTCAGTTTCTAAATTGTAAGTTTTAATCAACTAGACTGATAGTCATCGCCAACATGATATTGCAGTCGTCCGAATTAAAAATCTATCAATATTTCCGTTCGCGACGGGAAATTTGCATTGATCTGTATATAAAAAAAACCGTTACAATGTATTGCGAAAAATTTACAATCCTACTATCGTGATGATGATATGAACATTTTCCGTGTCATCTCGCTATTTACATACACAAAAAAAAACAAATGAAACGAATCGGGTTGGTCATGCTCCTTAATAAATAACGGAAGTGTGTGTGTGTATATATGTACAATAATAAAAAATATATATGTATATAAAAAACAAATTTTTGTTTTGTTTGTGTTTTCATTTTTTTGCTTAAAAGCTGATGTCGTTGAGGTTAAAGCCCGAGTCGGAGGCGAACGTGTTGAGCAACTCCTGCTCGGTGAGGGCGCTGTCCGGCTGGATGCCGAGCATGTCGAAGATCTCGTTGTTGCTCTGGCTGTTCATTGCTGCGGCGGCGGCGGACTGCTGCCCACCGGGCGGGTTGACTAGCTGCTGCTGGTTGTTCATGTTCGGCTGCGGCTGTTGTTGCTGCATACTTTGGTTACTTACTGTTAGCGATTGCGATTGTTGCATGTGGATATTTGTCATGGACATCTGTAACAATTTTTTTAAAATCATTTTTTCTATCAAATTAATTTAGTTATTAGATTTTTTTAATTATACATTTTTAATATAAAATAAAATGGGTAATTGTCGTGGTTTTCACTTTGTGATAATTCAAAATAAAACAAATAAAGTGGAACGTTTGGACAACCAAAAACTGGAGCTATTTCGTAGTAACATTTCGTTTCCCCGTCTTCAACTACAAATATTTTTTTTGGTTTCGATTACTTGGTGTTATAATCATTTTTATTACCTGTGAATTTCCTTGGACCACTGATTGTTGCTGTTGCATCAGCATCTGCTGGTTCATGGTGGACATCTGTGCCATCTGACCCTGCTGGTTCATCATCTGGCCCTGGCCCATGCCTCCCAGGCCGCCGTGCTGCCCCCGCATCTGCGGCTGCTGCATCGGCTGCATTTGCATTCCACCGGAATTCATACCGAAACCTGACGAATACAAAAGATTTTCGTCATGACATACTTCGATTAGAAAACGAAATTTTTTAATAAAAAACGAATTCTGATTATAGTAATCCTTTTAAAGTAACACGGCAGAAGGAAGTCGATATCCATTTACTACTATTACTACGGATTCGGATAGTATTTATTTAAGCATTCAAAATACAGGTATTGTTTTAAGTTACCTTGACTGTGATAATTAGGCCGCATCTGTGGGTTAAAGTTGCCACCTTGCTGCTGCGTCATCATCATATGCCTCCATTCGGCACTGCCATGTTGGGGCATACCGTCCATTCCACCCATTCCAGGCGACTGCTGCCTCGTGTACATCCCCCGCGTGGCTATGTGTTGCTGCTGTTGCATCATGTACATATTGTGAGGCCTCATCATTGGTCCTGTAATGCAATCCCAATCGTTTGTTTAAATAATTAAAAGTTAAGTAACTAAGTGAAGAAAAAGTTCTTAGTTTTCCAGATGTCTCTAGTAAACCATATCTCCCCATGAATAATAATCTTTATCAACTAACAAATTCATTTTCAAATGTCATTACCATAAAACTACAATTTAAAAAAATACAATTATTTTTTTGTCAATAGGGATAAAGACTTCTTTAATCGCGGAATAATCAAAAAAATTTAAAAATTGACGACTATGTTAATTTTATCGTTGAAATAAAGCAAACAGTAACTCCAAGAACTTTTTATTTAACTAAAATAAATATATTTTAGCTTACCTGAAGGTGGCATAGATTGATGTGGCATCCGCCTCATATTATTTGGAGCACCACCTGGACCAGGACCGGCATATCTTGGTCCCATACCTTGCATCATGCCCGCGCTAGATTTATAATCGGGAGGAGGCGGCCTTAACAGCATCGGTTGCTGCTGCATTGCGACCTGATGCGTCCGCAACATTTGCTGCTGTTGCATCATCTTCTGTTGTTCCATGGGGCTCATGGTGTGTCGCATGGTGTTCGGTCCCATGGGAGGACCACCCATCTGTCCTCCCATACCCACCGGACCTCCCGCCATCGGATTAGGAACACCTAAACATAAAGGAAATGTAAAAAATGTAAAAACAAATATTATTTGAAATAATATACCTGAATTTGTTCTTTGTCTCAGCGTTTGTTGCGTAAAGTTAATTGTCTGCGATTGCGTCATAGAGTACGTATCACCCATCTGCCCTTGTCCACCCATATGTTGACTACCAGGCATACCACCATGGTGAGCATTCATCCCACCCATAATCCCACCTTGCATATTTGGCGGTCCACCCATTCCACCAGACATACCGGGATTCCCTTGTTGCATCCCTGGATTAGAGTTCATCGAACCCGGAATTGTACCACCGCCCGACATCGATCCCATACCACCGCCCATACTATTGTTCGGCATCGGGTTCCCACCCATAGAATTCTGATGCATGTCGGAGAGCATGGAGGCGTTATGTTGTTGCTGTTGCTGACCGGACGGTCCTCCACCCGGCACTGTATTGTTTTGATTGCCGGGCTGAGGTTGCTGTTGTTGTTGCTGCTGCTGCTGTTGTTGTTGCTGCTGTTGTTGCTGTTGCTGCGGTTGTTGCTGTTGTTGCTGAGAAGACATCGGGTTGCTTTGTTGGTTTGATTCGTTTTGGCTTTGTGATGTCGCGCTGTTCGACGATTGGTGCTGGAAGTGCATACCCTGTTGGGTGGCTATCGAAACGCTACCCTTCAGGTCGCCACTGAGGTGTAAATGTTGTCCCGCTGATACCTATAATATCCAAAAAATAACAACATTAATATATTTAATCAATAATTTTGTTTAATATAATGTTACTGTTTAAACTTCAATTAAAACATGTTAGATTATAAAGCATTTACGGAAGTGTTATTTCTAAACTTTTGGAAACAAGAAATATTAAAAGCAGACGAAGAATTTTCAATCGCAATCTCTTGTAAACATTTTATCGAAATCGAACTTCTAATCCAAACAAGTTTCAAAATTCTATTACTACTACCGAAAACTACTTTAACTACTGAAAACCAAATATCCATATAAGCTATAAGGTTATTTAAGGTTGAATGAACACAGTCAAAATTTTCTGAAGTGTTTGGTGTGAGTCAAAATGTGATTTCGACACTTTTGGGAAACAAGAACGAGACCAGTCGGCGCATCTACAATAATCATCACCTCTAGCAATGGACTCGCAAAAATCAATCTTTTATTCCAATTTCTTAAAAATACCTATATATCTATACAAACGATAAGGTAATTTAAAGCTGATCAATAACAACCAGAACTTGCTGAAGTAATTGGTCCACAGAAATAGAACTTTTAAGACAATCCAGCTTGGTAGCAGTTACTAAAAATTTAATACGATAACTTTATGTCTTCATTGGTGGAATTTATACACTCAAAACAACACTAACGAGATTATCGACAGAGGAGTATATTCATGCACTGGACATAAGTTTTTTTTTCTATTTATTAACGAGTCACGATCAATTTGCGACCAGATAATAAGTGCCTTTTGATTTGAACGAGAAACCTGAAATAATCCACAATTTGTAAGGGGAAAGGAAATTTGTTATTCATTTCATTCATGAAGGAGTCTGGATGATGTTCTTCAGTTTTTCAATTTTTTTTAAAAGAGTACATGTTACGATTGTAGATCCGCGAGAGCGGTTGCACTTTCATATATTCAAATTTCATTAATTGGCCACCGCAATTTCCGCACGCGTGTGTCGTTTTCGTTTCGGGCCCGACTTTCAAAGCGATTATTTCCCATAGATACTTTTTAGGTAGTCAGTGAAAGTTGTTGAGTCAGAGAGGACGGCGACGATTTTTCAATTGTCTCTCTTTGCCATAATCACCGTTTAAAGTAATGGTTAAAACACAAACATTTGAATTTATCAATAAATTTCGGGTTGAGTAATGTGAAGTTATATTAATTAAAATTATAAGTGAAGTAAGGAATTTTATTTTCTTTTCATCATTTGAATTTATATTGTAAAAATGAATATAAAGAACACCCACCAACCCTACATATAGATTTAAAATTTAATATACTCTTTGTCTTTTTTGTTTTAAAACATTTTGTTTATAATAATTTAAAAATACGAAAACGTTTCTAAATCTACAATGATTAATATTTGTAATAGGACGAATGAAAGCGGTATTGTGATTAATGCGTAAAAACAAATCAGTGGATAATAGTCGAATGTTTACTTGAATTACTAATAATGAAATAATAATATCGAAAAAAAATTTTCCAAGATTTTATTCATTTCACGTATTTAGTCCAAAATAAATTTTTGCGTATGATGAAGACATTGGAGGGTGGAACAGTGTTTATAAGTCTTACTTAAACTATAAAGCAAATAACTTTTTGAAACAACTACTGTGTTTTTTAATTATTAGTTAATTTTCTAAAACGAACAAAAGGACTTTAATACATTTTATTTTGTTTATGATTTATTATTAATCAATTAAGAATTTCCGAAGTAATATTTGTGTTTGATATTAACGGTGTTTAACACTTAATAGGTGTACGATTAGTGAGTAATTAGTAAATAAGAGGGGGTGGGCAACAACCAATATTTGAACAGATATTGGTAAATTACAGGATTGCGTGTGTATCGGGTTGAAATTGTCATCGATTAATCAATTGCTCTCGACAAGGGCATCGAGTTGTTACAAAATACGAAATGAATTAAAACAATCCACTTTAACTTCGGGAAATAATAAAAGAATTAAATTCTGTAAACTTTTAAACTTATAAAAGGTTCTCTTATTATATGTTGCACCCTTTCTAGCCGATTAAAATAAATCCTTTATGTTAAAAATCAAAATACAAAACTTTAATGATCTACTTTTTAACAGACTTAGTAAATAATTTTAAATAATTCAAGAAATATCATAATAATAATCGCATTATTAATTGATTAAATTTATCTTAATAAATAAGATACAAGTATAAATAAATAAGACAATAAATAAGTTTCTGATTTTTTTCAATTGTGCTTAATATTATTTTTAATTATTACGTTAATAGGTCTTTTTGTTTGCATTAAATATAAAATGGCTTGGGTGTTAAATTTCCCTGTTTGACTTTTGATCGGAGTGAAAATTGATTTTGAGAGTTCGCGGTACGTACGAGGGGAGCTGCGGCACCGGGGGAAACGGCCAGCGGGGGGCTATTAATGTAATTCATTAATTATCTTCCCTGGAAACACGCAACCCTATCCGGCACGCGGGACCGACGGGAATTGGTAATATCCATCCAACGGCACCAATAATTCAGGCAATATGCGCAATCCGCCGCCGTAAATTTCCTCGCGTTCATCAATACTGCACCAACACCACCACACCACCACCACCACCACCATCACGCCGCCCTCCGCTCTTTTCCTCTAATCCAATCCGAAATTTCATTCGGTAATTGTATACTCTATGCGGCGAAAAGGGGGCGAGTAATGCGCGCCTCCACTACACTATCCATTCTTCATTCGCACAGATATAGACAAAAGATTCTCGCTGTTTATTTTTTTAGCTCCACCATTTCTTAATCCATACCTCAAGACAAAAGGATTCGTGAATATAAAAAGTTGATGATTAATATTTGTAATAGGACAAATAAAAGCGGTATTGTGATTAATGCGTAAAAACAAATCAGTGGATAATAGTCGAAGGTTTACTTGAATTTATTAATAATAAATAATAATATCGAAACAAAATTTTCCAAGATTTTATTCATTTCTCGTATTTACTCCAAAATAAATTTTTGCGTATGATGAAGACATTGGAGGTTAGAGTAGTGATCACCCACCCACCCTATATATATTTTACAAATAACGTGTTAACTGAAACAATATTTTCAAATTTTCTATAAAAATTTAGTATTAGTTAGTAAGAAATAATAAATTATTTTGAAATTTTTCAAATTAACTTTTCCATCACAGATGATGGCGATAGCATCTTCGATTTACAGATTAGGGGTGGATATGTGGATCGGCGTGACAAACGGCCTAACACATCATGTCAAAAATTTATATATATATATATATATATATATATATATATATATATATATCCCTGGTGTGTTACAGAGGGATGACAAATCTTGGTCGTCCCCCTCGCAGTCCGACGACCGAGACCTCTTCTTCTCCTCCTCGTCCTCCGAAGAGGGCAGAGAGGACGGACGGTTGTGCCGGTGACTGATTGCCGGCCATGACTCTAGCGATATTGGTTTTCGGATTTCATTAGGTACAGAGGGGGATTTCCGGTCCCCGTTTTATGCCATCCGCAGCCCTAGATCGATAGATTGTGCACGTTCCAGTCAAGAGGGAGCGAGAGAGGAAAAGAGAAAGGCAGAGGGTGAAAGGGAGAAATGCCTGGAGAGAGAAAGAGAGAGGGCGAAATGGAGCCACTAAAAGGTTTTATGGCGCTCTCACACTCGCACACGCACACGTACACCACGGAATATCATCATAGCACCACCACAAGCAACACCACCACTGCTATTCCATCAATAAATGAAAAAAAGACAATTTGATTGATTAATTAAATTCATAAAGCAAATTTTATAAATTCTCAAAACCTCTAATTACCAAAAAGGCAATTCTGAATAGATTTTAAGTGACTAGAATTTTTTGGGAAAATTACAAATGTTACTAACAGTGAATTTAAAATGAACTTTCAATTAACAATTAAAAGCCAATACAATCAAATTATGTATTTTTAAGTATCATAATTAAATTATTTTGATTTTTTTTTTGAGTCTGTAATCACATACAATTATTTCCAAATTAGGAATTCTGAAAATGTTTTGGATGGAATTTGAAATTTCGTCGTGCAATTGTTTGTTTATATTTTTTTTTTCAAGACTGAAATATTTAGAATTGTTTTCTAAAACTAAGGCTGTAATCATATGGGATTATCCCATAAAAATTTTGTAATTTAATGTAATGTTGGCACATAGAAACACTAAAAATATTTTTGGATGGATTTAGAAAGTCCAGATGGAATTTAAAAAATACAAAAATCTCAAAATCTGTAACCGAAGGATTCTGTAATTACCAAAGTGGGAATTCTGTGTATACATTTGATGGATTTACAAATCAATTGGAACTGTTTTCATAATTTTTCAAGTCACTAGAATATTCAGATTTGTTTTTAAATTAAAACTGTAATCACCTGAGATTATCTCAAAATCTACAAGTGAAACAATTTTGAAATTGCCAAAATTAGAATTCTGAATATGTTTTTTTTTTGTCGATTTAGAAAATTTTAATTTGATCTCAATTGTTTTTTAAGTCGCTAAATTTTTTAGGTTTTCTTTTTCAAAATATGGGGCTGTACTCACATGGGACATATCTCAAATTCTGCAAATTAGGGGATTCGATAATTGCCAAAGTGGGAACCTTGAATATGTTTTTGGTGGATTATTTTACGGCCATTTTTTGTCAAAAAATTAATTTTTAATCGATGCCATTTTGTTTTCGGTGAAGCTAATTAAGATCTGCTTTCAAGGTTATGTAAACAGAACATTTTTGAATAAATATGAGCAACTATAATACGTTACAGAGAATGCTAACATTTTTGCAAAAGATTTTCTAACCAAACTATACTACTATTCCATGAATTTTTATTAAAATACCAACTCTGAATCGATGCCACTTTGTTTCCGGTAAAGATAATCTGTTTTTAAGGTTAAGTAAACAGATGATTTTTGAATAAATATGAACAACCGCAAAAAGCTACAATGCCTGATGAGATTTTTACAAAAGATTTTTTAACCATAATACATTATTTTCCACGATTTTTATCAAAACATTAAATTTAAATTGGTTTTAAATTGGTAAAATGATTTTTATCAAAATATCTACATTGAATCAACGTATTTTCGTTTCTGTTTTCAAGATTAAGTAAATAGAACATTTTTGAATGATGACATTTCTACAAAATAATTTCTAGCCAAACTACATTATTTGCTATATTTTAATATACTTAAATATTAATTTTTTATCGATACCATTTTATTTCTGCCAAAGATAATTAAAATCTGCTTTTAAGGTTAAGTAAATAAATTATTTTTAAAAGGTTGTAAGCAACAGTAGAAAGCAACAATGCCTGATAACATTTTTACAAAAGATTTTCAAACGAAGCTATATTATTTTCTATAATTTTTATCAAAACATCAACTTTCAATTTACGCCATTTTGCTTCCGGTAAAGATAGTTAAAATCTGCTTTTAAGGTTAAGTAAATAGAATATTTTTAAATATACATGAGCGACATTAAAACGCTGATGATGTTATCAAAACATCAACTTTCAATTTACGCCATTTTGCTTTCGTTAAAGATAGTTAAAATCTGCTTTTAAGGTTAAGTAAATAGAATATTTTTAAATAGACATGAGCGACATTAAAACGCTACAGTGCCTAATAACATTTTTACAGAACTTAGAGAAAGAACATCTTTATTTGGACAAACAAAATACATTTAGAACAAATACATTTTAATTTAAAATAAGGGTTAGTTCGTCCGTTTGGGCTATCGACCTTCGGTCTTTCTGCCCGAACCTCATTATTTTCTCAGATTTTTATCAAAACATCAACTTTTAATCGACGCCATTTTGTTTCCGGTGTAAATAATTAAAATCTATTTTAAAGGTTAAGTAAAGAGAACATTTTTGCATATATATGGGTCACTGTAAACCTTTTACATCCCAATCATTATGCATACTATTAAGGCAGATCGACATACTCGGCCCTGTACGCTGTGGTGAACATAATTGGCCGATCAATCATGGATATAGAGCCTTTGATAAGACCTCCATCCCAAAGATACCAGCTGCGCTTCGACGCAGAGCAGTTCCGGTGGCCTTAAGCCAGTGGATCTCCAACATGCTGCTATGGAGCCAGAGATTACAATAGGCGACACAAGACATATATGTTGGGTCGCAAAGGGTTGTCCACAGGGGAGAGTGATGTCCCCCTTACTATACTGGAATTACTGAATAAGCAGGGCTTCTACACGATAGGTTACGCATAACGTATGTCGGATGCTCTTCACATAATAAACAATTGGTGCATAGACCAAGGATGATCTGTAAATCCGATAAAAACGGAACTAGTATTATTCACAAGAAAAAGAAAGATTTCAAAACACCAAACTTTCGAGGCTAAGAACTCACCCTAAAAGATGAAGGCAAATACTTCTTCTAGATAATAAACTAAACTGAAATGCACACCTGACGGAAATATCAAAGACAGCATGAATAGCATGGGGACGGCCATCGTGCGGTCATTGTTGGGATATGCATCAAATATATGATGGCCAAGAACGACCATGAAATCAGCCGTAAGGGTACTAGATCATTTTCAACGAAGCACGACAGGAGCCATGAGAACAACACCAACAGCGGCTATGGAAGCCCTACTGCACCTGTCACCCTTGGACATATTTATCAGAGAACATGCAGCGGCCGTTATGAGCCTTCGAGCAACAAAGGTCATGGTTTGTAAGCAACGGAGGAGGTGAATATTACAAAATCTTAGAGGATCGCAGGAAAAGAAATACCGAGGCCGGTGGAAAATATCCCTCGAAAATACATATTCACTAGAAAGCTTCAAATAGACAAAGAATCAGGAGCAGGAAGCAAGCAAAGACATTCACATATACACTGATGGGTCGTCAATGAAAGCTGCGGCTGGTGTAGGAATTTTCTGCAAAAACCTGCCCCTAAGAAATAGTACTGCACTAGGTAAGACCAATAATGGTGGAACTCGTGGATATACTATATGCAGCAAATGCAATCTTTGACAAGAAGATCAAGGGAAAAAATATATACACGATAACGAACAGTAGTGCAGCAATTTTGACCATTGCCAGCTGCAAGATTGCCTCAGCATTAACGCTGGAATGTTACGAAGCCTTGGAAGAAGTGGCTCGGCCCTATGCTGGGTAAAAGGAGACAACAACAGAGGTAACAGAATTGGCATCCAGACGAACGGTATGCAGACCAAACCCCTCCCTGCTAGACTTGATGGGACAACACACCCGGTAGTAGGGTCATAAAAAACTTTATCTCAATTAACACAAAAACGGCCAGATACTGTATGCAACTGTCCAGAGAAAACCTACGGAAGGTTGTAGGGCTCCTAACGGGACACTGCAAACTAAGATCTCACCTGAACAGACTGGGACTACAATCTAGTCCCATTTGCAGAGGGTGTGAAGAGGAAGAGGAAACCGCTGAGCATGTACTTCTAGACTGCCCGGCCGACTGCAGGTAGAGTTAGACGAAGACCCGAACAAATGCCAGCTATTTAACGAGAGGGAGGTGGCGGCGGCTATCGCGGAACTTTCAAACCATAAGGCGCCAGGTCCCGGTGGGATACCCAACGAAGCTTTTAAGTTGGACGCAGAGGACAGTGTAATAGAGCTTACCAGGCTGTAAAATAGGTGCCTAGTTGAAGGAATTTTCCCCAGACGGTATAAGTGCGCCAAGTTGGTCCTCCCGCCCAAAAAGGGCAAATTGAAAAATTCCGGGAGCGTAGAGGCCCATATGCTTGCTGGACGGTGAGGGGAAAGTGCTGGAACGCCTCATTGTGAACAGAGCCAGTGCGGTTATTGAGGCCTCCGGGGGGCTATCCGAAAAACAATTCGGGTTTAAACGCGGTAGGTCTACTACGGACGCCATACTCAAAGTGAGGAAAACGATGGACAGGGAAATAGCGGACCGCTAAGGGGGCGCATGCACAGCGTTGGCATAGCCCTCGATATCAAGAACGCCTTCAACACCCTACCAAGGCATATTTTACTGAAGGCTCTGAGAGAGAGGAATACCCCGGGCTACATAATGAGGATGCTAACGAGTTACACTCAAGGGAGAGAGTTAGTATACACGGGAGCATTGGGCAAGGAACAGAGAGCGAGGATGACCGGCGGGGTGCCACAAGGATCGGTTCTGGGCCCCTTCCTATGGAATGTCGTCTACGACGACGTCTACAGGTTGCCGCTCGAAGGTGCGGAGGTAGTGGGCTTTGCCGACGACCTGCTCATAGTAGTGAGCAGGCGGAATATCGAAGAGCTTCACGTTGCGGCCCAAAGAGCAGTCGAGGTCGTCGCGGGGTGGTTAGCCCCGGTAGGTCTGACTGTGGCAGCGGTGAAGACCGCGGCAGTGTGGCTTTCGTGCAGAAGAGCGGGACGTGCCCCGGGGGAAAGTATCGGATTGTTGGGCAGGGAGATAGTCGTTGGGAGGACGATGAGGTACCTGGGGGTCATGCTTGAGGCAAACCCATTCTGCAGCTCTCACGTCTTAGAGGCAACAGCTGGGGCAGCAAGGGCGGTCAGGGCAGTGGATCGACTGTTAGCCAACATAGGACGCCCTTCGGAGGGTACCAGGAGGCTGCTGATGGGCGGCACTCAAGGTTTGTCGAGGTTATAGGACGGTTTCCACGGCAGCGATTGAAGTTTTGGCCTCAATGCCTCCGCCGGACCTAGATCTCAAATCGCGCGCAAGGATGCACGAACTATTGGCAACGAGTGGCAACTCAGATGGAGTGCGGCACCTACGGGAGCTTGGACTAGGAGGTTGATCCCTGAGGTGGGACCGTGGATTAGTAGTGCGCACGGGGAGCTGTCGTACCATCTAACACAGATCCTCTCAGGCCACGGCTGCTTTCGCGCCTATCTTCATCGCATTGGGAAGGTAGGTAGTGCAAGTTGTCTATGGAGCGCCGACGTCATCGACGACGCAGAACACACGATTGGGGGCAATGAGAGGAAAACATTGGAGCGGGAGCTGGAAGTTGAGCCGCTTTCGACTGAAACCCTCGAGCCGGCCATGCTGTCGGATGTGCGGAAGTGGGGAGCCGTAGCTGCCGGAATCAAGAAAGTGATGGTAGATAAAGAGGCGCTCATGGCAGATTCGAACGGAACGGGGACACTACCCGGGCAACCATAGTTAAAGCAGGCGGGGGGTGCCGGGCGAAGAATGCCCTGAGATACCACTGGTACCCCCAGATTAAGGGAGGAGGTTTAGTGGGTAGGGCCTATTCTAAAGGATTAGGAGTCTCCTCTCCTCTCTCTAAAAAAGACTAGCCGGCCCAACCTGCGCGAATCCACAATGGGAGATGGATGTCTAAAGTCATCAGACTTCCTAAGAGTCCCTCTTACTGCAGTCCTGGCGTTTGCCAATACTTTGGGTTGGCTTGACCATAGCAAATAATGAAGACTCAGATGGGAGGACGCACAAAGGGCCCACTGGGGCCTACGTGCAGCGGAACTCTCTGCCCTCTCATCGAATAAATCCAGATCCAGATGGGCCACTGTAAAAAACTATAGTGTCTGGTAACATTTTAATAAAAGATTTTCTAATTCAATATATGTATTATTTTCCACGATTTTTAGAATGTCAACTCCTATTCGATGCGATTTTGTTTCTGGTGAAGAAATTTAAGATCCGTCAAAATTAAGGTAATAAAACTTATTCCATTCTTGCAATATTAGTTATTTCATAAACTATAGCGGTGTTAGTGTTAATGCATTTGTTGAATATAAAAGTAAAATTTTGGTTTAAATTTTATTGTGTGTGTAGGGTGGGTGGGTGGCCACTATCTCACCCTCCAATTCTTAAAACATCAGCAAGAGTTGTATGTAGTTATTATAAAATTACCAATCATACATCATGTATGAATTTTTGAATTCTTTTGTTTTAACTTGCATATATTTTCAGGTAATCCATTAATGATAATTTAATTGAATAATGGGATATACCCACCCTCTATATAATATCAAAATTGGAAGTATAAGTATGTTTTTGACGGATTTATAATCTGATTGTTTTCTTAGGACATTGAATTGAAGCTGTTGTAGTTGAACTTCGGTATTAAGAAGAGGCGTGACTTAATAATTTGCGCGCTTTAGGGCCTTGACGTGAGGGCCCCCATTGTGGAATTATTAATTATTTCGCAAAATTAATCTCGTCACTACACTCCAGAGGAAATTTATTTCCCATCCACCTTACCCTCTGAATCATGGCAGAAATTCCGTCTTAACGGAACAATAATAGTCGAGAGATAGCCGGCGCTGATTAAAACGAGTGGAAAATACGCGAGAGCCGTGCTGTTGCCATCTCGCTCTCGTTCCATGCACGGTCCGTGCGTCCAGTAATCCGGCATAACTGCATTTGGCGCAGTGCAGGTTACCAGATAACGGATTTGTCACTTAACACGAACGAATGAGGAAGCGTTCGTGCCTCATCAAATTCCCACACTTCACACTATACTCTAATCAAAAACTATGTATAATGCACAGGTTGGGAATTATTAGAGTTTTTAAAACCCTCTTTTTTAAAGATGAAATTCCCGTACGATCTCAACACTTCCTGACACGTGTTTCAGGAGAGGACATTATTGTGGAATAAACATTAGGCTGTAACTTATAGATTTCAAAAGCGTATAAAATAGTTTCCGACTGTTCGGACTATTAAAGCAGGTGAGAGGCGCAGTGTTTGTTCAAATGCGGGCGTTCTCCTCTTAAATTAGCGCGATAAAAAGTTTGTAATTGGAGAAATCTCAGACGCTTTCCCGTTACATTATTTTCCCTGCACTTCTCCTCATTTTCTACAAAACAGTGTAAAACCGTTAGTTCGAGAGATTTCTAACTAATCGTCGACGTTTAACGAAACGAAATCACTTTTTTTTTCTAACGACATCTGTGATTACATTCGAGATACTTTTCAAAATTTTGAGATGATCACATAAAAGCAACTTTTATGTTATAAAAAAAGTTCAACACTTTTGCCAACGACCTGAAACTTTATAAATTTATTTATTATTATTTTGGTCAAATTATCAAAATCATACATTTTAGATTTTGATAATTTCACCAACTGGAATAATCCAATGAAACTGAATATCTTATTTAAGAAATAATTATTTCCGTAAATTGTTTAATATCAACAGGTAATTACCCACGCGATTTCGGCTTATAAATTAATTCCTTTATAATTTACACTGAATCGCGTTGCAAAATCTGCGGGTGGTTACAATGAACTGGCGATTATCACCACTATTTTCGCGGTGTGTGTTTCAAGTAATAATTGGCTCTTGCTAAATTTAGCGCGAGTTGCCACATACACAACACATACAGCGACCGTTTTATCGATCGGCTCGTCAGTGTGACGTACTCCAGATTTTGATAATTTTATCGCCAAGTTTTCACTATTAGCGAGAAACCTATTTCTGTGCGCTTACACACACAAATATACATCGATTCACACATAATAATAGTTGAGACACACCAGCTTATCGTGATGTATAAATAACATTAAAAAATAATAATATTATTATTTTTGGTTTCTTCATCTTATATTCAAGTTATTTAATTTAAATCATGAGCTTAAGAGAAGTTGAATAAATTTTCGCGAAGGCTAAGAGTCGAAAGTTGCGCGGATTGCGTCAATTATATTAGATCACTCTCGGTTTCCAAGCGGAGCCGCCGCGTGCCACTTTTGCAAGGGCATCCCAAAACCCGTGGTGGATAATTGCCGGTGACGAAAGAGCGCCGAGCGCGCTCCGAAGATTGGTTTAGGAGAGTGCCGAGATGACGATGACGGCGACGACGACAAACGGGGTCCAGGAAGCGCAGCGAAAGCAGTAAACATAACGGGACGGTTCCTCGGCGGCGATGGCGATGGCACGGAGGCAATGATCTCGGGCATACGTGACCGAGGCGAGGCGAGGCGGCTCCGGTGGAAGAGGAGTGCGGCGGTACCACCTGCAGCGTTCACGGTGCACCATAATATGTAATAATATCGAGCCAGTGTAACTGTTATTAATGTCACTTATGAAATATTTCGCGCTCGGCGCAAATTAAAACGCAGATGTCATTCAACTTGCAGAAATTGCGCCATCTCGTTTTCACCAATAGTATGCAACCATTTTTTTTTAATTTGTTAAAAATAGATCATCCCTAATAATGTTACAAATTATCAAAACATCTCTACGTGTGTTTACTTTTATACATTTTTTAACAAAAACTGTATCTATAGCTTAAGTTAAATTTCAAGTGACGCCATCTATATTCCAACCGTAGAATTAGAATTATTTTTGATGTTTTAAAAATACATCAATCCTAATTAAGTTTAAGATATTTTCAAAGCAATTCTACGTAAGATTAATTTATTACATTTTTTAAATTTCAAGTGTCGCCATCTAGTTTTCAGCTTTTATTGTTGGCTGTAAAGCAAACCAGTTCTTGATGTGTTGAAACTACATCATCCCTAATCAAATTTAGACATTTTTAATTCCACGTGAGATTAATTTTTTACATTTTTTTAAATATTTAAATAGCACTTGGGTGCCATCTAATTTACAGCCGTAGCGTTAAACCATTTTTAAAAATATAACCATCCGTGATCATATATTAATATTTTCAAGCTAATTCCACTTAGGATTAATTTTCTACATATTTTTTTAAATCACTAGATGGCGACACTTATACAAGGTGGAGCAAAAGTCCCGCTATCATTTTGATTGCCTATAACTTTGCTCAAAGAAAAGATAAGTAAGTTTGGTTTTCATAAAAAGTTTATTTAGTCTTTACATTTTTTTTTCGTTATGATTGGAAAATTATATCGGCTAAATGGTGACCGCGATTCGCTATGCAACTTTCGGCTCTTTTCAGGGCATTTTTCATGACATCCTTCAACATATCGGGCTGAATTTCTTCAATTTCGTGACGGATATTGTCTTTAAGATGTTGAATCGTCTGGGGCTTATTCACATAAACTTTTGATTTTAAAAAAACCCATAAGAAAAAGTCTGCTGCTGTTAAATCCGGAGATCTGGCTGGCCCTGCTAAATCGCCACCTCGTGAAATTAGTCTTCGTGGAAAAACGTCATTCAATAATTGAATTGTTAAACAAGCTGTGTATGCTGTGGCCCCATCTTGCTGAAACCACATGTCCTCTAGTCCTTGCTCTTCCATGTCAGGCACAAGAAAATTTCGAATCATGTCTTGGTACCGTTCAGCATTAACAGTAACTCCAGCACCTTTGTCATTTTCAAAAAAATAGGGACCAATGATGTTTCCAGCATGAATACCACACCATACAGTTGTTTTTAGTGGATGCAGTGATGTTTCATGAATTAATTGAGGATTGTGCGTTCCGTTTATTGACGTGGCCACTGAGAAGAAAATGGGCTTCATCGCTCATTATCAATTTAGACAAAAATCTTCAATTTCACCAGACAGCCTTAGGATTGCATTACTGTACTCAACTCATTGAATTTTGTACGGGAACATTTTCAAATCAGTTTTTAAAATTCGCCTTAAACCGCGTGCAGAAATGTGTAACTGGGAACCACGTCTCCGAATTGATGCTTCTGGAGACTCTGCAACACTATCGCGCACCAGTGCCACATTTTCAGCGTTGCGAGACGTCCGTTGTCTTCCAGAACGAGGCCTGTCTACTATCGTACCGTACTGTCGAAAATTCCCATGTAAATGATAAATTGTCGTTTTGTGAGTCACTGAACGATTAGGATATTTTTGACGCAATTTCCGCTGAGTGACAATAATGGAACGATTATATTCAATAAATATTGTCACTATTTCTGCTCGTACTTGTGGCGTATATTTATCCATAATAAAATTTGGACGTTTACACAACACAATGGTTAAAGCGAAACTGAGCTAAAAGACACAGAACCAAGATGGCGCGCAATCATAATGGTGGCGGGATTTTTGCCACACCTGTTATATATAACTAGATATAAGTGGCGCCATCTAGGGATTTAAAAAATCCTTTTACAATGATTTTATCTAAATAAAATTATAACAAAAAAATGTTCTTGTAATTAATAATGCAGACGCCTTACTGTTAAAAAATATAAAGATTGGAAGGTGTGTTAATCCACCCTTCAAATTTATTTGCATTTAAATTCCCGACCCATCTTTAGTTTCCAAAAAACATACCAGTTTTATTACAGATGCTTTCAAAACTTAAAAAGGCAGTGTTTAAGATTAAATTTCTATATTTTTGTAGGGTGGGTGGGTTGGACACCTAATCTTCAATTTTTACAACATACACGTTAATTTTTTGGAAGGAATATCAATAAAACATATTTTTTATAATAAATGATGTGACAGTCTTAAAATTATTAAATAAAAAAATCTATAAATCCTACGCGTATGTTTTACTGATTGGAGGGTGTATTAGAGGTCACCCACCCGCCCTACAAATATATTTGCATTTACATTCTTGATACACTTCTAGTTTCCAAAAAACCTCACCTGTTTTACTGCAGACGTTTTTTTACAGACTATTCCACTCCTATTGCATGTAGCCAATGAAAATGAGGCATGTGATATTTTTTAGCCAATCACGTCAATTTATAAGTGAATAAACAACAACTTGCTATTTATTCACCTGAATAACCTGAAGTTAGCTATTTCCCGACAAATGAATTGAATTAGCCTTGATAAAAAAGCGAAAAACGTTGTTTCTACGTATGTCAGTTGCAAGTAGGTTATAAAATCAAAAGGTTTGGTAATACTTAATCAGCCATAATAAATGCGACGGTGACAAGTTCTGCACCAAAAAATCAAACTTAAACGAGATCGTGTGTTTGGAAACGATTTGAAGAAATCTGCGCCGATAAAAACTACCAGTTGTTAGCAAAACTTTAATGGAAACTCTTGCCGCGATTATGATGACTGGGCTTATAATATAAAGAAGGTAAATGCAAATGATTATAAGGGAGGTGTTATTTAATCAATGTCGATTTTTTCGACCAAAATACTGCAGGAGATATATCATAAAAATTTTAATATAATCATTGAACCATTCACCGATATTCGTTTCAAGTCGTGGAATAGTCTTTCCAAATACCATTCGTGATGACAATTAAATCGGAATAAATTTTGTTTTTAGCGCATTCAAGTTTGTTGCTTAATCGCGATTTTTATTCGAGCAACTGATAGAAAAAATCACTCGCCTGGCGGCTCGTGATTTTTTCGTGACAGTTGCTCTCATTAAAATCGCTAAGCAACAAACTTTCATGCAAAAACAAAATTTATTCGAGTAAATTGCCATCACTTATGGTATTACCTGTGATTAAAATGCAGTGTTTTTATTAAATTTCCATGTTTATGTAGGGTGGGTGGGAGTCCACCATCCCACCCCCCAATTACTATCTCATAAGCAACGATTATAAAGAAAAATATTATAAAAATAGAGATATATTTCACAAATAAAGTTTTCGTTATCTTGTAATTAAGGTCAAATAAAAAACCAACTAGCTAAAGAATTCTTCCCACCACAAATACAGTTTTTAAAAAACTTATCTTAATCACTGTTATTGACAATGTAGTTTCTAGTTTTATCACTGTCATTAAGTAAAAACTTAATTTTTATTAATTTTTTATTCTTGGAAAAATCTAAAAACTAGTGAAAATTTAACCAACGAAAAATTAAACGTTTTGTTTAAATGACATAGGCTAGTTGACAGCTCAATTAGTTTTTCAATTGTCATGGTTTCTACGAGGATTTTTCGTTTTTTATTTGATACTGATTGAAATCTTTTGCCCCCGTTTTCAAAAATTTCAAAGAGTAATAAACGTTTTTAAAATAAATTTTCTATTAAAATGTGGAATAAATGTAGATTTACGAGCACACAAAGATGTTTTGAGCAAACATTTTAGGAACACCCTTTATACAAGGTTCCCACGATCCGACTGATATGACAAATTGCCTAAAGAATTTGCTTGATGTTAGTTTAGGCTGTAGCAAATTTAAGTCAGATTTCAAATATCGCCGCCTAGTTTTCAGCCATAGAATTTAGACCATATTTTGATATTTTTAAAATACATCATCAAGTTAAGGGATTTTCCAAACTAACTTAACATAAGGTTAATTTTTAAGATAAAAGAAATATTTAATCGCCTCAAAAGCTAAAGTTAAATTTCAAGTGTCGCCATCTAGTTTCCAATAGTAGGATTACAATTTTATGTGTTAAAAATTTAGAGATTTTTAAGGTAAATTTCACATGGGATTAAATTATTACAATTTTTTTAATCTTTAGTCGTCTCAATAGCTTAAAGCGGATTTCAAGATTACAAGTGTCGCCACCTAGTTGTTAGGCGTATTACTACAACTATAATTTAACATTTCAAAAAAACATTATCTCCAAACTACTCTTGAGATTTTCGAGGTAAGATTAATTTTATACATTTAAAAAAAATCTAAATCATCCAATTGCTTGATTTCGAGTGTCGCCATATAGATTCTAGCTGTAGTATTATAATCATATTTTGATATGTTAGAAATACATAATCAAATTTAAAGATTTTCAAGACTATTCCACATGAAGGTAATTTTTTACATTTACTTTTTTTAATCTTTAATTACCTCAACGGCTTAAGTCAGATTTCAAGTATCGCTATCTAGTTTTCAATCGTACCATTTTTATGTGTTAAAAATACATAATTCGTAATGAAGTTTAGAAATGTTTAATGCAATTCCACATGAAATTGATTTATTACAATGTTAAAAAAATCTTTAAACGATTCAAAAGCATAAGTCAGATTTCACAATTTCAAAAATACATTATCTGTTATTATGAGATTTTCAATGAAATTTCGGGCGTGACTATTTTTTACATTTTTCAAATCTTAAATCGCCTTACGTAACTTAAGACAAATTTCAGTGTCGCCATCTAGTTTTCAAGCGTAGCATTACAACCATTTTTTGATATTTCAAAAATACATTATCTTAATCAAGGTTTGAGATTTTCAAGGTAATTCCATGCATGATTACTTTTTTTCTTTTATTTTGAATCTTAAATCGTCTTAATACCTTAAATGTTATTATTGCAAGTGTCGCCCTCTAGTTTCTTGTCGTACCATTTTTTGAAATGTTAAAAAAGATGTATTTTTAATTCTAATAGTCTTGAGATTTTTAAGGCAGTTGAACGTAAGATCAATTTTATACAATTTAAAAAAACTTAAATAGCCTCAATAGCTTACGCCATCTAGTTTACAGCTTACATTATATCATTTCTAATCAAGTTTTGAGATTTTTAAGGCAATTCCTCGTGAGATTTTTTTCTATTATAATATCATATATAATAAAATAAAATAAAACCCCACCGACCGCAAAGACTATCATAGAAATAGGGGTGGTTGCACCCCGTGGCGGCGGCGACCTTCATGGCAGTGTGGTGGTGGTGTCGGTGGTGGTGGGAATCATAACTGACTTGTTGATATGTTATTGTTTGTCCCGACCTCCATTAGCGCGCCAGTCGGTGCCGGTGGCGGAGGTGGAGGCGGCAGGGACGGGGAGGCGTGCTGAGGGGGCTGGCGGCAACAGCAATCTGCGCACAATCAGGACAGCTGCGGGGGCTGGAGGGGGGAGGATGGAGAGTGTATACGTGGTCAATTCGCCGGCGACACATTTCCAAATTCATACCATTAGGGTAAACCGGAAGCGCGCCGTTGCCAATTCTGTTGCACACGCCAGATCAATATGGATAATTACACCTAAACCCACTCATCCCATTAATACAAAACCAACCCAACGGACGTAATTACGGAGGGAAAATATCAATTCGGTTTAATCGTTTTGCTGACGAAATAAAAATCAACATAAATCGTTAGAAATCATAAAGTATTTTACAGTTGGTTATACGAGGGACGATCAAAAAATTAACGGGAATTTGATAATAATTTACATTTATACATCAAATTCTAAATTAAGAAATAATCCTACACAAATTCAATGGGGTGAAACACTTGTTAAGTTCGATAATATTTTTATTTTCAGTTGCCTGACACGTGTTTCGATCATTCCTGATCATTTTCAAAGTACAAAATGAAAATAAAAATATTATGGAACTTAACAAGTGTTTTACCCCATTGAATTTACATATCTCGTTCCATCAAGAGTGTAGTTCTACCAGTATCAATTAAATCCTACACAAATTTATATGAGGCATTAAGAATATAAATAAAAAAGTACATTCCACTGATACCCTTAGAAATTTGCTCAAATATATGGAAGGCTAAGAATTTTTAGAAAATTACAAATATTCCTAGCATAGAAAGATAGTCCCAAATGAACAGAGTTTAAATTTGTGGAAATTATTTTGAATATTTTAGAGGTTTTTTTTTTAATCATACGTTTGTTGTTACAGACACAGGTAATGTAATGAAGACGATCTGTTTCCCTAGTGGCATCAGACTTATCAGACTGTCATCGACTTATAACCTTAAAAATTTACTCAGACATGATGGACTGTGATTCTGTAGAAAAATATACTAACATTCTATCCATAGATTTGGAGATATTCCCAAATGAACAGAGGCGTATTTTATGAAAATTATTTAAAATATTCTTTAATATTCTAGATGTGTAAAAAATATAAAAACTGCCAAAGACTTTTAACCATAAAAATTTACATAAACACATCGAGAACTATAATTTTGAAATAAATTAAAAACAAACCTACGTATAGACTTAAAGAAAATTAAAAATTAATTTCGATGGTGTTTGTTGTGACAAAAGTTGATGGATCGCCGCAAAACGAAACAAATGAACGTAGAATAGTGTACGCGTGTATATATACACACTCATACAAGTCGTGAATAGACAACCTTGACACGAATAAACGTAATATTATTATTGTAATTAAAGCGGGTCCGCGCGCTTCTCGCTTCGTCAATTTCCTATCGATCCGCGAGTCTCCCCTTCGAATCCCGTTCCATCGGCACCCTCTCCGCAGGGGCACGCCGTGCAACAGTTCGAAAGCGAGGGAAAGCCAGTGACAAGTATTATTGGGCAATGTAATCAATAGGGGCGACGCGTTTACATAGGGTGTTTACATAATTATACTTTTTGATTAATAGATATTTAGTTTTGGATTGTGAGGGTTGTGGATTTGAAAGGTTTAGTCATTTGTGAGTGTTCATTTCGTTCAAGTAAGAAGAAAAAATATTAGTTTAGAACAACTACTTACATGTTAGAAAATAATCAGAAGTGGAAGGTGTACCTGAAAACAAATGAAAAAATAATTAATATATTTTATTCCTTTATTAATAAAGTTAAAAAATAATGAAAACTTATCTTTGATAATATGCTTTCATAATTGCTTAAGATGGAAAGGTGAATTGAGAAAAAGATAATCCAATCTTCTATGTGGGCGACGTCGGTGGTTATAAAAACAGAAACTGGATGGAAATGCAACGCGGAAAAAGTTTTAAGGAAATTGATTCTGCTCGTAAAGTTTTGCCCCTGCAACGGAAAAACTTTTACAACTCGACCATAAACAAATACGACTTTAGCGACGTGAGCAATTGCTAAACATAAGGCAGTCGCCATTCGTTAAAAAAAATGGTGACGTGGTAATCATAGTTACGTATAAAGGCTACTTTTAATAATTTTCTCAATTTTGGATTATTTACAATCACTTGTTACATGAATTTCATGTAACCCCTATAGTTTATTAGTAATAGGCAAAAATGTCGAAGTTTTTAATTGTTATTTTTTTCCTGGCAAGTTAAGAACATTACGAAAAATATATTATAATAACATTTGATTAGATTCTCATTACCTTTTACTTTTGTTTGAAAAGTTATGTAATATTTTTCATATTTTGAAAAATTCGAAAAAAAAACGCCTCTAGTAAACATCATACACCGGAAGTGTAAGATTGTTCACTAAAAGCTTTTAAGATCCAGTTTTAACGATAAAACCTTAAGGTTTAAACTTTAATCTTAATTCGTTTTTGAGATACAGCGCACACAGCAGACAAAAAATATATTTGCGATTTTAAAAAATCAATTTGTTTCCTGAAAACAATACTTTCAGTATATTCTGTATAGGGAAAGAAAAAAAAAACACTTCAATGACATATTATAAAGGATGAACACTGATTCCAAAAGTAGATCAATTTCATAACGGAAAGAGTTGATTCGCGGGCAAATAGTAACATATTTGTTTGTTAGAGGATAAATAGGAACAATTCGGTTAAGTGAAAATCGGAAGAAGGCGGCGATGTAAAAGAGAAATTGGAACGCCGCTTCCTTTTATTTATGTCACAGTTATTGTAAATAATAAGGCAGCAGGCAGCAAACGAACGTAAAAATAGAGTGAAAATGTCCCACTTTTTCATTCCATTCAACATAAACAAACTGCAATAACCATAACAAACCGCAGACGCACGAAGAGATTTTGGTTGGAGAAATGGATGCAAATAATTTACTTTGGGTAAGAAATTGTTATTATGCTAGAAGCTAAATTCCTCCGATTTCTTAAAAAATATTCTATTTAGTTGACCTTAAATAAGTCTTCACTATCTTTGCAGGAAATAAAATGGTGACCATTGAAATTAAAATTCTGATAAAAATCATGAAATATGAAGTATGATTAGAAAAGCTAATGTAAAAATGTTATCAGGCATTGTAGCTTCATACAATTAACTATAGTTATTTAAAAAAGTTCTATTTACCTAATATTCAAAGCAGTTTTTAATTATCTTCACAGAAATCAAAATGGTATTGATTGAAAATTGATATTCATATCAAAAGCATGAAAAATTATGTAGTTAGTTTATAAATAAAATCTTTTGCAAAAACATTATCAGGTATTGTAGTGTTTTACGATTGCTTATAGTTATTTAAAAAAATATGTTAACTGTTTCTGTTAACCTAACCTTACGATCAGATCTTGATTATTTTCACTAGGAACAAAATGGCGGCGATTGAAAGATTAATATCATGAAAAATAATGTTCTTCATTAAGAAAATCTTTTGTAAAAATGTTATAGGCATTAAAACTTTTTACAGTTGCTTATATTTACTTAAAAATTCTCAATTTTTTAACTTTAAAAACAGATCTTAATTATAATCACTACAAACAAAATTTTGTTTAAAAAGTTAAAACCCATATATTTTTTTTAAATTCTGTTGTATGAAAACAAGTGTATTTTGCATTCCCTCCGTTCCGCACTTGTCATGTTCTTATTAACATTAGTGTTCTTCTTATTAACTCGTTTTACTTGTGTATATATATGTGTGTGTGCAGTGCTTCTCGTCTTCACGCAGCGGCGAAGACCTACGTTTCTTCTTCCTCCTTCTACTCTTTTTTCAGCGCGCGCTCGCGTCGTAATTTGTTCTTCTCGCTCGTTCTCTTGCAGAATTTATAACTGTTTGCGAACATCCACTAATTGGGAATGTAATAATGTATCGAAATAGATAAAGAAGAAGACGACGCACTCATCATCGGTTGTATCGTGGTGAATTTAATAAGAATGAAGATCGAATAGATTGTTATTATAATTGATTCGTTTTAATAATAACAGTACACGATTCAAACACGATCTGTAATTAATGCGTTGTAGATTACATTTTTGCAAAAAAACGAGATGTTTAATCTTCGTATTAAAAGTCTGAATTTGTCGTATGCAATGAATCAACAATTTGAGTTCCTTCTCCTGACCTTGCCGTTAGTAGTAACCCAGTTAGGAACAGCGAGGATTCACAAGAATTCGCGTTCCTCAGCGTTTTCCGCAGTATTTAGGGGATCTTTGTATGTATACAGATACACGCACACATACAAACCTATTCACCTTCCTCCCCTTTTCTACTATTTCCGAGTGGCGCATCCCAATGAAAATTAATTTTCCGGTTGGAGGTGGAGTATGGTTTTGATTTGAATTGCTTATATAGACTATTTTCTTAAATAATTGTAAACATTGATGTATGATCATTGTATTGATAGAATCTGTTACGTAATGTATGCAACCCTATTTGCACAACTCTTGGTGCCTAGTTATTAAAACAGTATTATTTCATTAAAGGCGGTCGTAAATTTGTTCGGTGTGTTTTACGTGCGCGCTGTTGTGAAAAGAGAAATGAATAATGCACGTGCGAGTAAGTAATTAGACAAAGGGCATTAAATTGTTGACTGGGAGGGAGGGGGTGGAGGCATTGTAAATATTAAATATTTGTAACATTGATTACTGGGGATGAAGTGGAGTGAAGTGAAGTGGGGAAGTGAGCAGCAGTGGATGACTTGAGCAAGAGCAAGGAACAAGGAGTGAGGGTAGGGTGTAAGGGTGTCAGAGTATGGCGTCGGGGCGTACCCGTCCCGACCCGACCCGTCCCGGCCCGTCGTCGTCGTCGTCGTCATCGGGAGGGGTGACCGGCGCGCAGGGCGTCAAGGGTGCAAAATGGAAAAGGGGGCGAGAGGATAGGATAGAACGTGTATATATATACATGTACGAGAGAGCGCCCTTCTGCCATGGCAGGGTTGCAGTTGTGGCCAGTGACTCTCTCTAGCCTTTGAATCGATACACCGAAGCGGTGTTACACGGATGGACCAAACGACCTCCCAATGGACACACAGATGCTCATATCTATACATCAACCACACACACACACACACATACATACAGATATAAACGCGCGCGACCACCTTCTGCAATTACCGAATCGACGCCGACGCCGCCACCACTCCGCAGCACTCGACCCCTACCGCCCACTCCCACTCATCCACCGGCGCTAATAATTGTAATTAATATACCGGCGAGCGGGTAATTGCCCTTTCAAATTGACAATTACACTTCACAAATGGATTACCTAACACTGATATACATATTTTAATTCTGTTGTAGTGATTATATCCGGTAGGCTTTGATATCGACCACTATACGCTTACTTTTTATGCAGTATGTATAATACAATTGTCACCAAAAACATACAAGAACTATCAGAGTTGAATTTAGAAACACCAATCACTAGGATTTACTTCAATTAACTCTAAATTTAGAAATGATATATTTTAGATTTTGGCATATTGTACTTTTTTAATAGTAATATTGCTTCAAAACTATTGTCTAATGAAGCCAACTCGAAATAACACAAAAACTATTTGGTATATTTTCAAAAAATGACCACCCTGGTAATTTTTATGATAATCTACATTTAAACTTTAACGTAATTACTCTTAAAGTTGGAGATTGCTTCAAAACCACCATCAAGTGAAATCAATTTGAAGTAACTCAAAAATCGTAAGAGTAGTACTTGGATTTTGGCATATTTTCAAAACATGACCTTTTTATTGATCTAAATAGGAATTATAGTGATTTTTAGATTTTGGCATATTTTGGAAAACCTTCAGCTTTTTAGAAATATTAGTTAAAAACAAATGTCTATGTAGCACAATTGATGATGTGGTGATGGGTTCAAAGATATTTCGTGATGGTGTGAGGTGTGGATTACAGTTGATTGAGCGATTATTAACAGGTCGGGCGTTGTAATCACGACCAGATGATGGCGAGAGAGGAGAAGAAGACGAAGAAGCATTCACACTCGCAGCAGCACGCGAATGCGAGTGTGCGAGCGGGGAGATCTGGTCCGGTTGCATGTGTAGATGTGTAGGAACTAGTGACCAATGACCTCGGATCGGATCCACTCTTCGGAGGCATGCAGAAAAGCAAGCCGACGGACACAGTACGGTACGAGTGTTGACCCGTTGCGCTATGGCTGTGCCGCGAATGACAAGCGGATCAATATTTAATCAACAAACACACACACACATATACAGAGGAGGACTCTCTCTCACCACCACCACTACCACAAACCACCACTGATTGGCCCCGGCGCCCTTTGCCGCGCAATAATATTATACACACGCGGAGGGAGACGTCGTTATCTGATCTCGGCCGTTCGTTTGTCTTGGCGTTGCGCTCGACACGTTTTCACAACACTTCAGCGCCGATTTCTTCTGATTGGGATAATCGTCCGCTTAATTAGCCCGCCGCAGCGCCGACAGGTTTCGAATTAACAACCACCGCTGGGCTGACTGTAATTAACACTTGGAAATTGTATTGGAAAGTCTCGCATTAAGACGTTCGCAATATTAAGATTGATTGGTTTCTTTCGCAAACTTTTAATCGACTTTATCGATATCGCACAATTATTTCATTTGATTTGTGGAAAACTTTTCTATTAATATTTTTGATTTTACAATGTTTGCCAATAAAACAAAACAACTTATAAAGGTTCATTTTGATTTGATTTGATAAATTTTAAAACCTATAATTGTTGGCATTAAAAACAAAATCTTATGTTTGAGAAAAATATCAAATTTGAGTAAAGATTCAATTATTTATTTTTACTTTTAGATTTTGATGTATTCTGAAACATTGGCCTTTTGTTGATGAGAATTTAAATTTTGATAAAGACAAATTTAGGAAGTTTGGATGCAAATGAAGACTTCTTGTATTAACTTTCTAAACGTTTACAAATTTGTGAAGACATACTTTTTGAATCCTTATAAGTGGACCTAATGAAGATCTTACCTGTATATTATGTCCGTGACCCTGTTGGTTGATATGCATGGATTGGGCCTGGTTGATCTGCAGCGTGGTCCCGGAATTGGCCCCAGGTCCTGGCCCCGAGGGAGGCCTTGGAGGCGTCGCTCCGCTATACGTACCCCCACCCCCACCAGCGCCACCCTGCCCCGAGTTCGTACCACTAGCGTTACCACCGCGTGGCAGATAACCCGGACTGCCATGACTACCCGGACTGGGACTCCCGTACGGACTGTACTGCTGCTTGTAAATCCCCGACTTCCGTTTCATATCATAGTCCGAACCCTGAAAGATCATCTCCTGCTTGATCATGTCCGGTTGCGGGAACGTTGGGCTGTTCTTGTGGAAGTTCGAGTTTGAATTGGGACTGCCGTAGTCGGGCAGTTGGAAGTCCGGATAGGGAGAGCGGGAATTCGGGGCGCGATTGTTCGGATTGAAGCTCAAACCCATCTGGTTTTTGTGCTGGTGCTGTTCCGCCATCTGCTTAAGGGTCTGCGCGGCAGGACTCAGCTCGGTCTTCGGGAAGTCCATGTTGGAATACGACGGAATCCTGTTCTTCGTCGTTTCAAAGACCGGGGGTGAATAGTTTTGGTTCTGCAGCAGGGGACTGTGCGTCGTTTTAACGTCCATGGGAAGATCCTTCAAGTCCTCCACCTTCAAATCTGGTTCGTGCTTATCTTCGAAATCGAAGTTGAACTCCGGACAACTGGATATGTCGGAGATGAGTTCCTTGAAGGCGTTGGAGGTGAAGATCTCATCGTTGGTGTCCTCGCCGATGAGGTCGGTTATGGCGCCGAAACCCATGCCACCGTTGGCGGCGTCCTTTTCCACCGCAGCCGCGCACTCAGCCAAGTCCGCGAAATCATTGTTCGGTTCCTGTTTCACGCACTCCACTAAGTTACTAACGTCCACGTTCGCACCCCCCATACCCGAGGAGTTCTTGGCGTTGGCCGGCGTCGACGGGTTGGACTTTGGCGACGCCACATCGCTCTTCACCGACGCGTTCGTGTGCGCCTTCACCGTCACGTTGGTGGAGATCTGCTGGGGTTGCGAGTTCGCCGCCGACGTGGTGAACTCCAGCTGCTGGACGATCTCCACGGAGAACTTGGTCAGGCCTTCGGGCTGATGGGAACCGTGCTGCGTGGTGCATTGCAGCTTCACCGGCGGCTCGAAACAGTCCGCGTTCTGCCCCCCTGGATCGTGTTCCTCCGCCGAACGCTTCAGGAACTTCTGTTGCTGAAATATTAAAAATATCTGTGATGAGAACACAACGCAAAATAATTTCAAAATTATATTTTAATAAATGTTTTAAAAAGTTTTTCCTCAAAATAATTGCTTTGCATTTTTACCAAAACTAAAAAGAATATTGTGAAATAATTTTGAGTTATTAAAGCTAGAAGATAATCTAAAATAAACAAATACTAAAAATAATAATAATACTAAAATATACAAATTTTCAAAACACTTTATGTATAGAGAAACCATTAAGGTGACATCTTTTGTCTACAGCGTTGCACTGTCTTCAAATTGAGCTATTCTAATGAGATCCAATGTAGATTGAAAAAGGTTCGTCGCTGTTGTTGACAGAGAAAAAATAATTCTTCAAATGTATATTAGTCAATATAAAATATTCCAGTTGTGAATCGCGAACACACAAAAAAAACTTAAAAAACTAATGACACAATTTCGAAACATTTTATATTTCAGCAAATACAAAACACTTGAAACTACTCAAACTACCACAAATTTTTATATTTCGGTAAAATCTTTGGCGAAAAAAGGTGAACAAAACAAGACAAGCAAATCATGAAATGTAACTGTCAGAACCTCAAAATAGTTTTAAATATATGTTAAAATCAAAAGATAAAATCAATTAAATTTTTAGTTATTGGTGAAAACGACGAAGAGAAACCCTGAACATTGAAACTTTGCAAAATTGCTCAAATTAGTTTCATCTTTGTTTTTGAATCAATATAAAAGTAAAAATAAAGTTAACTCGCAATATTAACCATGAAACTTCTAAAATTTCTTCAAAATAGTTTCAAATTTCAAACCCTAAAAAATCCATTTGGATTTCATGATTAAAACGAGTAACTTTTTTAATATCACACAGTTTATCATTAAAGTAAGACTATTGTTTTGACAGATTGAGTCTGTCGTTTTCAAACTTTACTTCAAATCAACATACAACTTTAATAATATTAGATGGCGTTGAACAAAGGGGTATATATCAGGTCAATTTGGTCGTTAATAATATATATCCCTTTGTCCAACGCCATCTAATATTGTGAATATTGTTTGTAAATTTGAAGTATAGTTTGAAAATGACAGGCTCAATCTATCGAAACCGTAGTCACTATCAAAGTGTGTGATATTAAAAAAGGTACCCGTATTTTTAATCATATATTTAATTTAGATTTCATTTTTAATCATAATGAAAATTTGTTTTGATTAGATTCGAGGTTATGTAAAAAATAAATAAACATAAGTCGGCGCCGCTGCATCATTTGTTACGATTCCAAAACGTTAATTGCATCTGCGCCTTGAAACTCGTGCCGTCGCATATCTCTGGCATCCTCCCCCCTCCCTTTTCCTAAAAGTCACCCCGCCCCGCCAACCCCGCGTTCCTTCTCCGGCTTCCCATCATACACGCGCACTCGTCATCCCACAGCAGCACACCCACGTGAATTATAAATCATCACCCGCACGCCACTGCATTTTTAACCAATCAAGAAAACCATTACCATGTGCGTTTTATTTATAATCTCCATGTCTTGTCGGGCATCGAGCGCGGCGGCGGTGTCAGGAGGCGGCTGAGGCGGCCAGCAGTGAGCAGCGGCAGCAGGAACGAGCGGCAGTGAGCGAGAGAACAACGGTGGGTAACGCGAGCCGTCGCGTCGCGAACTAGAGGGATAATGGGGCCCTCCTTTGCCGCTCGGTCGGTCCGCGCACACCGGCACAGCCACCGTAAAATGTGGACTTTATGAATTCCATCGGAGTAGGCCGTCGTGTGGCAGCAGCTAGATCTAGCAGGCGGGCGGGCGGCCGGGCCAGCGCACACACGCCGAGTACAGTGGCGTCCGTGCCGTGCGGTGCCGTACAGTAATCTATATGTGTACGCCCTACCTGCCAGCGTACCTACGACGCGACTGCCATGCCATCCACCAGTCAGTCGAATCAATTAGTGAATTTTCGAAACGACCGACCGACCGACACGAGTGTGTACGCTGAACTAAATGCCACCCGGCAGTAGGAATTCGAATAATCACTGCGCCATCCGACCGTCCACTCCACACAGAAATCGTTACCGCATTGTGTGTGTTCACTTTTAATTCAAAACGAAACTCACAATTGACCTGTAGAGATAATTTTCACCAGAACAACAAAAAAAAATATCCTACCGACTGCGCTAATTTTAATATTCAAACATAATAAATCATAACGACTGCGCCAAAAATTTATACATCATCAAATACTTTATATAAGTTTTTACTTTGATTAAAATACTTGAATAATGAAATATCTAAGATTAACTCGTATTATGGTATATCAACAAATAAACACAACAAAAAAACTATTTTTAAAATCGGTAGAAAACTATCAAAACGCCGTTTTCAAAAACGTGACAACACCAAACCCAATGTATTAAAGTTTTTAACTTTGCAAGGTTACTTTTAAACTAACGAAGATATTGGGGAATCCACATTAAAATAAAATTCTTAAGTTACATTGTTTAAAGCTATGACTCACTTGTAACATAAGATATCAAAATTACTTAATTTAATATATTTAAAGAAATGTAAAAAATAAAAGATTTGAACAAAAATAGAAAAAATAGAATTGATAGATAACTGATTAAACGTTAGACAATAATTGATAGATGATCATGACAAATAATGTAACCCGTTATTTATTGTTAACAAAAATAGTTAACAGATGATAAACTACGGGTTATACAGGGTGAGTTTTTTTCGATGTTCACTATGGGGATCTCGGAAACTATAAGAGATAGAGAAACGGTTAAATGGGGAAAGAAGTGTAGATTTACGAGACGAATAAAATTCCACTTTCAAAGTTTTCAAAAAAGTCAAGGGTAACTAGATATTTTGAAAAAAGTAAAAAGTGTCAATTTTTTCAAATCAATATATCTCGGTTATTATAACAGATAGAAAAAAACTGTAATGGACAAAGTTTTAGATAATTTTATGCAGATTAATAAAAAATAATCAGAAAATTTTTGTCGCCATTATTTTCCGAGATATGACGCAAAATTACATTTTTTTAAATGGAAACCATAGTTGGCTGTGACCTCATTCAAAAGGTAATTTTTTTCTCTTTAGTCCAATATGGCATACGACATAGTTATTTCTAAAAATAAGTGAGTTATAGTCATTTTAAATTTTATTATAAATAAAAAAATGGGTAGCCATGAAAAAGGTGAAAGTTAAACAATTGCAGCTGTTTATAATATTAGCAATATTGTAATTATTAGTTTTACCGAGATAAACCAAAATAAAACAACTGCATAAAGTAATTCTGTAATTATCAATATATCAATGGGAGAGAAATTTTAATATTAAAAAAATATGGTCAAAGAGTCCACTATTAATACTATTATGACATAAATTATATCTTTTTAAAATTGAATTTATGGCTTGTTGACTATTCTCATGTAAATTGAATTAAATGTTTCAATAAAAACTAGTTTATGATCCTCCACAGATTGATATGATTTTTCATATATGTACTTTGTTTTTTACATAACCCCACAGAAAAAAATCTAAAACGCGCAGATCGGGAGATCTAGGTGGCCCTGGGATTGGTTTATTTCTTCCCACTTATGAGTTAGGAAAAGCATCATTTAAATAATTTGTGAAGCCAACATGTTATGAGGTGGAGCACCGTCATATTGAAACCATTTTAATCTTGCTTGTAATGATAAATTTAAACAATCGAGCGTATCTTCAAATGTTTTCTGAAGAAAATGAAAGTAATAGTTTCACTTAGTGAGCTTTCAAAAATATATGGACCGAGAATTATTAATCCAAACACACCATGGATTAAACCCAAATTTAATTTGTAGTTTTCTCTGTGAAACTTCTCGTGGATTCTCTTAAGTTCATCTATGTTCATTGTGGCGATTAAAAATACCACAATTAGTGAATCGCGATTCATCTGTTCATAATATTTTTGTAAGAAACGTATTATCCTATTGACAAATGGGTTTATACCACATACAGAAGGCCATTTGATAATTACAAAATTATTATTTTTATGCCGGTTTTTCATTTTTATTTAACTTTGTAAAACTAATAATTACAATATTGCTGTTTTTATAAAGAACTTCAATTGTTTTACTTTCATCTTTTTCATGGCTACCCATTTTTTATTTATAATAAAATTTAAAATGACTATAACTCACTTATTTTTAGAAATAACTATGTCATATGTCATATTGGATTAAAGAGAAAAAAATTACCTTTTGAATGAGGTCATAGCCAACTATAGTTTCCATTTAAAAAATGTAAGTTTGCATCATATCTCGGAAAATAATGGTGATAAAAATTTTCTGATTATTTTTTATTAATCTACATAAAATTATCTGAAACTTTGTCATTTACAGTTTTTGTCTATCTGTTATAATAACCGAGATATATTGATTTGAAAAAATTGACACTTTTTACTTTTTTTCAAAATATCTAGTTACCCTTGACTTTTTTGAAAACTTTGAAAGTAGAATTTTATTCGTCTCGTAAATCTACACTTCTTTCCCCATTTAACCGTTTCTCTATCTCTTATAGTTTCCGAGATCCCCATAGAGAACATCGAAAAACCTCACCCTGTATATAAGAAATAATAATTGACAAATTACAGAAGGCATATTAAATACATCAATTGACAGGTGGCATATAATAGATAAGAGACACTAGCTGGGAGTTAACAAAAAACAATGAAATAAAATGAAATGACAGGTTTTGAAAAATAAGAGAAATAGTGATGTGGCCATCATAATACTTTCCCAATTTTTTTATGTTTTACTGTTTGGAGGGTAAAATGGAGGCCACCCACCCACCCTAATATACATATAAATTTTAATTCCTTATCAATTCCTTATCGTCTCGCTGTATCAAATGAAATTAATTACAAAACTTTTTGAATAAAAAAGAAATTAAAAAAGGAAAACTTTTGAGTGAGTAAATTAGTAAAATGTATATGTAGGGTGGGTGGGTGTCCTCTGTCCCACCCTCCAATAAGTAAAACATAAGCGAGGATTTTAATAAACAGTTGAAAAATATAAATAAACAAAAATAATTGCAATTTTTAGAAATTTATTCATACAAATTTTTCAAATAATTTTTGATGATGTTTTACTGATTCAATTACTGGTCGTCTCACGGTTTGGAGTAAAATTAATTACAAAACTTTTTGAATAAAGAAGAAATTCAAAAAGTAAAATTTTTGAGAGAGGAAATTAATAAAATTTTTATGCACGATGGGTGGGTAGACTTTAAATCATAGTACTTTTCTTTATAGAGGTTTGCGCAAAAAGACTATTCCTAATAAATTGCTCAATTTTGGATGCTTTACAATTACTCATTATATAAATTTCATGTAACTCCTATAGTTTATTATCAGTAGGCAAAAAAATAACAAATTATTATTTTATTCTCGCAAGTTAAGAACTTTATGAAAAACATGTTTTAATAAAACTTGTTCAGTTTCTCATTCCCTTTAACTTTTGTTTGAAAAGTTATGTAATATTTTTTAATTTTAGAAAAATATAGAGAAAAATCAAATAAATGCTTTGAATATACATCCACTTCCGGTTTATGAATGTTTACCAAAAGCTTTTCAGTTCTAGTTTTTAATGATAATGTAAAGGTAAATATTATTAGTGAAAAGAATGTTAAAATCGATTGAAAATTAACGAAATTATAGGGATAATGTCATAATTGACATTATGGGTATAACTCGCTTATTACATATGATGATATCAATGCGCTGATTTCGATTTTATAATTTATATTAACTTGACGTATTATAACATATATCTTATAGAATAATATATACAGGGTGATTCTAAAAATCACAAAAAATACGTTTTTTTAATACTTTATAAAGAAAATATATAATAGTAAAATTAATTTTAAAATCGTTTAGATATTAATAATTAATACAAGGATATGTTAGGGGAGATCAACAGAGTCGGCTCTAAACACTGTTGTGGACCGAATCGAAAGATCTCTGGACAACAAAATGTCCATCGACATAGAAGGTCCCTTCGATAAGACGACCTTCAAAAAATGGAAACTGCTCTCTCCTCGCATGGTGTAAACCTCACACAGTTAGTGGATGGATCAAAAGCATACTGGAGAATAGGGCAGTCACTGTAAATGTAGGAAATACCACTGTCAGAAAGATCGTTGCTAAAGGCTGCCCATAGTGTGGAGTATTCTCACCATTTCTGTGGAACATAGTTCTTGACAGCCTACTGCGGCGACTTAACGAAAATGGCTTCCACACCATAGGATATGCAGATGACATAACCATCCTGCTAACAGGTAGATTTGAGACGGTGATATGCAGCTTGATGAAGAAAGCCCTCATAATAATTGAACACTGCTCTAATGACCAATCTCTGACCATAAACCCGTCAAAGACTGAAATGGTCCTCTTTACAAGGGAAAGGAAACTAGGTAAGCTAAAGCTTCCTAAGCTCCTCAACACCCGGTTGACATTGTCTTCGGAAGTCAAATACCTGGGATTGGTCCTCGATAGCAAGCTAACGTGGGAACCACATCTCAAAATGAAATGCAAAATAGCATGTGTTTCCCTCTGGCAATGCCGGAGGGCTGTGGGGCAGACATGGGGGCTATCTCCTAAGATAGCACTTTGGCTGTACACAGCGGTAGTAAGACCAATGCTAATCTATGGAGCACTGGTCTGGTGGTCCAGAGCAAGACAGAAAACCTCAGCAAAGCAGCTTACTCAGTTGCAAAGGATAGCATGCTTCATCACGACCGGGGCAATGCGAACAACACCCACTGCAGCAATGGAAGCAATGCTCTACCTTCCACCTCTTGACTTATACGTAGAGGCGGCTGCGCTGCGCCTAAATAAACTCTATTGGAATCTGGTATAAATGAGGCAGGTCTGGTAGACACTATCACCTCTTAGAGGAGGCTGTCAAGAAAACAACCTTTCTTGGAAGGAAGCCGGACGATCTGCCACCCTGCTATGTCTTCAATAGACCCTACAATGTATCGACAAAAAGAGGAACCGGGAGAGTAGAGGGTGAGGAAACCCTCCGAATTTACACCGATGCTTCTAAAACCAAAAGAGGATCCGGGGCAGGTATTTACTCGCAACAAATGGACCTATCATGTGTTATACCCCTAGAGAACCACACAACTACTTCGCAAGCAGAGATCGTTGGCATCACCTATGGGGCAAAAGAAATCCTACATCGTGACATCTATGATAGGAACATGCAAATCCTTACAGACAGTAGGGCAGCAATACTAGCAGTGAGTGGTCACAAGATCACCTCAAGACTAGTTAAAGAATGTCACAACTCCCTGAAACAAGCAGCACAATCAAACAGTGTTGAGCTGCGCTGGGTCAAGGGACACAATAATGAAGAAGGCAACAGCAAGGCAGACGAGCTGGCGCGGGCTGTTTCGGCTCTCAGTGATGGTTCGGGCCCTCGATCGCCCCAACACTGAAATGGCTAACTAACATCCTCAAGCAAAACACAATCTAAATGCTAAAACAACGCTGGGACAACACCTCAGGCTGCAGACAGACCAAGGAAGCAATGCGCTCACCCAATCTGAAAACAGCTGAATGCTATCTGCGACTTTCCCGGGGGAATCCGCGTCTTATCACAGGTATCCTTACGAGTCACTGTCAGCTAAGGAAACACTTATTTACTATGGGTCTGGTGGAAACCCCCATATGTAGAGCATGTGAAGACTAGGACGAGACAGTGGAGCATGTGTTAACCACCTGCCCGGCTTTCGCCTACCTTAGAGAGTCCATGCTAGGGAAGCTCTGGCCGAACATGACCAAAATTAGGGATACTCTTCCAAGCTTTGTGCTGCCCTTTGCTCGTCACCTTGGGTGGCTAAATGAGTGATAGAACCTAGTGAGGCCTAGGTGCTCTGGTCAATGATTTGATCACCCTTGTAAAACTCAATCCAGAGCCAGAAGGATATGTTATTTTTGACATTTTTATATATTTACTTGTTATATACAGGGTCCTGCAACAGTGCGTCAAGCTTTCCTAGCGCCTTTCTCGTAAGAGATAGAAAAAAATGTTTCATATAAAAATTTATTGAATTAAAAATCTCTATGCCGTAAAATTATTTTAAAATGTACAGGGTGTCCCAATTTTGCAGTATAACAAAAGCAAACATTTTTTTAAATGGAACACCCTGTATATTTTTTCATTTTATAATTTGGATAGTATTTTATAAATTGAACCTTTTTTTGGTTTTTAATTTCGATATGGCATTTCCGAGTTATTGACGTTTTTCTGAAAAAAATGTAAAAAGCGGAGGTTCACAAAAAAAATTATTCTGATGTATTTAAAATTTAACAAATTTTCTTTCTCCTATGGTTGGTCATAAGTACTGTTTATGTACCAGTGTTAAAAATTTTCACTTTTGAGGAACCCTGCCTTTGTATCAAACACGCCATTTTCTAAATTTTCAAATTGTCGTAACTCTTTTTTTTAAATGGAATCATATATTTTTTTAAATTTCATATTATTCTGCATCTAATTTCCTACAAAAAATATTAAGCATACCCTATACCTAAAAGTGATATTTTTCAAGATATAAAAACATTTATATTTCAAACGGTCCTTGAATACGAATTTGTTTTTCAATAGATAGCCATGACTGACAAAAATGCATCTGTCAATTAAACAATAAGTTTGGTATGTATAGTTGCATTGTATGTTAAGATTATAACAATGCAATTTTTAAAAATAATTAATTGATGTGATATATGCTACTGGAGAAAGTGGAATTAATTGTTTGCAAGCCTAAATAATGTATGCTCAGCGCTACCCAAATAGGCGAAAACAATTATTTTTCTTATTATTCGATTAGATTAGAAAGAAATGCCAAACTTTGCAAATAATAATTTGTCTAAACCCCATAGTTGTTGAGATATTTAATAGTTTTGACAAGAATAACTATTTAATTATACATACTTCTATGGACGGAGTTGCTCATTCTGAGGCAAAATAACTAACAAAATGTAAGTAAGTGTCAATATGAGATAAATAGAAACAGATAATACGATTCATTATTTTATTCCAAAGCCGTGAACAAAATTATTAATACAAAAGAGAGACGATACTACAGTAAATGTTCAAAATGTCTTCCATTTTCATTTAGGTACTAATTAATTCGCCCCTGCAAAGACCTTTCCACAATTCGTTGGTTCATATTCATTGGTGCTGTTGATGGTTCCTTATAAAAAAAATCTCTTTTGAGTATCCCCACAAGAAAACGTGAGGTTTTGTTAGATCCGGAGATCTAGCAGGCCATTTGGTGGGTCCATTCCTACCAATCTACTAGGCAGGTGCTCTGTCTCTTTGTTAAAACCACACCATATTTCTTGTTAGTTAGAGCATATTAGCTAACGTTCCGGGTAATTCAATTTGCAAGAAGTGCAAATACATAGGCCTATTGAGATGGCCCTCGAAAAAATGTGGACCTACTACATGGTTTCCAAAAATTCCGCCCCAGACATTCAAAGACCGCCGATACTGATGATCAACTTGTCTCATAAAATGCGGATTATCAGTTGTATAATAGTGAAAATTGTGCCTATTGACAGATCCGTTGTTATGGGATGTCGCCTCATCCGTGAATAAAATATATTGGAAAAACGCAAGATCCTCCTGTATTTTTTGTCTTCCCCAGATCAGTATTACTCAGTTCTTGATGTAGCTGAATATGATATGCATGATATCGATTTTTCTTCAGAATACTTTGTACTGACCTCTCGCTTATGCCAGTTCCTTCACCAATGTCTTTTTGGTTCACGTTGGGATGCTCAGTTGCTGTTAATAGCACTGAAATTTGGTTTTTTTCTTTCTTGTTTTTTTTTTTGTAATTCACACTTCCCATGTCAATAAATCTATTGAGTAAGTTCCTAAAACATTTCTCCTCCGGATGTCTTCTGCCGGGATAACGTGTGGTGTAATTTCTAGCCACCAATAAACAATTTCCAGCAGCCTCCCTTAATACAAAAATCGTATCGACTAGTTCGTTCTTTTCGAAATCCATGATGATAATTTGCTGTCTCTTTTACCGCGAAACGGAGAGAATCACTTTGCAAAAAATATCAGAGATTTACATGTCAAACTAATTGTTTAATTGACAGATGCATTTTTTTCAGTCATGGCTATCTATTCAAAAACAAATTCGTATTCAAGGACCGTTTGAAATATAAATTTTTTTATATCTTGAAAAATATCACTTTTAGGTATAGGGTATGCTTAATATTTTTTGTAGGAAATTAGATGCAGAATAATATGAAATTTAAAAAAATATATGATTCCATTTAAAAAAAAGAGTTACGACAATTTGAAAATTTAGAAAATGGCGTGTTTGATACAAAGGCAGGGTTCCTCAAAAGTGAAAATTTTTAACACTGGTACATAAGCAGTACTTATAACCAACCATTGGAAAAAGAAAATATCTTAAATTTGAAATAGAACATCAGAATAATTTTTTTGTGAACCTCCGCTTTTTACATTTTTTGCAGAAAAACGTCAATAACTCGGAAATGCCATATCGAAATTAAAAACCAAAAAAAGGTTCAAGTTATAAAATACTATCCAAATTATAAAATGAAAAAATATACAGGGTGTTCCATTTAAAAAAATGTTTGCTTTTGTTATACCGCAAAATTGGGACACCCTGTATATTTTAAAATAATTTTACGGCATAGAGATTTTTAATTCAATAAATTTTTATACGAAACATTTTTTTCTATCTCTTACGAGAAAGGCGCTAGGAAAGCTTGACGCACTGTTGCAGGACCCTGTATAAGATACCAGAGTGCTAACTTTAATACCAACCTGTAGTGTGATTATAGCAATTTTAAATAATTTAGTTTTGTTTAATGTTTAACATTTTTTTTCTAATAATAAAAATAATAAAATATTATATAAAGGGTGGTTCAACAATAAAGAAATAAGAGAAATAAAAAAAAACATTTTTGAATATTTCCGGGGGAAATAAAATAATATTATTTTTGAGATTAGGCTCTTAACTCGCTTATACATAATATATCTACGACCAACTTCAATTTCATAGATTTATGCTAAACTGGCACGTGATTAGCAATTATCCCAAAAAAATAATACATACAGGGCGATTAAAAAAGTTGATAAAAATATTGATTAGTTTAAAAAAACTTAATTAAAATAATAACACCTTTGAAGACACAGGGATAATGTCATTTTTGACATAATGCTTATAATTCGCTTCGTACATAAGAATTTTATATCAACTGGCGCGTGATTATAACCATACTTTACAAAATATTATAAACATTAACCCTTAGCTGCACCACTTCAATTTTGTAACATAATTGCACATGGGGTCTTCCAGGACCCCAAGTTGAAAAATTGCTTTAAAAATTCTTCTATCCTCTATATAGGACTACAGAACTGTACAAAAGTGTTAATTGGTATATTATGGGCTAGAAAAATCAGCTATACTAGAGAGTTAACTCTTTTCCCTCGAGGATTGAGAAAATAAGGTAATAAAATTCTTAAAATGCATTTTTCCTTTAAAATACGTAAAACTTTTATTTAGTTATATGAAGACTTGAAATTTTAGGTAATGGTGTATCTTATACTATATTAAAAAAAAAAAATACAGTACAAGGACTTCTTTGAAAAAATATTCTTGCAAAAAAAAACTACAGTCACAAGCAATGAAGACATAAATAATTAAAAAGTACTTTTAAAAAAGGATGGGGTCCTTCAGAACCCCCAGGTGCAGCTAAGGGTTAAGCATATTAAAAAAATAATAATTTTTCTTATTGATTATTAATTTTTTAAAAGACACTATTAAAGGGTTTTCGTGAACCTAAAATATTAAAATTAATTTTAAAATCGTTTGAAAATTAATTGAGAAAAATCTTGTATGTTTATACCAACCTAGCACTTGATTATAGACGTTTTTATAAAATGTTATATATAGAGTGATTAAAAAAAATTCATAAAAAAATATTTCATGTTAAAAAATTTAAAAAAAATGTAACTAAAACAATAACACATTTGAAGACTATCCTAAAAATTATAATAATAAAAACAAATTTACAATCGCTTAAAAAATAATGAAGATACTGCGATGACGTCATTTTTGACATAATGCTTATAACTCGCTTGTTACATAAGATATCCATGCGGTGATTTATACTGCGTAATTTTAGCTTTTTTGATTTTTTTTATATACAGGATGATTCAAAAAATAGAAAAATACATATTTTTTATTGATTGATTTTAAGAAACTTGATTAAAATAATAACACTTTTAAAGACTTCCAAATAATATAACAATAAAAGCAATTTTATAAACTAATGGAGATACTGGGATAATGTCATTTTTCACATTATGCCTATAACTCGCCGGCTACATAAGATATCGACCGGCTGATTTCATTTTCGCAATTCCGTACCAAGGGCACTTGATTACAGCCCTTTCTATAAAATATTATATATGATTTACAAAAAAACACAAAAAAAGTATTTCTTCTTAATTAATTTTTTAAAAATTTTAATTGAAATAACATCCAATTTTAGCATTTTTAATAACATATTAAATACAGTGTGATAAAAAAATATAAACATATATTATTAGTAGTAGTGTTTGGCTATCGACCACGTGGTCCTTTCGCCATGTATCATTTGTATATTTGTGTGTGTGTGTAAATGAGTTTGTTACTTTAAAGGATCACTCCCGTCACTCTAAAGCACCATTAATTGTATCCAAATGGTGAATGGTACCGGTCACCCATCCAACTACTGACGCGAACCAACTTTGCTGCACGTCAGTTCACGGCCATAACCGAATGCGCCACCACCGGCTTGTGATATTATTATGATTATTTTAAAAAGAAAGTTGATTAAAATAAATATAACTTTTTGATAACTATATTAATAATATAACAGATGTGACTGAATAACACGTGCCTAAGTCAAAAAAAGTATCAAAAAACAATAACTTTATAAATACATTTTAGAATTGTTTAAAATCTAATATTAACAGATATATTAAAATTGTTTAAAAACTAATAAAAATAGAGGGATAGCGTCATTTTTGACATTATGATGACAACTCGCCTAATACATAAGGTACCAAACACGGCAACTTTTTTCTAATTTTAAACAATCTGCCGTATAATTATAGAAAGTTTACAAAATATTATATACAGGGTGATTCAAACAACAAATATTTATATAATTGATGCTTGAAGCCCTTACTTTGTGATACATTTTTGAAAATTAGGACGATAAATGATTATTACCGATGACATTATCTTTAAATTTGCGTATAATCATAATGTCAAATATGACATTATCCCTATATCCGCGTTAGTTTTCGACCGATTTTAAAAATTACTTTTTCATTACATACCTTAATACAGTATGAATTTTGTAATTTAGTTTTAGAATTTATGTGTTTTACACAATGAACAATTTAAACTATTTGTATGTTAATTTATTTAAATTTTCTTTAATAAAAATGTAGTTTGATTAAATTATGTATTATAAAACTGAGGTTTGGAAAAAGGTGTCACTTCTTTTATTTCATTTTTAACTAGTGAAAAATTATATAAAAAAATTTTCACCTTGAAAACATTACAGACAATTGGTATTTATTTACGTCATTAAAAACGTCATTTGAATATCTTATGTAATAATCAAGTTATAGGGATAATGTCAAATATGACATTATCGCTCTATTTTTATTAATTTTCAACCAATTTTAAAAATTCTTTCACTACTGTATAGGTATACATAATATAATGCGAATTGTCTTTATTAGATTTCATATTTGTAACGGTGTCTATTTATTTAAAGAATGTTTTAATTTTTTGTGTAATTAAAGGGAACGGGTGGAAGTTGCATTTCGTGATAACAAAAACGAGGTTGATGGTGTTGGAGGGGCGAGGTGGTGTAGGGCGCAATATTTATGTTTTAATAAGGTGGCTGCAGGGCGCCGGCGCCGGGGGCCGAGGCCGAGGCCCGGGCCCGCTCTCGATGCAATAAGGAGCGGCATTAAATTCTCCGGCGGCGACGTTAATTGTGATTTGCGTTAAAATTTTAATTTTACTTAAAAGCGCCTTCTTTTCCCTACCACCCTTAAACAAGACCCCCCCCCCCCAACCTCCGACGCCCGTTCCGTTCTAATTAAATTTAAGAAATATTTCGTTAACATAAAATACACTATTTGAAATTGGAATATAAAATTTAAAAGTTTATTACAATAACTTAACCTTTAACTTTATAATTAGATTACTAATCAATTACATTTATTTAAAATTAAAATATTTTTATGCAACACAATTTGCACAATTTATTTAGCCGGCTAGTCGATGGAGGAAAATGCAGAATTTAATCAAAAATTTCCCTTTATTTATTATACTTTTAATGACCTGTTGGAAATACGGTAAATGAATGCTATTAGTGCATATAATTAAGTATCACACGCAGCGGATCCAATCCAGTTCTTCGGAACGGTTCTGTTGAGGAGCTCATCAAAGTTCATTGAATCTTAATGGGATTGATGTGCGGCGCGAGCGCGCAAAATCGACAGTACTTACACACTTCCGCTAGTCACAGGAATACATGCGCATCAGTGATAAACGTTTAAGAATAATAAATAACTGTCGCAGCGCCATCTATTGGTAAAGTATATATTTATATGTACATTTTGTTTAGTAATTACGAAAGAAATAAATACAGTCTCTTACAGTTTGCAAAAAAAAACTGATACAAATTTCCCTACAAAAAATTTTACACATACTTTGAAAAAATTGCAAAATAATTTTACTTCAACTAGTGTTCAAGATTTTAATACCAGAAAATCTAAAAACGTGCTCACGATTCAGATGTCCCTTTCGCAGGTAGAAAAACGGTATTTCAATACGCCTCTGGGCAAAACTGGTGCCAAAAGGGCGATCCATCGCGTTTTAAAGAAATACGAACGGCCCGAATTGATCCGCTTGATCGAACGTTTCGAATTTTACACCAATCAAAAATTATTTCGTATTGGTTTTGATTGGGAGAGGATTTAATGTAAATCGTTCATTGTGAATGTCGTCGTTCTCGGAAACGATTATAATTTCAAATGAAGAGACGGATCGGAGGAACATTGGAAAAATACCGTGGCGCGTCGTGTATATGGGCCACGTTTCGAACAAATTGATTTCACAATGACCTCGTTCCGTTCCCATTGCAATACGTACACATTTATTTATTTATTTATTTATTTACCTTGTGTTGCAACTATTAATAATACTCGGCAATAACAAAAACAACGACGCCAAAAAAACAATTGATGAAGTAAAGGACACAATGGATATTTCTTGTCCAAAAAACGTACAAAGAGATAAAATAAAAGTCATGGCAACCTTAACGTTTTATGAATAGCGGCACATTTACGTTTAATATTTACAGTATGATAGTCTCGTATCAGACCGACTGTAAATGTTTAGATTGTGAGGAAGGTTTGTCAGCGATCGACATCTTTGTCAACGTGAATGACTCGACGACACGCTTATCAAACACTGATATTCTGCGTATGTTTATTTAATTTTTAAGTTTATTTCAAATCGCTAAATAAGGTTGTGATCATATGGGCTTATCTCAAAAGATATAACTGGAAGAATTCTCAAACTTCTAAAAAATGGAATTTTGTGTGTGTTCTTGTGGTTTCAAAAGTTTTAATTCAATGAAATATTTAATATACTGGGTGAGTTTTTTCGAAGTTCTCTATGGGGATCTCGGAAACTATAAGAGATAGAGAAACGGTTAAATGGGGAAAGTAGTGTAGATTTACGAGAAGAATAAAATTCCACTTTCAAAGTTGTCAAAAAAATCAAGGGTAACTAGATATTTTGAAAAAAAGTAAAACGTGTCAATTTTTTCAAATCAATATATCTCGGTTATTATAACAGATAGAAAAAAACTATAAAGGACAAGGTTTTAGATAATTTTATGCAGATTAATAAAAAATAATCAGAAAATTTTTATAGCCATTATTTTCCGAGATATGACGCAAACTTACATTTTTTTAAATGGAAACCATAGTTGGCTATGACCTCATTCAAAAGGTATTTTTTTCTCTTTAATCCAATTTGACATACGACAAAGTTATTTCTAAAAATAAGTGAGTTATAGTCATTTTAAGTTTTATTTTAAATAAAAAATGGGTAGCCATGAAACAGATGAAAGTAAAACAATTGCAGTTCTTCTGTAAATCTACACTTCTTTCCCCATTTAACCGTTTCTCTATCTCTTATAGTTTCCGAGATCCCCATAGAGAACTTCGAAAAAAACTCACCCTGTATATACATATGGTACATTCACATCGACAATTTTTTTGAACATTTAGAAAAGTAAAGCTGTCATATTGATTTGTCCTAAAAACTATAACTGAGTGAATTATAAAATTAGAATTTTTAGAATGTTTTTGTAAGATTTAAAAAGTTGTTTTAATATTTTTTTCAAGTCGCCGAAATATTTTGAAATTATCCTAAAAGTAAAGGTTGTCCAAGTGGATAATCAAAAAAACTATAACTTGAGGGATTCAAAAATTTCTAAATTTGGAATTTTAAATATGTTTTCGGTAGGTTTAGAAAGATTCAAGTCGATGGAAATTCTTATATTTTTTTCACGCCAACAAAATAGAAAATTTTCTAAATCTAAGCCTGTTATCTTAGTGGATTATTCAAAAACTATAACTGTAAAGATTTTAAAATGAAAAATAAAATTAGAATTTTGATTTTATTTTTTGGGATATTTAGAAAGTTTAAAGCCACAATATTAGGTATTGTGCAGATGGACTATCAAAAAATTATAACTGGAGGTATTCCAAAATTACTAAATTTGGAATTTTAAGTGAAGTTTTGATAGATTTAGAAAATTTAAGTCAATGGTAGTATTTTTAGTAGTTGTAGTGGTGTTTGGCTATCGACAAAGACAAAGAGTTTTGATAGATTTAGAAAATTTAAGTCAATGGTAATTATTTTTAGTAGTAGTAGTAGTGGTGTTTGGCTATCGACCACATGGTCCTTCCGCCGTGTGATTTGTGTGTGTGTGTAAATGAATTTTACTTTATTTGTATCTAATCCAATTATTTTTGCTGCAGATTGTGTCCATTTGCTAATTTCACTTATGCCAACTGGCATATTTTTAAACCAAGGACTATTTTTGTCTATATTCCAATGACTATTAACAGAAATAACTGGTCTGCTTTAATGTTGTCTCCTTGTTTTGATATACGTTTTATAAATATCCGAACTGGACAATTATCAGGATTTTCCTTATTTGGGGCAAGTTTCTAAAATATGTTTTGAATCTCCCTGTCTTGTTTTTGAAAATATAGGGTTATATACGAGTCTTCCTGATAATATTCCGGTATTACTAATTTCATCTTTGAAATATTGAAGAATCACCGCTCCGCCAAGCTAATTCCACTGCTATAATGTGATACAAATTCCTTTGCAGTCCGTTTGGAGTATTTTCATCCCAGCACTGAATAAAATTTTTAGTTCTTCGGATGTCAATGGTATACAACACATTTTCATTTTTTCCGGGATACCTTGTAGTTGTTTTCTTTTCGTGTTTTTCGCATTTCTAGCAACTTGAAATAGTATATTTTTGAATGGATCAAAAGAGCGGTTATATTCGTTATAATATTTTTCTTGAATTAATTTTGCTGTATTATTCCAAATCGTTTTGATTACCATTTCAGATCCGCTTCCATCCGTTTTTCGCATATTGAAAGCCCAATCAGTGAGTATATCAGCAATTTGTTCATTTGACGTATTTTCTTCGAGGCAGTGATTACGTTCTTTACAAAATTCTGAGAACTGTTTCCAGACGTATTTTTTGACCGCGCGTTATTTTGGGGCGTTTGTGCTTCCACATTGTTTTTTATTTCACTTAAACTAAATTCTCCACACCGTTTTGGATTCATTTTAAACACTTTTATGGTACCTGGGAAACAGCCAATAGCCAAGTGAAATACAAAAACGAAAACACAGGACCTAATAAATCAACCTAGAGCCGAAGCATGAAATCGAAAACAGAGTTGTCAGTTATATATACAGGGTGTCCCACCGAAACCGTACATCAACAGTTTATGGACTTTTAGTGAATATATTTTTATGAAATTTTCATAGCTTATGTAATCAAGTGTGCTCTATTTAATTAAACCATTTTCAAGATTATACGACATCCGGTTATACCAGAAGTCAACACCAACTTCCTTATTTCAAATGGAATACTATAATTTTTAATACGTATTAAGATTCTACATAAAATTCTGTAAAAAAATTATTAAGGAACACGACGAAACGTCCAAATTTAAGCGTTTTCGAGATAATTGATATTAAAAATTTTGTGCTTTTTCAGAGTTCACTTTAAAAATACATATCTCCGACTAAAATAAAATTGAAGGATTCTCATTTATGTCTAGCTAAAATTAGAATCCTTCAATTTTATTTTAGTCGCAGATGCCTGACGATATCCAATGATGAGTTATTTTTGAAAAAAATAATATACAGGGTGTTCAAAATTTCAAACCACATTTGGTCAAAGTTAAACCAATATATCTCGTTTTTCTTAAATGGAACACCCTGTAAATTTTTACATATTCGGACGCAGAATTTAATTGTGCTTTGATCTATACCTATCTTCTTTACTTTTAAAGTTATTAACATGTTTCTAAAAATATGTCAATATTCTGTGTAATAAGAAAACAAAGTCCATAAACTTTTGATGTGCGGTTTCGGCGGGACACCCTGTACATATTTGAATCAATGATATAAGTGTATTTTATATTGAACGAAATAATCATAAAAAATATAATTATTCTAAAATTACTAAAATTGTAATTTTTAGTATGTTTTTAGTGGATTCAAGCAGTTTTAAGTCGGTGGTAATTGTTTTTATAGTTTTTTCAAGTCTCTAAAATATTTATAAATTTTTCAAAAAATAAAGATGTAATAAAAACAGATTATTCGAAAAACTGGAGATTATAAAATTAGTAAGATTGGAATTCGAAGAATGTGTTATATTAAATTTACCACTTGATAGCAATTGTTTTCATTATTTTTTCACGTCTCCAAAATATTTAAATGGTGATGTGGCCATCATATATTTTCTCGAAAACTATGAGGTTTAGGCAAAAAGGCAAAAAATAATTTGCTCAATTTTAAATTCTTTACAATTATTTGTTATATAAATTTCATTTGACTCCTATAGTTTATTATATATAGGCAATAAAATGTCAAAATTATTAACTTAAGAACTTATATAAAAAAAAACATGATTTAATAAAACTTGTTCAATTTATCATTCTCTTTAACTTTGTTTGAAAAGTTATGTCTTATTCTTTAAAATTTGTTTGAATAAATCTATTAAATTTTGCAATATTGTTATGTTTATTTATGTTTTACAACTTATAATTAAAACCGTCGCTAATGTTTTACTGATTGGAGGGTAAGTTAGAGGCTACCCACCCACCCTACATATACAAATTAACTTCAATTACTGATTGCCTCCCGGTTTGCAATAACTTTAACCCTTTCGCTCCGAACGACGGATATATCCACATCCACATGAAAATTCGCGAAGCCGAACGCCGGACATATCCGACATTCATATGATGGCCCTGTGAAGACGAACGCCGGATATATCCGACATGCCGATAAAATTGATTTAAGACTAAAAACTTGACCTTAAAAACTAAAGATTGACATTTGAAAACTAAATTTTTGAGACTAAACTCAAGAATTTAATACTGAAGTTTGAAGACTCAAAACTAAAGACTAATGTCTAAAAAATTATTATCTTGTTCTTTTTTGTACAAAAAATATTAAAATAAAAATAGTAAAGATACACAAAGGAAAGAAATAAAAGGGAATAAACTCAACACTTAAGTGTCAAAATTGAAGAAAAAGACTAAAGTTTGAAGAGAAAATGTTCAAATCTGGAAATTTAAAATTTAAGAAAGAAGAGTAAAGATTCAAAATCAAAGAGCAAAACGTTAACCTTTAAAAATCAAGATTTAAAACTAAAAACTTGACTAAAGATCGATATATTCAAACTAAAGTTTTGAGACTACATTCAAGAATAAAAACTCAAGAGTTAAACTCGGAAGATGAACGACTCAAAACTAAAGACTAAAGTAAAATTAATATTTTCATTCTAACCTTTTATTGAAAAAAAAAGTAAATATTTATGAAGGAAAAAATAAAAAGAGGAATAACTCAATACTCAAGTATGAAAATTGAAGATAAAGGCTAAAAGATTGAAGAGTAAAAGTTCAAATCTGGAAATTTGTAAGATTTAAAACCTAAAAACAAAAGGTGAACACTAAAGACTAAGAACTCACAAGTATAGAATAAAGACATAAAACTAAAAACTGAAGAATTAAGACTAAGGACTTATGCCTGAAAACAGCAATTTTCTTTCTTTCTACTTACTTATTTAAGACAATAGCAATTCCTTTATACACTTTCTTTTAAATCGCCAAAATATTTAGATTTTTTTAAAGCAAGGCAAAATAGCACCGGAAAGGAAATTATATCAAACACTCTAATTTTAAAATTACAAAAATTTAAATGTTTACCTGCTTTTAGTAGATTTTAAAAGCCAGGTTAATAAACAGACGAATCTCGTTTCGGACTTTGGTTTAGTAAAAGGGGAGAAACGTTGTTTCCATCCGGAAGAAATTCGTCGCATTTAGAAGCTGCAATTTCACGTGCCTCGGCCAGAAAAAGTCGACTTCCTATGCAAAGAGTTATCCAGATCGAAGAAAGTTTCTGATTAGCAGGAAGGAACACTGCACGGAATTTATTCCGAACGATAGTTTTACCTTTCTCTTTCCTGCGCCGCACGTCGCACCGAAATTATTTGTAAAAGTTTGTGTGTGCTTGTACCACTCACCAAAGGGTTGAATGTGTTTATTATTACATCGATAATAATGCGAATTTGAATTTGTCTGGTCCCAAAAAAATGTAGTTATAGCGGTGTGAAAGCTTCCTTGTTATGGTCAGAATGAAAAAGAAAGAAAAACGAAAGCCCGTTTATTTTATTTATTTATATTTGCGTTCGCGCATTTTTGTCGAAACGAAATTTCGCCTGGATGTCATGTTTAGTGAACGCGCGCTGGCACCGATATAACGAGGAAAAATGGCGTTTCTTGAATACGTTTAACCCGTAGAGGTCAGCTTTCAGGAAGTGTTTTGTCGCAGAGATAAACATCCTCGACGAGTAATTTTTTTTCGAGTTGTTTTTTTCCCTTGTTTCCTACGAGAAATTGTATTCCATATGAGACGAATTTCACAAATCTTTAATATCACCAAAATAGAAATAGTGACAAGTAAAATCAAAAGATAATGCTTTAATAAGTTGATTTGGATTAAGGCAAGAAACAGATAAAAACTCTACTTATCATCTAGAATTTAAATGTTATTAAAAATGAAATCTTTATTTTGATGATGGAAACAGAAACTTTGAAGAACAAATAAGGAACCATCAAAATTACATGAAATTGATTGAACAACAGATTTTGACAACCAAAAAAAAACAATACTTCCCCTATATAGTATATATATAAATAAAAATGTATGTATGCAGAATCGTTATTATATTGAAGTTGATGACCATTAATTTCAAGAACGAAATTGAAATTATCGATTTTTAAAGGCCAAAATATGAGTTAAAGAAGAAACTTATTTTATATGGATCAAAAACTTTATTTTAACGATTAGAAATGAAATTTTAACGATTTTATAACCTTCGTTTTGAGTAAGGATGTTTCTTTTCAAAGTTGTATAATGATTACATATGATTATTAGAGAAAGGTATGATACGAAATAATATTGATTAGCGCAACTGGGGAACTTCGTTTCGGATGGAAAAGAGAAACGATCGATTGGCACGTTCCAGTGCAACGGTTTATTATTGTAGTGTTACACTTCCCATGATTACGAGATGGAAAAAAATAACTTTCTAAATGAGACTAGATCCGTGCGGATTCGGAAAATTCGTAAAATTTTGATGGAAATAATTGAATTATTTTACTAAAATTATTTGCATGTGTTTTTTTTCCCTTTACGAATCGCACGCTTTCGAATTGCGACACATTCGAGAGTCTCGGGTTCGTTCCTCTTTCGCGCCGCGTTACGTGAATCGGATCACTCACTTTTATTATTATTATATTTTGCATACAATTGGCCGCTGTTGTCGTTCGGACTCTTCTTTTACGAAACCGTTGGTTATTGAGTCACAAAAATTCGAACGACGAGCGTATTTTAAAATGCCCAACAATCGAATCGATTGTTATGGCAATGAACCCGTTTTTTGATACCTGTGTTGTACCGTGTTGGACGTCCGAGTCCATCCAGCCATTTCCGGTGACTCACTAAAATATTTTATACGATCCTAAGGCGTGGTGTGGTCTCAAAAAAAATTACAATTGATTTCATTTTTATGGGCTAAATTTAGATTGAAGATTGTATACAATGCGTACCCCAAATAGATAACGCCAATCAATTGAAACATCCGTTCTAAAATTTACTATCCTAAATTATGTGTATGTTCTGAATTATATTCCGTAGAGGGAGGTAGCATCGTCGTCCGGTGTCAAAGGTGACCCTCAGACCGGTAACGTCGCGGACAAAAGGCATGAAAAAATTTAAATATTAATAAGGAGACCTCAGCGCCTTCGGATTTATCGCTTCCTCCGCAGAATGGAACGATACTTTTGTTACAAAACATTGACTCTTTTTTTGGTTCTCTTTCTTCGCGATAATGGTAAACTGTTTGAACAAGCGATGAAGAAAAACAAGAAAATATTTTTTTTAGTATATTTGATGAATGTATTGAAATTTAAGCTTCGACTTCTTTAATCGGTGAAGATAGGGAACCGGAAACAATTAATGTCCAACGGTGATTCAGCCGCGAAAAGTCGTCGCCAACGTCGACTGCGATTTATCTTTTACTCGTTCACGCGCGCTCTTTCTTTCTAATGCGGCGCGTGACAGTTTACTTCAGGCACAACGGGGCCATACCGCACCGATGGATGAGGATGAGGAGGAGTAGGAGGAGGAAGACGACCAGAAAGAGAGCGAGAGAGATTGTGGAGGTGACGGAGGGGGACCTGTTGTGGACCCCCCGCGCCCTCTAGCGCGCCGCTCAATGAGCAAAACGCATAATCAAGTCGGCTTTATCAAGCCGAACGGTATCTGGACGCGCGGACGTTGTTTTTAAAACAATCTCGCAAAGAAAACAAACGATAACAAAAGTTATTTATGAGAGACTGGAGGTGGAGAGTAGCTAAAACCTGTTTTGTCACACGTTATTATTTGTATTCTTCGTACCTCACAGCTCAAATCATAAAACTACAATACTTCAGAATGTTTCGACGAAGAAACTTACTACGTGCACGCTGCTCTGAATGGTGTCCTGTTGTTTTTTGTCTTTGGGCTTAGCCGGCCTCTTCGTCTTCTGATCTAGGTACCTCTGCTTGAGCTGGAGGGTGTCCAAGCTGTTCTGCTCGCAGAGCTCGTTGAAGGATTGGCCGAAACGAGGCATACAGTCGCTCTGGCGGCGCCTATATGACTCTATTCGACGTCGGAGCCTAAAACCAATTAAAACAAACAATTAATCACTTCATTCAAAAAAAAATTGTACAAAATTTTGTTGGTGTATAAATTATTATTTTTATCTTTTGTTTGTTATATAATGTGAAAATTCCATCAAAATCCCTTTGGGGACTATAATATAAATTATGAAAAACTAGTTGAATGTTGCAAAATTTTCATTGAATTGATTTTGATGGAAAATTACTGGGAATCTAACGCTGATTTATTCGTTTTTATCTTTTACTTTCCACCACAGTATGTTTCTTTTACGATGTAAAAATTTCATCAATATTCCTTTAGGAATTATCCTGAAAATCATGAGATTTTAGGTGAATGTTGTAGCATTTTCATCGAATGAATTTGAACGAAATTATTGGAAACTTAACGCTTATTTATTGTTTTTATCTTTGGTTTCCAACCAAATTAAGTTTATTTTAAGGTGTGAACATTTCTTCAAAATCCTTGTAGGGATTATCCTGGAAATTATGAAAATTTATTTGAATATTGCAAAATTTGTATCGAATTGATTTTGATAGAAAATTACTGGATTAAGGCTGATTTATTCGTTTTTATTCTTTTATTTTCAACCAAAGTATGTTTCTTAGACAGTGTAAAAATTTCATCAAAATCCCTTCAGGAATGATCCTGAAAATTATGAAAATATAGTTAAATGTTGCAAAATTCTCATCGAATTGATTTTGATGGGAAATTTCTAGAAACTTAACGGTGATTTATTCCGTTTTTATTTTTTGTTTACAATATGAGTACGTTTCTTATAAGATGTGAAAATTATATCAAAATCGATTATCTTGAAATTCAAAAATTTAGTTGCCTGTTGCAAAATTTTCAATGGCATTATTTTGATGGTTTCTAAAAAACTGAGGCCGAAATCAAATCAAAAATGGTTGAATTAGGATTTTTAAATTTAGAGATTATACTGGGGTTTCTAGGAAGATAATATATGGAAGTTGAAGGGGTTTTTTTGGAGAATTTGTCTAATAGAAATGGAAGGCGTTCTTGAATGGGGATAACTAAAGTGGTATCATAGAGGAGCTGGTTAGAAGAATTGTGTAAAGGATTGAGAGGAAGTCGAAGTTTTGTTAGGGTACGGAGGGTTGTTCGCTCGCTAACTTCAATATTGCAGGAGGTTGAATTGCTGAGATTGGGATAGAGGACACAACCATAGTCAAGTGGGTGACACATCATCTTATATATTTTTACAGCTGTTCTTGTGTGTATAACATTGTTTTTGTATGTTAAACTTCTAAAGCATTTTGCTCTAGAAGTAATTTTACCTTTTATTAAGGCAGTATGTTTTTCGAAATTGATTTTTTGATCTATGGTTTTGTATATTTAACGGAAACTGAAGAAGGGATCATAGTTAGGGTAATAAAGTCTTTGTGAGGTGAATTATTGATGCGATGATAAGGAATTAGTATAGTCTGTTCGTTGGATCTTTGGTCGTACGTCACAAATTATCGCTTCGAGAAACGACGCAAAAACATTCAGTCTGATAAAATAAACCAAATGCGTTAGAAAAAGAACGCACTGTAAAACTTTCGTCGTTTTTTGAAGCGATAGTTTGTGACGTACGACCAAAGATCCAACGAACAGACTATAGTTGTGATCAGGAGTCAATCAGCTTTTGAAGGAATTGAAGGGCTTCTGCTAGTGTGGGTGTAAGGCTGATTTATTCGGTTTCTATCTTTTGTTTACAACTGGAGTGTGTTTGTTATAAGGTGTGAAAAAATTATCAAAATCCCTGTAGGGATTATCCGGAAAATTATGAAAATCGAATTGATTGTTGCACAATTTATTAACATTAACATTGATTTACTCCGATTTTTTTGTTTTGTTTCTGATCTTAATATGTTTGTTATAAAGTATAAAACTTTCATCAAAATCCTTTATGGATTATCCTGAAATTTTTTTAATTAAATTGAATGTTGCAAAATTCTCGTTAATTTGATTTGGATGAAAATAATTGGAAACCTTGTGCTGATTTATTCACTTTTTTTTTCTTTTATTGTTAACCTGAGTATGTTTGTTATTAGGTGTGAAAATTCTATCAAAATCCCTTCAGGGATTATCCCAAAAATATGAAAATCTAGTTGAATGAAGCAAAATTTTCATCGACTCAATTTTAATGGAAAATTTATTCAATTTTTATCTTTTATTTTCAACTTAAGTATGTTTGTTATAACCTTTGAACATTTCATCAAAATCCTGAAAATTATGAAAATCTAGTTGAAAAATTCTGATCGACTTGATTTGGGTAGAATGATTGAAAACTAATATTAAAAAAAATTCTTGAAAACTTTTGGATGTAAATTTCATATTAATTTTGTGTAAATTTCCATTCCACCCAGCAACAACGTCCAGCCCATATATTACAACACACATTCCAAGAATGAATCATTTCCTGGACGATAAGATAAAGCCTCTGTGACGAATCGAAGGTGGATTTCGATAAAGCAACCAAAAACAATAAACGCTGATTAGAAATAAGAAAAAAATGACATTGAGTAACCATGATGATTACTATTAAATTAACAAGTAGAGACCCCTAAAAATACAAACATGTAATCGACACTTTCAATCGTCCATCCCTTCCCTCGAATATTCCATTGAGCACATTCAGGCATTAGCCCCCATTGTTGGGCCCCTCTTTGAATACATTAAGGTCTGGCAACACCTGCACCCCATAAACTAACTGTTTTCTATCAGTCTGTACCACGTGAATATAGTTTTTGGTGCAGGTCTCGTTATAAATTGTGTTATAATATCTGCAGCATCTCACCAGCGTTAAGAAATTCGAAGTCGTTTCGCAAATAAATGTGCAGAATGTAAAGTAGAGCGCGATGTGCCAACAACAACCAAGCAACCAACCTCTTTGGTTGTTAGGTGTGTCTGTTGTGAAAGAATGCACCGTTTACTATCTATTCGCAATTCGCTCGCCTAGAAAGAAAGAGAGAGAGAGAGATCGGGTCGTATTATTCAAATTGAATTTCCTCCGAGGTCGTCATCACCTTCATTATTTTTCCCATGAATACGGGGAAAAAATAATAATAATCAAACGACGTTCTCGGTGTGTAAGACCGGTTTCCATCATGACAAGTGCAAAAAGTTTGTACTCGTGTATTTCGAAATCGATTTAATCAAATGTTTCTATATAGGATAGGAAGTCGTCCCCTTGGCATTTCTGCATAGCTTCCGGTACGAAGCCGACTTTCGTGTGCCATTGAATCAAATCATTCTTTCGTCAGTGTACATTTCAACATACAACACGACCAGCCGACCGAGAAAGACCAAACTGGTTATATTGCGTAACGCGCTCTTCCAAACATCTCACCGATTTTTATTCTTCCTTCCCCATATTACCATTTTGAGAGAATTTTGAATTATTATTTAGAAATTATGTACTGAGGTAAAAATTTTGCTTAGGTGCAATCGAGTGTGATGATTGGAATTAAACGAGCGACCGCCTGTCTGTGCCAACCTACACCTGCACACACGGACACCGACGTGTCCATAGGTTGATTACCTTGGAATTGGATGGGGAAAAAAGAGTAACACAACGCTACGTGCATAGAACACACACACCTATCCTGGATATCGACCGAAAACGGCGGATTTTGTTGCAGCAAAAGGAAAGATAGATGATTTCGTGTGACGCATAGTCGCTTCGCCCCAACTATAAACACGAGGAGGGCCGCAGAGCAACACCGAGGGGCGTTCGTCTCTTTCTCGCCCCACCGGAGGTGGCTCTGTTCATCTCTCGTGCCTCCACATATTCTTCAAATTACCCCGCAGCTTAAACAAACACGCATTAAAATTTTAAGCCTGCCAACGTACTTTTTTCCCCACTTTCTTTATGGATCCACGAAAACGCCGGATGCGGTTTAACACTGTCTACCTTTCCTATATTGAATACGACTTGAGTAAACTACTTTAAAATCCAATCAGTAAAAACGTATCTTTTAAAATACCCATTAACAATTGACGTAGGTTACCTGGAAACAAAATGACAACGTTGGAAATTCAAATTGAAATATGTATTAAAAAATATAAATGCTCATTAAAAAAATTATAAAAAATTCACCTCTAGATAATCGGCAATTTTTTTTTAAATCAATCAGTAACAACATGGTTTTGGAAACAGTGAAACGATTGACGTACGCTATTAAAAAACAAAATTGCAACCTGCGAAACTCAAACTGAAAGAAAAAACAAACAATGCAGTCGCTGATTTAAAAATTCATATGAAAGAAAACACCGGCACAAGTCGCTTAAAAATTTCAAAATCACATCAATAATAACGTATTTTTGAAACAACAATTAACAATTGGCGTATGGTACTTGGAAATTTAATGATATTTTTTCAAGAAAGTGCTCTACCATACAACACAAGGTGCGTTATTACATTCCTCACGTATTCACATATGTGTGAGTTAATGAACTCAACACTAGAGTGGATGATAAGGCCGTCTGAAAGAGAGGAAACGTATGGGGCTTAATTGCATTTTTATCACTTCATTGGCTCTGCTGTAAATGTGAAGCCTTTCTTCTCTGTAGTCGTGGAAATTTTTCTCGACATTAACATTCCACGATTGAAATTTTTGTCATCTAATCTATCCAGATTACTTATAATAATAAATATTTGCCTACACCATGTACAAAAACACTGCGTGCAATTTCCAATCTGAAAACTAATGTTTGGAGATAACGAAAATTCCAATTGGTTCCCCCGGTTGGAAGAGATAAGGCGAAATATTTTCGTTGATAAGGACGTGCTATCTATAAACGAATACATCAAACTCTGTCGTAATTAAAGAGAAATTTCAACTTTTCGCCAAGTGGTTTTAATAGGAAGTAACACGTCTATTAGTTTTAATTGCGGCCAATAAAAATAAACGTCAACAAAGAAACGCAATGAGAACAACACCCACGATTTCTCAAACTGAATAAGATTCCTTTAATAAAATTGTCTATATCAAATAAATTATTAATTTCTACTTTTTTATTGTAAAATATTATTATCGATATATGCCTTTTACCTTTCGGCGCAGGCGTTGTTTGTAAATATGTATCTAATTAATTGTTCTCGTATAGGCATAATAACAAAGCGAGGACGTTTTCTATACCATCCAGCCATCCATCCGTAATGGTGAGCAATTTAGGAATTGTCGCCGCTCATTTCGCGAGGCAATTAGGTCACTTATTACAGCTAACTTTAAAAATAAACACCAAGCCATCGTCCAAACTAATAAGGAAGTGGCGTCGCGGGGAAAATCCTTGAAGTTATCTATCCATTCTGCTTAATTTAATACCCATAAACGTAAATAATTCAAATCGAAACACGTGAGGTAACTTGTTTTAGAGAAAGAAATGGAATTAGTTTATGGTTAGATTTAATTAATGTAGCTATCCATCGTTAATTTACTAATTTTATCATTATCTGCAATTATTTTTTATATAATTTTTATACAACAAAAAATACGTCAAAAGTTACTTGTCACTGTGTAATAATTTATATATCCTTTACATATAAAAAAAATCTGATGGATTATTAAGACCATCACCCTTAAGCCTTAATGAAGAAAACATATACGTATGCTAGCTGATAATGCTAAGACGCCTTAAAGTAATGTAGGGTGGGTGGGTAGACAATATCCCACCCTCCAATCACTATAATATATACTATTGTCCGATATTAATATATAACTAATAAACACAATTATTCCTGTCCTACCCTTAAATTTTCATATAACAGAAACAGGTTTATTAAACAATACATTTCAAGTTTAAATTTATTTACAAACAAATCCCACCCTTCAATTTTTATAATAGAAACAAATTACTAAAGTATCTATTAAAAATACATATTTTAGATATTAACATACTTATGATCAAAGATATAATCAGTACGACTCTCGCGTATATTTAAAAGATTGAAGGGTGGGATAGTGGACACCCACCCACCCTACATACATTTTAACTCCAGTCACTACAACGCGCTCGATCTCATAAAACAACAACATTTTCACTGTTGAATTAAGAAATTAAACAAAATATTCGAGCGCAAAATTAAATCTATATGTATGATAGGTGGGTTGCCACTAAAACGACTAAAAAGTACTTAAAAGTGGGTTGCCACTAAAACGACCAAAAAGTACTTAAAATAACTTTAGAATCCCTCTAATTGTAATTTCTAAAACCACCAAAAAGTACTTTTTGGAATTTTTAGAATAAATAACTTTAGAATCCCTCTAATTGTACTTTCTGGAATAATTTAGCCAAATCAAGAATAAAACATTACTTTTGTAAAAAAATTTAAACCTTTTGACGATGTAAAAAATTTAAAAACAACTGCTAGCGACTTAAACTTTCTAAATCCATTAAAAAAACATACTAAAAATTGTAATTTTAGAATTTCTCATTATTGCTTTTTTGGATAATCGAATGTAATTGGTTACACAATTTTCCAAAAATAAGGCTGTACTCTCATTTGATTATCCGAAAAACTATAACTTGTGGAATTCCAAAAAACCTAAAATTGGAAATTTGAATATGTTTTCGATGGATTTGAAAAGTTTCTGGTTGTTAGCAATTGTTTTTATATTTTTTCCAAACGTCTCCAAAAATTTAGAAAAGTAAAGTTATTTTTTTTACATTAGCTTATTCCAAAATTTATAACTAAAGGGATTCTAAAATTGTCAAAAATTGAATATTAAATATGGTTTTGACGAATTTAGAAAGTTTTAATTCGGTGAGAATGGCTCTTATTTTTTGTACGTCACCAAAACCTTCAAACCTTATTTTTTTTTAAATTTTCTAAATATTTTGGAGACGTGGAAACAATATAAATCCATTAAACAGCTACTCAAAAATCCAGCTTTAGTAGTTTTAGAATCCTCCCAGTTATAGATGCTGAGATAATGTATATATAGCTTTACTTTTTGAAAATTTATTATTATTAAATACTTTGGAGGTGGGTTAAAAAATAAAAACAATTTCTATCGACCCACAACTTTACAAATCTAAAATAAACATACTCAAATATCCAATTTTAATAATTTTAGATCCCCTTAGTAATATTTTACGGGATGATTACAACCTTACATTTAATAAATTCTAAAAATTTTGGACACGTAAAAAATAAAAACAATTGAAATCGACTTAAAACCACCCTAACCAAACTCCGACATCCCCTTAATCCTCTACACAATCCATCTAATCAGCTCCTATATGACACCACTTTAGTTATCCCTATCCTAGAACGCCTTCGATTCCTATTAGAAAAATTCTCCAAAAATCATTTCAACTTCCATAGATTATCCCAATATTGTCTTCCTAGAAACCCTAGTATAAACCCTAAATTTTTAAAAATCCCAATTTAACCATATTTGATTTCATTTCATCATTTCATCCTTTTACGCATTAACGACTGACGCTATATGACTGGACAGCACAAGGCAGAAAGACCTTTGACGAACTAATTCAACACATCATTCATTATTTATTATTTAAATGTAAACATGTGTAAAGTTTGTCAATACAAGTGTGTATTATTATTCGACTTAAAACTTTTTAAATTCACCAAAACATCAAAAATTCAAATGTTTTTAGAATCCCTTCAGTTATAATTTTTGGAATAATGAAATAATAGCTTCACTAAAAAAAATTGTTATTGTTATTAATTTTGGAGAAGAAACAATTGTCAGCTACTTAAAAGTTTCCAAATCCCTAGAAAACATACTTAAAATAGCTTTAATTTTGGAGTATTTTTTCAAGATTTTAGTTGTAGAAGGAAATATAAAACAATTACTAAAGACCAAACTTTCAAAATCCATCAAAAACTTGTTCAACATTCTCATTTTAGTAATTCTAAAACCCTTTCAGTTTTTGGGATAATCCAATGTGATAATGGCTTTATTTTTTTTGGAGATTTTTTTAAAGGTTTTGACGTGGAAAAAATATTTAAAAAAATAATTGCCAACAACTTGAAACTTTCAAAATCAACCAAAAACTTATTTAAAATTATAAATTTACTAATGGTAGAAACCTAATAATTATAGTTTTTTAGGATCATCCAACGTGATAATAGCTTTATTTTTGGAGAATTTTTTAAGATTTTGGCGACGTGAAAAAATATAAAAACAATTGCCAAAGATTTTAAATTTTCTAAATTCGGCAAAAACATATTTAAAATTAAATGTTAACAATTTTAGAATCCCTTTAGTTATACTTTTTGAAATAAGCTAATGTAAAAATAGCTTTATTTAAAAAAAATCTGGATAATTTGGAGACGTAGAAAAAAAATAAAAACAATTGCCAATAAAAAAATATATTTAAAATTACAATTTTAGTTACTTTAGAATTTCTTCACTTATATTTTTTGCGATAATCAAATGTCATTACAGCCTTATTTTTTGAAAATTTTCTAAATATTTTGGGGACGTAGAAAAAATATAAAAAAACAATTGCCAATTACTTAAATCTTTCTAAATTCGCCAAAAACATATTCAAAATTCAAATGTTAATAATTTTAGAAACCCTTCAGTTATAATTTTTGGAATGTAAAAATTGCTCTACTTTTGAAAAATTTTCTAAATATTTTGGAGACATGAAAAAAACATAAAAACAATTACCAACGGCCTAAAATTTTGCAAATCCATCAATAACATACTCAAAATTCCAATTTTAGTTATTTCAAGATTTTGGCGATATAAAAAATGTAAAAACAATCATCAATAAAACATACTCAAATTTTCAATTTTAGGGCTCTTATAATCCCTTTATTTAGTTTGTGATAACAGCCTTACTTTTAGAAAATTTTCCAGAAATTTTATCAATATGAAAAAAAAAAACAATTGCCAACGACTTAAAACTTTCTAAATCCATTAAAAACATAATCAAAATTTTAATTTTAGTAATACCTCCAATTATTATTTTTGGAAAAATCCAATGAGATAATAGCTTTACCTTTAAAGAACTTTCTCAAGATTTTGGCAATATGAACAAATATAAAAACAATTCCAATCGACTTCAAACTTTTTAAAATACACAAAAACTCAAAATTGTAAAATTAGTAATTTTAGAATTTTTCCGGTTATTGTTTCTACGATAAAGAATTATAAAAAACAATTGTCAGTGACTTAAAGCTTTCTAAATTCGCCAAAAACATATTCTAAATTCAAATGGTAACAATTTTAGAAATACTTTAATTATAAGTTTTGGAATAAGCCTATGTAAAAATAGCTTTATTTTTGGAAACTTCTCTAAATATTTTGGAGACGTGGAAAATACATAAAAACAATTGCCAACGATCTGAAACTTTGGAAATCCATCAAGAACATTTTCAAAAATCCAATTTTAGTTATTTTAGGCGCCTCCAGTTTTTTTTTCTCAAGATTTGATATAAAAAATATACAAAAACAATTACCATCGACTTGTAACTTTCTAAATAATCAAAAAACATACTCAAATTTTGTAGGGATTATCCTCTACTTATAGTTTCTGGCTTAATTCAATGTGATAACAGCTTTATTTTTAAAAAAATTCCAGCAATTTTGTCAACACGAAAAAAAAACAATTGCCAAAGACTTAAAACTTTCCAAATCCATTAAAAACCTATTCAAAATTTTAATTTTAGTAATACCTCCAATTATTATTTTTGGAAAAATCCAATGAGATAATAGCTTTACATTTAAAGAATTTTCTCAAGATTTTGGCAATATGAGAAAATATAAAAATCGACTCGAAACTTTTCAAAATACAGAAAAACTCAAAATTGTAATATTAGTAATTTTAGAATATTTCCAGTTATTGTTTTCTAATGATAAAAAAATATAAAAAACAATTATCAATGATTTTGGCGACGAAAAAATATAAAAACAATTGCCAAAGACTTTAAACTTTTAAATTCGCCAAAAACATATTCAAAATTCAAATGTTAACAATTTTAGAAACCCACATCATTTTTGGAATAAGTCAATGTAAAAATAACTCTACTTCTAGAAACTTTTCTAAATATTTTGGAGACATGAAAAAAATATAAAAACAACTTCACAAATCCATCGAAAACATATTCAAAATTCCAATTTTAGTTATTTTAGACGTCCCCTAGTCTTTTTCTCAAGATTAAAAAATTTAAAAACAATTGCTATCGACTTGTCACTTTCTAAATTATCAAAAAATAATTTTCAATTTTAGTGCTTTTATAATCCCTTAACTTATAGTTTGTGGCTTAATCCAATGTGATTGACAAAATTTATGGAAAATTTTCTAAAACTAAAACTTCCCAAAAATTTTGTCATGTAAAAAAATCCACATATTCAAAATTTTAATTTTAGTAATCCGACTAATTATAATTTTTGGAAAATCCAATGAGATAATAGCTTTACTTCTCAAGAATTTTCTCAAGATTTTGGCAATGTGAAAAATTATAAAAACAATCCCAATGAACTTGAAACTTTCTAAAAATACACAAAAACATACACAAAATTGTAATTTTAGATTTTTTCCAGTTGCTTAAGATAATTCAGACATTTAGAAAAAGATTAATGATTTTGTAGAAGCAAAAACAATTGTCATTAACTAGAAACTTGCAATATATCAGAAACAAACCCAAAATAGTAATTTTGGTAACAAATAAAAAACTTTTTAACAAACTCAAATAGTTTGATAATAACAAATTAAAATTGTCGAAACTAAAGTCACTAAATAAAGTCCGTGTTATACAAACAAAGTTAAAAAAGTTTTTTATTTGTGAATAATTATGTATAACGAAGTAGAAGCCTCCAGCGTTAACAATTTTTGGTAACTTTAGAATATCCTCAGTTAAATATTATTATTATCGTGTGAATTCGATGTGATTACAGCCTAAATTATAAAAAAATCTAAATATTTTGCAGATGTAAAAACTATAAAAACAAATGCCAACGACTTGAAACTCTTTAAATCCATTTAAAAAAATGAATAAAGTAATTTTAAAATCTCTGTAGTTATAATTAGTTATTACTGTTTTATTATCAAAATAAATAAAAATTAGTGTTAGCATTCATTTTGAAATATTATAAACACCTACGCTTTTTATATAAACTAATTAGATTATCATTAAACTCACCTGTCTACGACGGCCTGCCTTTTCGGTGGTATGACCTCTTGATGCAGCGGCGACAATCCCGGCTGCTGGGGGGCTACGGGGGGCACACCACCCTCTACACAACCCCCCTGGCCGGAGCCTCCTCGCTCCAGCGTGAAATCCCTAACGGATCCGCATTACATCGCGCGGTGCAACGGGGCCCCCTCGTCGACCACCGGGAGGAGGAAATCGGCGCCCCCTTCTTCCTCACAAGCACATAATCCATACAACGACGATGAAACAACAAAAAAACGCGAGTGCACCACCAACACCACCACCGTTATGTTCTTGTTAATATGTTCTTTTTAATTATTATCTTTTGTTTCAGCGTTGATATTTTTCAAAACTTCACTGCGTCGTGTCCATGTGCATCTTTTCAAATTCGCACCGGTCGCGTTCCATCGGAATCAGATGTAAACACACACACACACACTCAAAAGTTCACTGCACCGAAATAACAGGTTGTTCGGCACGCCGAAAATTTCCTAACCTAACAAATCGTTTGTTTCTTTACATCCTCCTCCGCACACTCGATCTCGTTATTAGTTTTTCTCTGGGATCACCGTTTCTTAACTGGAAACTGTTAACACCGACGAGTTTTATTTTAATTTTTTTCGTTTTACTTAAAGGGAATACGGTAACGGCACGCGCTTTTATCTATCCAGCGTCTTTATCCTGACCGTGACGGTCGTGCCGATTTTATTTTAAATCGTTCACGCTGTACCTGCGTTTGTAATTTAAGATGAAGGTGCACGGCAGTAACGGCGCTGCAGACGGCTTCAGTTTGACTGAACGGCAGCCATTTTTCAACGGCGTGCCACTGCTGCCACCTGTCACGAGTAAATCGCGTGCGGCGATTGTTTACGAAAGGTGGCGATCGGACACGAAACGGTCGGAAAATCTGTGGAGTATCTAAAGTTGCCGAACGGGGAAATCACATAATCGCTTATTAAATCTAATCAACGAAACAGTGGCGTAACCGACGGATGGGTAGGAAGGTAAATGACGAAACAAAATATACGATTTTGTTTATTTATTCTGCTTTTTTTATTTGATGCAATTGTTTAAGTAAATTTGTTTATTTTAAATGTTTAATTATGGAGGAGTCAACATTTATTTTATGTTGTATTAAGCGATAGAGTACCTAAATGTTTAACCAAATTGTCGCTTATATTATTCAGGTTGGAGAGTGGGATAGAGGACACCCACCCACTCTACATATGTATTTTTACATACACCACTGTCAAGTAGACTTCTAATCTATATAATATAAGCGAGAATTTAGATTTATTTTTTATATATTTTTTTTATTGAGTCGAATAATTCTTTTTTTTTTCATAATTGAGCCCATGATTTGATTGCAAAATAAAAATATTCAGTGTGAATTTTTTACTTAGTATCATTTATCAATATATTTTTTATAATTCTCAAAGATGTTATATCGATGGCACTTGTTTTTTTTTATATGATTTAATTATTAACTATAGTCCATAATTTAGATCTCAATTTTATTGAATTAATTGCTAAATACAAATATTTAGTGGAATTTTCTTCACATAATATCCTGTATGAATATATTTTCAATAATTCTGAAATATTTAAAATCGGCTACACCTGCGTTTTATATGCTTAATCGAGTTAATAAAGTTATAAAAATTTCTATAATTTCAATCAGAATTTTATTCAAATAATTGCAAAATAAAAATATTCAATGTGATTTTTTTACATATTCTTAAATGTATTTTGAATAACTCTGGAAAATAATAACTAGATAACATGTTTTTACATTTTAAATCGAGTTAAAAAATTTATTTTTTCCATAATTGATAAGCTCTTGATTTAATAATAAAAATATATAAGTCCTTTACGTTGTAGAAAATTCACTAATAATTAGAAAAAACATGAAAATATTTTCGTAAAATCTACAACAAATGAGTCTTATTAAAACTACAAGAACAAATCACTTTTGAAACAACTACTTCTCTAGCTAATACTTCGACAGACATTGAATGATACAAAAGTAATTTGCGTGTTACAAAATAGCAAGGCTATCAAAGCAACACTAGTTTGAACGTATTTCTTTCTGTAAAATGAACTAAAAATGATTGAATGTACGTTAAATAATTTGTGAGTGACTATATTATGGTAATTTGAAACAAGAAATGAATCTAGATTGATGTAATTAAAAATAAATTAGCAAAAGCAATTAAATAATTCAATACTCAATTTTATAACCATCTGTAGACACGTGTTTCGATATTTCAATCTCTTCAGTAATAAAACTGTATTCTCATTTGTTGTAGATTTTACGAAAATATTTTCGTATTTTTTCTAATTATTAGCTCTTGATTTGATTAAAATTAGTGTAAAAGGGATACGTAGTTCGAAGTTATTTTAGATGATATTGCTGATAAGTGTTATTTGAGTACATATACACATAAAGGGTTATTTTAAATAAAAAGCAATTTTTTTAAAAACTATTTTCTTTTAAATTTCTTAACACCATAAATTTTGCTGTTACCGTTTTTTCTAATATTATAGCCCTGGCGATAATTAAAGTTAAAATGTATATGTAAGGTGGGGGGAGAGCCTTTATCTCACCCAAAATTCTGTGAGATAAACAAAAGTAATTTACCAGATTAATTTTTCAATATAAGAAGATTATTATATTTTGTTTTTTATTTCGCTTATATTTTAATAATTGAATGGTGATGTATGGACCACCGATCCACCCCACATTTACGTTTTGACTTTGAGGAATAAGTATCTTTCATCATTATTGACACTGGTGTCTTTTTTTTAAATTTAAACGAGTCACAATGACTAAAATTAAAAGCCATATGTACGGTGGCTGGATATCCTCTATCTCATCCTTCAATCCACACAACATTCACAAGGGTTTATTGATTAGTTTTTAAATTACAAGACGACTTGTAGTTTTTTATTTATATAAATTAAATTAATTACACTCAATGAAAATATTTTTTTACGCAATTGAATTTGGACAAATCCTCGTTTGTACATTAATAATTGGATCGTGTGATAGATAGTACCTATCTATTCTATATACACTTTTAAATTTAAAGGAAAATACTACATTTAAATATCTAAACATCATCAATAATACTGCTGAGGTTTGTTGGAAATTAAGAGAGTAACAATGACAAAAGTTAAATGCATATGTAGGGTGAGTGGTTGGCCTCTATTCTATTATTCCACTCTCCAGTCTGTTGAACATTAACGCCTATTTATTGATTGATTACTTAATCACAAAAGAGTTTTTAATTTGTTATTTATAATGTAATCAACATAAATTTAATTTATTAGACTCTCATGGTAGGCAACCCATTATTCACGCGGGGGAAATCAATAATATTCATACTGCTGAACTAAATTCAAGTTTTTTTACGTAGTTATTACGTAAAATATTGCATAATATGAAACGCTATGTTGTTACCGAACTAGCGTTAGCGAGAGTGCAGCAACGTTAGTTCGGGTCAGCAGTCGGATACAATTAATGGTGCTTTAGAGTGACGGGGCGATTCTTTAAAGTAACAAGCTCATTTACACACACACAAATAACACATGGCGGAAGGACCACGTGGTTGATGGCCTAACACTACTACTACTACTATGAAACGAAAAATATTCATGTGTAAATAAAACTAAATTTATTTCACTCTAGAGTTTATTCTAGGGATTCAAACTAAACAAATTCACATACTTTTGTAAATCACAGATAATGCTAACATTTATAATTATTATCCTACATTTATAAATCAGTAATATATTTTCTTATAATAATTTTTTAAATTAAAAATTCTTCATTGATTTAAGTCGATAAATCAATTCTATAAAGAGTTATAATATTTACAAGAAATAAGTCCTTTGGATAATTTGAATCTATCGTGTTAGAAGATTAGAAGAGAAAATGTTATTCGTTAATTGTTATCTATCAAAAACTATAAATTTTTAAGTTAACTGACATTTTTAAGCGTCATAATTAAAAAAATTTTTTAATTATATAAAACATTTATAGTTAAATAACATTGCATCACTAAGAGATCTCTATATAATACCTTACAAGTCTACACATTTATAAAATGGCAAAAAAAACAAAACACCATACATGTCTTTGGTAAAATTCAATAAAAGTACATTTTTTGGTTCACCACAGCATCGACTCCACCTCGTACGTCTTCTTGGGCACCCACATGCCCCTCAACAACCATCATGCCTTCTCAGCCAGTCTATAGTTCTGGCGGAAGCTGTTGGTCATCGTGTAGGCGTGATTGCTGTAACTGAATGGCGTCCTGCTCCTGGTGCTCATGTAGATGCTGTCGTCCTTCGGGAGTTCCTCTAATATTTCGTTCGCCTTCTGTTGCTCCCGCGCCTTATGTTTGTGCTTGTAGAGCTTGGTACAAGCTAATATCGTGCTTAATAATACGGTGAATTCCACCAATACTACGATTAGCCCAACGAGAAGGAATATTACGTATTGTTCTTTAAACCAATTTTCTAGATGCTCACCGCAGGACTGAAAATGTTATTTTTTTAATTTATTTAAGGTATTTATTAATGTACTCACCTCGGTATGTCTAAAACCTTGCTGCCTTGGAGGTTCTAAAGCTTGGCACAGCGTTGAATTGGCTGGTCGTGGATCTAAATATGATGATGGTTGCTGATAATTTTCTAGTTTACAGCATGTCAATGGCACCGCTAATCTCGGTCCAAGAGATTGGAGTCGCCATAAGGAAGTGTCGTACTCGACCGATGAAGATATTGCACAACAACTGAACTGTAATTTATATAAACAATTAGGATTTTGATTAGTTTGGAAATAAAAATCTAACCATTGTCTGTGCTAAATCAATGGCAGCTGTGAATTGTTCTTGTCCTGCTACTCCATAACTTCTTTGCATAACTTTTATCAGTTCATCTGGTACGATTCCTAGGCCTAAACATTGCGGCCAAATCCAAGCCACAGCGTAGACCGCACACTCTCCAACAAGGACCAGAAGTATGAGGAGAAAATACTAAATAATAATAAAACATTATCTCTCTCTCCCTCTTACATCCTTCTTTAGTAATAATGATGATATAGGGTGTAGATTCAGCCAGGAGCGCGTAATCTTGTAGATGCTGGGGGGTTCATGAAGTGCCATCAGTGATTTAATTAAAAGTTAACTTACGGCCGTGAGCATGTAGAAACTGTAGAGGCACGACGCCCAACAGCCTAGAAGCCCGGCGGCGGCCAGCAGCAGCCCCACTACCGCAAAACCGAGGGCGACGTAATAGAGTAGCGGGTGCGGCAGGGTGGTGAGTGGCCCCTGAGAGAGCAGCCTCGACAACAGCACCCTGCCTGGATCCAGCAGGATTATCAATCCGCCAGATACCAACGTACATCCACATGCCTAAACAATTATTTATTATTTTAAAATATATACATACTTATATAACACTTTCAACCTATAGATGATTACAATTATTCAGAAAGTTGCGAAAATATTTACTTTCGTGTGTTCGATCTGGGGAAAGTTTTTACTTAATCGATTATATATTTACCACAAAATGTATTAGAAATTATTTAAATTGATTCGTGACTTTGGCATTGATGATTTACACGTGCTGATCTTAAGTGGTTCGTGCTCTTGATGGTACAATCGTGTATATGCAAATGTCAGTCGATTTCCTGTGCTAGAAACGACTATCCTTCATCAAATAAGTGAATGAACTTTAAATAAATGATAAACCGGTGCTACTTTGTAAATTTAACTTTAAAAAATTAATTTGATTCATTACAAAATTTTAAATTTAAACGACGTGTGATATTAGGGAGATATTAGGCCAAAAGTCGATGACATTGGCGTTTCAAACAACAATCCTGTCGTCCTACAGGTTAACACATACACACACATAAACATAATGCTACACAATGGAACGTTTCAATTATACACCTCTTCGCTGTATTTTTTTTTCAACCGAACTCTGCACAACGGATGCCGACGAGAGGTCGGCCGAAATTTCAAAACCGTAACTGTTCGATTTCAAAACGTAACACCTCATCCAAGAAGTAATTTTGCGACACAGTTTCTCAACAAGACGAATTCGTTAATTCGTCTAAAATGGTACGTGTGGGAATCACATTCAAGGACGACGTACCGAGATAGAAACGTTCAATTAAATACAATTTTAGCTATGAGATAATATTTAGGCATGTTTCCTTAAAATTTAGTGGATGATTTTTAAAATTTGTAATTCTGCCAAAAAGTAGAATTAAGTGTGTAGCATTTGTTTTTATATTTATTTTTAACAATTGTAAATTGGATAATTTCAACTCAGATTACTAATACATTTTTTCGAAATTGATGATTAAAAAGATAATTGGTAACCATTAAGTAAAATTAATTGTTATTGATTTTGTGAATTTTTTCGTTTTTACATTTATTTTTAGCGATTGAAATTTAATAGATATCAACTAGTACTAGACTAGATTCATAAGGTCGCTTAATAGATAGATTTTAAAAATTTTAGATTGTTTCATTAAGTAGAATGAATTCTTAATAATTTTGTGAATGTTTAAGTGCATAGCATTTGTTTTTACATCTATTTTTAGTGGTTGTAATTTAAGTGATTTCAATTAAGGCATGAGTTCAAGCTCTTCATTGATGTTTGCACCATGAAATAAATTCCATGTTTTAATGATTTTGAATAGTGTGTGGTATTGAAACTGATTTACATGGATATTTGTTCACGCTGCTTTAATTCCGTGCCGAATTTCCACAATATTTTTAGGTACCTCGTGAGGCCTAACGAAGAACCGTACGAATTTTTTGCATTATAATTTTTAATTGGGAATTAATTATTTCATCGTTCTACTAAAACATTTTCTGGTTTAAATTTATTATATGTATAAATAGTACTTCTTAAACTTAAAATTATTATCAAGCGCCAATTAAAATGATTAACAAATGTTATTATATACTTACCAGCAATAAAAAATTGGTGAAGGCCAATAACGCTTTACTCCCAGTTAGAGAAACCATGTTTTCACTTTTCACATCAATTATTTTTCCTCTTTCTACGTTAATTGATTAAATCGAATCGTTGGGATCGCGTCTTCTCGTTCACTTCACCTCCTTCTGCATCGCGTGGTACTCATTTTCGGCGTTCGGGCGCCAACTGAGCGGCGGTTCTTGAGCGCGCGGGTTCGAAGGCGCGACGCAGACAGGAAGGAAATTACAATTAGCAGAGCGTGAAGAGCGAACGAGAACGATGAGGGGATGCCTTTATATGTGTATGTGTTTGGATGCGTGGCTCTCGCATTGTTGTAGTACACATTGGGATGAAAGTTGCGACGACGACGGCTTCGGACTTCATGGGATGCTGCCGCTGGAATTTCTGCACGCATGCCGATCGCATTGTTTCCTTCTCGTTTTGCACTGAGAGGCGGCAAAAAGTTGCATTCGCCGCACCGCCGGTGGTTTTCAATCGATCAATTTGACGCTCCGATAATGGCACTCTTGGGTTATTGGGTCGAAGATAATTCATCATGCTTTAATGTCTTTTTTTATTACTTTTATATTGGATATACATCCCAAATCCATTAACAAATAAATTATAGTCTTCAGCAATATGAAACAGGTTCACACAAAAACTTTTATATGGAAAATAATCTTTAAGGATAATACATATTACCAGATTTTTGTGGATGATGATGACTGATTCTTCATCTATATACTAATATTCATAACCATCAACCAAAATGTTTAAAAATATTTGCATTTAATAAAAAAAAAATTCTGATTGTGACTTTAAAGAAAAACTCTTAATAACTTATAAATCTGCAAACAAATAATTAAAAATTTTGATGTAATTATAAAGAATGGATAATTCTTCATCTATATACAAATGTTGATGAACTTCTATGAAATGGTTTTCACCTAAATTTCGTTTGAAATCGATTTGTGTATTCCATGCGGGTTATGATTAGAAATTAACGAAATACCTTTCGTATCACCTATACATTATCAGTATTAGTTTTACGAATGGCTTAGTAAAAAAATGAATAATTGTGCAACACGGCACCGCAAATTGTTGGACCGCAAATCCTGCCAGTGCCGAACAATGAACACATGAATTACACTCTATTTTCTTCACGTGCATTCCGAACCTAAATTGTTGTTGCGATGCTATCTTTACGTAATTAACTGTTTGTATAAGCTGTGGACTTCTTGTCCAATCAATGTATTAATTTTTTCTTCTCGTTTTTAAAACTCAATTTCTATTTCACGTTATAATTACGTAATGGGGGAATAATGAGGACACTGATTAATGACTTAATGGGTAATAAGCAGCCCATTCCGCAACCAATTACATCTGAATTTATAATGCCCATGTACGCATTAAATTCAAACGTATAGCCATGCCGGGTTTCTGCCCAAACCGTGACAAATGGAGGAGAATTGTGTAATCGACTGTTTTAGGAATTGATTGATATAAACTATAAATCGTAATTAATTATATATAAATAATAAAAGGAACATCAAAACCTATAATATTAGTTCAAAATAGATTATATGTTTTAATAATGTATCAAATTTAAACACAAGATTACTATATTTTGAAATAATTTATAAAACGTAAAATTAATTGTTTAAAAATCGCTTATAAAATATGGAAAAAGCAATTTCTCATATTTTAAACTTGGCAAAAAAAGATTATATTTTTTTAATAACGTATATACTTAAAATTATTAAATTTTAAGATAATTATGTGTAAACATGCTATTTTCAAAATGGAAATCTATTATTTAAAAATTATTTGTAAAAATGTACTGCAAGTTCTAAACTTTTAAAATTTAACTAAATTCGTTTATTTATTATAGTAATATATACATTTATTTGTTAATATGTGAGCTAATAGTGAATTAATTAACAATTATTCTCTTTTACATGTTAATTTTAATTTAAGTTAATTTTCAAGTGAATTTAAGAATTTCATATAATTTCGTACTTTCTATTAATTATTTTCAAACTCAATTCAAATTCCATTTCACCAACTAGAAATTAGTTGTTAAATACCTGTCTAATCCGTACACAATATGAATTTAAATGTATAAATCGGCCGTGACGGAATGTTTGCGTTGATTAGGTCAATTTCTACACGAACGTATTTTTAATAAATATTTATTATTTAAATTTATTCAAAGAATTAACATAATGTTGAAAATTATTAAAAATAAAAAAAAATGCTAACATCACTTATGATAATAATAATAATAGAATACATAAATAAGATGTAATAATATAAGATTATTACAACAATTACTTAGGATTTAATTATTCGGCGCAAATTAATTTATAAATTAATAAAATTACAATTAAAAATTTAAATATCCAAATTAAAGATTTTAAATTCGGTTAATAGATGGCGTGCATAATTTTAAATCCTTATTCTAGTTTTTAAGTAAAATTTTAATAGTATTTTAATAAAATAATTACAGTAATCTAAAATAAACTGTGTATTCACACGTTTTGTATTTTTTAAATGAAATTGAATGCAGTTATTAATTTAACAAACTATCTTTGTGTTTTATATTCTATAGTTAAAACAATTAATTTTTGTATGATTTGCAAAATCTAAATTTAAACGTCAGTATTATTTTACATAAAATAATTTATTTATTTAATATAAGTAAATAATTTAATTTTAAAGATTATTTAATAATTTATTATTAAGACGCAATTAACGCCATCTATGTGTGAATACGTGATAGTAATTAATTGCCCATCTAATCAGTTGCTTTCTATAGGTGGGGCGAAATGTCATGGTGTTTTCCTTGTGGTCTCTGGATGAGGTTTCGAAATTGAAGTAATTAGTGGAAATGGTTTATTAAGATGACTGGAAAGTCGGACGTTATCGATAGCGATGATCCTCGGTATAGGATCACCCCCATGCAACAAGTCCTCGCTTCGTGCACCGGAGCAGTCGTAACCTCACTCTTCGGTAAGTACTTTATTTACATTAATAAACACATATTTCTAGAATCTACGCCGTGTTATCATAGTAGCTTTAAGTGTATTTCAGTATCCTTAATTATTTATAACCGTGTTATCAACAAATCAAATTTAATACACTGTGTATTTTCTTTTTTTAATAAGACCTTGTAATTCAAGTTGTTTTAACTACCTTCAGCTGTAACATGCTATTAAATAAAATAAAATAATACTTAAGATAATTGAATAGTATTGGTACTGCTTGTCATATTATTTTTTGAATGAAATGTTTTAACTAAGTATATTTTTATATGTCCTAATCGTAAAAGGTAAATAGTTCAATACTTTTCAAGTTTACTATGTACATTAGAAAATGTCGGCCATTATGAATACAGTATTCATTTTTTTGTGTATTTAAACATGTGTGTGTATGTTTAAAATTACATGTTGGCCATGAAAAACAATTTATGTTTACACAATATGTTTGTATAAATTTTTAAAAATTTCCATAGTGACTCCACTAGATGTGGTAAAAATTAGGCTGCAGGCTCAGAAGAAGACCACCAGCAAGTGTTACCTGTACTGCAATGGGTTGATGGACCATTTCTGCAACTGCACAGACACTAAATGGTATGAAAACCGAAGGACATTCAGTGGAACTTTTGTAAGTTTATTCAATTAGCTTAAACACATTTAACTCATTTTTTTAAAAAATCTTATTAGGTTTACATTTTAAAAACATATTAATTTAATTCAGCAGAGTTTATGGATATCAATAGCTAAATGAGTATGAATATGCCGGGTGTAGAATATTGTAGATGCTTTTAGCAATTTTACTTATACAATTTTTTTCTATTCTGAACTTTTAGAATAATAAATAATTCATTACTCTTGTATACTTTTGACCTACCCCAATTAAATTTATTGCTTTAGGTTAGTGTATTTTTGATCTATTCCAATAATTTGTATTTTGTACAGGGAAAGTAAAAATGTAAAAATATTACTAATTAATAAATATGTATTATACAAATGTTAAAAATATAGAAATTAAAAAAAAGACCATAAATAAATATGATTTTACATGTAAAATCTTATTTATTTTCTACACCAGTTATAAAAATAAATTTGGTTTTCATCACCCGTGGCGAAACATTTTTGTATTAATTGTTGATTAAAACACTTGTGAAACAAAACCAAGCGTCTTAATCAACAGTCTAATTGGTTTTCATCATTAGAAAGACAAATGTTTATTTGCAGTAAAAAAGTAAAATTATCCATTCATACAGTAATGTAAAACATAAGTCGTCTATTGATTAATTATTTACATTTTTCAGGATGCGTTCTCAAAAATAACGAAGTACGAAGGCGTGACGTCACTGTGGAGCGGTCTGGGCCCCACGCTGGTGTTAGCGCTGCCCGCGACAGTAATATATTTTGTGACGTACGAGCAGTTTCGGTTGAAACTAAAAGATCGTTATAATGCGAATAAATTGGAAGGAGTCAGGGCCGAGCAGCCCATGTGGATCCCCTTGCTGGCGGGGGGCTCGGCCAGGGTGCTCTCCGTTACCATCGTCAGTCCGCTCGAATTGATTCGGACGAAGATGCAATCGACGAAATCAAGTTATTTAGGTTTGTATATAGATACTGATGTTGTTTTTTGAAAATCATAAAAATACTAACTTAAATAAAAATTAATGTGGTAGCATCTATCCCTTCCTCTAACCAGGAAAATATGCATGCAACATTTTTATTATGAGAAAATTTATAATGAATTATCTATGCAAATACTTTCTTTTATACAATATTTTTCTGAGGAACGTTTGTTTATTTTTTCTACTCCCATAGTAGTAAGTAGGCAATAACGCAATCGTTTGTTGATTAGTAACCATGGCATTATGATACATGCACGTAATGAAGAAAAAACTAGCACGTAATATATTACGTAACTATTATTATTCAAATCAAGTAGCCTAGACAAATGAATTTGACATTTATCGTTGTTGAATACATATTACATTGACGTTATTTTGGTTTAATTATTGTTAATAATTCATTTATTCATTGTTAAAATGAGTGAAAGTGACTCCACAGAAGAAATTGTTGGAACTCCACTAGAAATGAGGCAACTAGCAGAACATACCGCAGCGGATCTTCTCCCGGAAAAATCCATAGAGCGTTATGAAGTGATTTACCGTAAATTCATGGATTGGCGTATGAATAGTGTTCAGTATTCGGAAAATGTGTTATTAGCCTATTTTGGGGAAATAAGTAAGAAATACAAACCCTCATCTCTTTGGGCCATGTATTTGATGCTGCGAAGTGTTTTAATAGTTTAATAGTAAACATAACCTCAATATTGCAAAGTATTCCAAATTATAATTAATGGGAGTAGAAAAAGTATAGTACACAACTCGAGTTGTAAGTCACTTACGTACTCGTGGAATTACTGCACTCGCCTGACGGCTCGTGCGCAACTTTTCCACTCGTACGTAATATATGACTTACAACTCTCGTTATGTAATATACTATTAAATAATTGGAGGATGGAATAATTATCATCCACCCACCCTACATATACAATAAAACTATTTACACTATGGTTGTTCTTTGCAGTTGTTATTTAGAAATAATAAGAGTACTGACTGAGTGAATATGGGTGGGTGACCTCTAACCTACCCTCCAATTAGGAAAACATTTGTTTGAGTTTTGGGTGATGAATTTTTAATAATAAATAAACCAGTGGTAAATCCGTATTCGATTATAATGAATATTTTAGTGGATACTTGAATTGTCTTTTTTTTTTGTTGACGTAATAATTAATTTTTATTATTTTTTCAGAAATTGGACAAGCCTTACAAGTCCTAGTACAACAGAACGGACTTTTGGGATTGTGGAAGGGAGTGTTCGCGACGTTATTACGGGATGTGCCATTTTCAGCCATATATTGGACGAGTTACGAGAACATTAAGTCGCATTTTAATAGTCCCACGCCGAGTTTCGGCTTCAGTTTTGTGGCTGGAGCTGTATCTGGAGGTGTAAGTATAATTTATAAAGAAGGCAAATTGTATACAGTGATGTATTTCTCATATATGATTGAAATTATAGAATAAGAAAAAATAAAAGCAAAATATGATTTTTTCGTAAATCTTATTAGGCATTTTTAGACATATTATTTTAATGTTTAGCCTTTTTATTGTATTAACAAGTCCAAAAACGAAAATCAGTAATTGGAAGAATTTACATTATTTTCTACTGTATTTTAGAATATCAGAATATTTTATGATGATTTGAATCATTGAAATATTTTAAATATTAAACACAAAATACTAAATTTTAATTTCATAAAAGAAAAAGTCACTGTATCATTCAAGTTTATTAATGAAATATTCAAATAATAACAGCATTCTAATTCTATATAACAAACTTTTGTGTGTTTATATTTCTGCTTTTATTATTATTATTATGTTTGTATTTTTAGATAGCCGCTTTGGTAACCGTCCCATTCGATGTGGTAAAAACTCACCAGCAAATCGAATTAGGAAACAGTGTGTTCGCCAGTAAGTATAATCAAAACGGACAACTAATCCGAGACAAGAATACTAACACATGTAAATATACGTCAGCGCCTTATTTTTTAACTTTACTTATTTGTTTAACGTACGTTAATAGATCGGCCCCCGAAGACAGAGTCCATGTTCACTCTCATGGGGCAAATCTACAGGCAACACGGCATCAGCGGGCTCTTCGCAGGTATCGTCCCCAGACTGATAAAAGTCGCTCCTGCCTGCGCCATCATGATATCCACCTTTGAATACAGCAAACTGTTTTTTCGGAATTTAGTGGACCGTGCCGGGCCGGCGGAAATATTAGACGTAAACATACAGACACACACTAAAAGGGAATTGCTTTAAACATTCAATCTTTTTTTAGTAATCGAAAAATCACTGTTATTATCCGTGTGGAGAGAGATGTTTAGAGCTTAGTTTAAAATGTGATTTATTTTATTATTATTATTATATTTTGTACAATATCGTTTTTAAGTATGTTACAGTTTTTTATTAAAAAACGTTTGGTATGTACATCAGAGTAAAGTATGTATTTCAAGTACTTTTTTTTAATTTAAAGATTTTACTTTAGGTAGGAACATGGCTTAGTAGCGAGCAGCCGGTGGTTGTGATGGCTACATAGAGAAATAGCGATGCGCAACCGGTTTTAAGTAGGTGTGGGAAAATTATGTTCCCAGCTATAGGCTGTAGAGCATCGTTAACGAGATTGCCATAGTGCGTAAACCGGTGTGCAAATTTTCCATCAACTGACGTTAAGCACTAGGGTGTTAACGAGGCTTAATAGAAACGACGGTTTCGGAATTTTTCGCAAAGTAAGATGAAGAGACTGTCCACCTTGTTTATGTCGTACCGTTGAGTATGAAGCTAAGCGGATTGAACGATGATCATGTTCATGTAGATATCGCCGTTGTCGATCCAATTGGTGCTGGTGCGTCATCATCTTGGGGACCTCTAAGAATTCGTACATCGCAATGTAGAGCTGCATCAGTCAATTTTTAAACGAGTTTAATGTGTAAGTTGTAAATACTTTTCTTTTGAATTAATTAATTATAGTTTAAGGAATCTAATTGATCACCTGGGTATAATGGAAGAGGCAGACATTATCATAAGCTACGGACGTTAGGAAACCGTAAAGTTAGTAATTTTTATCACTAGTCTATGCGCGGTAACGTAATTACGTTAGTGAGTGAAAATACCTTGTATTTTACACGCTACTAAAATGACGTTAGCTCTCGTAATTACGTTGAATAAATATCGATATTTAAAATTTTAATGCTTTTTAAAGCTACTATCAAATTAACGTAAGTAATTTAACATTTAAATCTTAATTTGTGTGAGTATGAAAGACTGAAGTAAATAAAAGAATTAACCAAGTGCTATGATTTATCTAATGCAAATATATTATCATACTATAAAGTATTGAATAGACTGAATGATTTTTAATCATTTTTTAAGATTATAATCTAAAACCGTTATAAACTCCAGGATGATTTTATCTAGTATTTATAAGTTGTAAGAAAATATAATATGTAAAAGTAAATCGCACCCCATCTTGTATCCCATTTAAACGGCCTGAAAACTTGTTCCCCCGACTATCAATTTATTTTGTTAGGGTTTTTTTTTTTTTGAGAGTAGGAATGCGTTTACGCACGCACGACTCTCCGCGAGAGATGTGTGGGGCTCCTCCTGTTCCTTCTAAACAGGCCCTACCCACTAAACCTCCTCTCACTCTTAGGGCACCAGTGGTATCACCAAGATATTCTTCACCTGATGCCCCTTCGTCTTTCACGCGTCTGCCGTCGTCTCTTTCTTCTTTCTCAGCACAGTCTCGGCAAAGTCTGCCACCGCATCCCAGTTGGCCTGCGATTCCAGCATCATGCCGACTATCTCGCCTACCGCAAGAGGCGCTCCCAGTCGCTCCTCGAGCTCGGCCCTCTCCGCTGCCCATGCTGCGCAGTCCAGTAGTGTGTGCTCCGCAGTATCGTCTAGTCCGTCTGCGCAAAACCTGCAGCTCGCCGTAATAGTCTTCCCGATCCTACAGAGTTGGATCCGAAACTGCCGTAACCCGTCATGATATGTCGTGTCCCCGTGTCCCCTGGTAATCCATGGTCCAATGTCAGGGATCAGCTTGCGCGTCCACGCGCCGTTCGAGCTCTTGGCCCATAGGTCCTGCCATTTAGCTACGGCCGTAGCCTTTGCCTCCGTCCTCGCCTGCGAGTTTGGGGCGCCCCCCCTAACACTTCAGTGGGCCAGTTCCCTGCTCTCTACCTCCAAGTCCGGCGGTAGGGTAGAGGCAAGAACCTCGACCACGTCCGCCGAGACTGTTCTATATGCACGACAGATCCTGATTAACCCTGGGCGAAGGGCTCTTCTCAGCCTCTCCACATTTCTACGGGCCTTGATACACTCAGCCCAAGCCGGGGCTGCATATAATAACTTGGCCCTAGCCACCCCCACTAGAATTCTCCTCACCTTCTCCTTAGGGCCCTTCGTGGTTGCGAGGAGTCTAGAGACTGCCCGGCACGATTTTGCTGCTCCCTCCACCGCCGCGATGACTTGTCTGCTACACAGTCTATTTGCCTCAATCACTATCCCTAGATACTTGAGAGAGGATACAGGCTGTACATCGTGGCCCAGTAGCTTCAGTCTCTCTAACCTCGAGCGGCCAGCACGCCTGCGGGAGAGCCACACCGCCCCGGTCTTTCTCGCCGCTATCTCCAGACCGTTCTCGCGCATCCATTGCCCTATGATTTCTGTGGCTGTGTCCGCGGTTCGCTTCAGGACTTCGATGTCCCTGGCCCTGACCACCAACAGAATGTCGTCTGCGAAGCCGATTACTGTCGCCCCCGTCGGAAGTTTAATTCTCAAGACCCCGTCATAGGCCAAGTTCCATAAAAAGGGGCCTAGAATAGACCCCTGCGGAATGACCCTGGTTAGCTCCTTGGCCTCCACCTTACCCTCTGAGCTTGTGTATAGCAATGTTCTCCCGCTGAGGTAGCCTTTGATCATGTTACTCAGGTAAGGTGGAATATTGTATTTGCTTATCGCCTTAAGGATCACCTGCCACGGGATGGAGTTGAAGGCATTCTTGACGTCGAGCGCCACTCCCAGGCAATGCTGTCTCCTCCGTATCGGGCCGCTGTTTGCCTCATCGGCCAGCCTCCTTACCTCTATTAGCGCATCAACAGTCGACCTCCCCTTCCTGAACTCGTATTGCCGGGGGGAGAATGCTGGCTGGGTCCGCCGGATCCTTCCCGCCCTTGGGCAATAGGACAAGCCTTGCCCTCTTATAGATTCCTGGGAAAACGCCTTGTCTCAGGCATTTGTTGAAGCATGTGGTCAGACCCTCTGGGTGTCTACTACTGTATGCTTTGACGGCTTCCCCAGGGATCTCGCCTGGTCCCGGCGCTTTCCCGCTGGGTAACGCCGCTACCGCCGAAGTCACCTCCTCCTCTGTAAAGGGCACGTAATCTTCCTCTCCAGCCGGGTCTCGCGATAGCTCTCCTAAGCCAGTCGCGGGTTGGTCTGGGAACAGTGTTCGCACTATTTCCTGCGTCCCTCCCGGGACTGCTGTTCCTACGGCTGGTCCGTTTAGTGAGAGTTTCTTCGCCACAATCCTGTAGGGTTTGCCCCAAATGTCTTTGTCCACACTATCCAGCAATTCTTGCCATTTAAGATTTTTCTCGCGGATAATGCTTGCCCTGAGCTCTCTTTTTGCAGTGGAGCACTCTTCCTCGTACTTCGCGAGGTCTTCCCTGATCCTGGCCGTGGCCCTGCTCATGCGCCGCCTCGCGTGATTGGCTGTTGCCACCTCGCTGCACCACCAATATATTGGGGGTCTACCTCCGCCCCTCCGCTTCCTAGACATCGCTTTTTCGCATGCCTTCCTCAGCTCTAGCGAGAAAGCCTCGCACGACTCCTCAGCTCCATTGTGTCCCCTGTCCCCATAACCTCTAACAGCTTATCAACGTCCATCTCCCGCACCTTAAACCTCGCAGGCCCCGGTGTCAGCATTGCCATTTTGCGTCTCTACCTAACGACGAAGGTGATGTACCTATGGTCGCTGTGGGTCTCCACGTCGTCCACGACCTTCCACTCTTCGACTAGGCCTAAGATCTCAGCGCTGGCCGCCGTTATATCAATGATGGACGAGGCGTTTGACCTAACTAGGGTGGGCTCTGTTCCCCGGTTAACCACCTCGATGTCCAGACCTGCCAGCGCGTCCACCAGCACCTCTCCCCTCTTGTCGAATCTGTGCTCGCCCCACTGTGGCGCTTTTGCATTGAAATCACCGTTAACTATTGCCCTCATGCCCCTCCTTCTAATGCAGTCCACGAAGTCCTCGATCCATCTCCCGTACTCGTCGTTTGTTTGGTTTGGCGATGCGTAGCGCCCAGACAATTCCCCTACGGGGGAAGCCCGTAGCCTCTATACTACTCCTGAGGTCCTCCCCGACCAGAATACCTGCGTCTCCCTCCTTATCTGCGATCCAGCCTCTACCTTCTATGCTTCTAACATTGAGTTCAGAGGCGAGGAGTATATCAATGCCTCGGTCTCTGCAATAGACTTCCAAGGGGTCGTGCGCCGTATGGCCGATCGCGTCTCTCCTCGATTCGCCAGTCACGCTGGGTCTCTGCCTGGCTTCGTAGTCGCCCTCGCAGCGTTAAGCGCTCCGCACTTGGCGCTACCCAAGTAGTGTCCCGCTTCCGCCCCCATATCAAAGCACGCTTGACACTTGGGTTCGGCGTGGCATGCCTTTTCATCGTGCCCTACTTCACCACAGCGCCTGCAGGTCTCTCGCCTGTCCACTCCATTACACTTAGCTACCGTGTGCCCGTAATTCCTGCACCTTGAGCAGGGGAACGGCTTGTCCCTCCTCGTCTGTACTGTGCAGGTGGAGAATCCCACCCTCACTTTGCCTATGCTCAATAGTTTGTTCGCCGTCTCTACTGTGCATTCGATCATTGCGATTCTCAAGTTTGTCGCATACTGCCGGACCCACAGTACCTTGGTCGCCCCCTCTCGCCCCAATGCCTTTACTAAGCCTGTCGTAATGTCCTCCTCCGTACATGTTTCTTCAAGGCCCTTGATCTCCAGGTTTGTTAGACTGCCCGTTGTGACCTTGGCATTATCATCGCCCAAGATTCTATTTACCTCGGCGAGTACGGGCTCGTGGTCGATGCCTGGTCCAAGCTCGAGCAGCAGGTCATTCGTCGTTCTTCTTGCTCCCCTGATGGATTCGGCGTACTCACCCGCCATAATATCCTTTTTTAGTTTGGCTAGCGTCTCAAGGTAAGTAAGCTTACCCGTCCTCACCAGAATCCTAGCTGCCTTCTTGGGGAGATATGTCTTTTCTTTGTTCTCTCCTTTGCCGCTCACCTGCCTCGGCTCTGCTCCCTGGCTCGTGGCGTTCAGCCTGGTTTGGATGTCCTCGATGGCCTTTCTTAGGTCTTGAATGTCTCCCCCGCTGTTTGCCTTAGGGTCCTCACTCGTTCCCTCCCTTGCCGTCTGTGTAGCTACACTAGTGGACTCCCGTGGTTGGCCGCTCTCCACCTGTGTGGCCACATCTTCCATGATTCTTATGTTTGGCGTATATGTCTGTTGTATGCCGGTCCCACTCACCACATGTCTCTTCATTTCGCCCGTGCTTAGCTGCGTGGCCAGCCTCTTCACTGTCTGTATTCCCTCCTTAATCCCGCATTTTGTGTTAGGGTTTGCCTTACACAGCACCATTAGATCATTTGCACCTTGAACAACTGTACATGTATGCCAGCGAGCCTCTCCGCCATCTTAGTTCTCATAACTACTTGGGCTGCTTCCCTTAACGGGGAAATGGACTCACTTCTCCTGCGTTTCGCCATAGCCTGCCTCTCATCGTACACCACGCTTTGATAGCCAACATTTGCGTAGACTGGGGTGGTCGGGGCACTCTTGGTACCTCTACTCCCGTTCTCGCCTATGCTTAGCCTCTCGATGCCCATGACCTTTCCTAGTTCCGCTAGCCTGCCCCTGGTCTCACTCGTCATGCGTTGACTTGGCGCAGCCATCGCTACTCGTCTGGTCTTCGGTTTTCACGTTTGTAGCACCTCGCGTTATCGAGGTGTAGAGTTCAGAAGTTGTAACTGCCCCTTGACACAGTTGGCCGGAAATGCCTCTGGTATCCGGCAGAGGGCGAGCTGAGCAAGCTGCCTACCGAGTTTCAGCTCGATCGCTGCAGTAGTTCCCAAGTAATCACGCCAAGTATCAATCCCTAGAGCCGCCCCTGTGCTGTGGGTGGCGGGGAAATATAGTGTTCGCCTGCGATGGTACCGCAGGGGGGAGGCGCCTACCAATTTCCGCGCTTCTAGCTGTTAGGTTGGTTGAGATATGAATAGATTAAACTTCCAGCCCTAAGCCACGTGGTCCACGTGTTCCCAGTTATCCTGCCTGGATCTCCACCAGACACACGGAATGTAGTCCTGGGGATCTCACGAGCACAAAACTAACACCAATTTCACTGATACCCAATCGTATCGCCTCCGTAGCCACGCCACTGGGGTGTCAAGGTCACCAACACTTCCAGTTTACAAATGTCGAAAGGTCTTCCACTCTAGAGGGCCCGAGCCAACTTCGAGCTCGATCGGTTCAGAAATTTCACAGTTGCCACGAAAACAAACGGGAGCTTCGTGAACACGTCCGCGTCGCCAGAAATCCTAGATGTACATTCATTTTGTTAGGGTACTCATGACTTAACGAACACTATTAAATCATTGTGCTTTTGACCTAGCGTAACTAACACATTATTGTCAGAGCGTACACTTAACCTACCACAACATAAAATTAATTGATATACCGTACTCTTGACCTACCTCAATAAACAATTTATTGCGTTAACGTACTCTTAACCTGCCACAATAAACACTTCATCAAACTAGCGTACTCTTGACCTATCACAACATAAAATTAATTGACCTAACGTACCTGTTATCTTGACAAATGAATAATTTATTACGCTTGCATACATACCGTATTTTTACTTTATCGGAAGAATTATGATTATTTCTCGATATTTAGACCTAAATTACCTATAAGTGAAAATAAACAAAAAACAATTAGAGTTATTTAAATTAATTTAAAATAATAAATGACAACAGATTATGTATGTCTTTGTATTGAATATTTGGATCATATAATAAAATAAAAATTTGTATTAATGATTACTGAACAATTATACTTACACCTTTAAATATGATGAAATTATATCCTATAACGGTGAAATATTCGAAGGTCGGCGAAAGTACGTAAGAGCGAACAATGGCACTGGAAGTCAGTAATTTTTATTATTTCTGGTATTGGGAGTGTTAGGAAATGTTGAGTTACTATTTGTATATTTATGTTTATCACCCGGCGGTAGGACCATTTGTCAATAGCCAATTACTACTATTACTTATAACAAGAAAAGGTTCAAATTAAAAACTATTATTGTAACAACTTTTTTTATTTATAATATGTTTCGTGATTTGATCAACAAAATTTAAATATACATATGTATAGTTTTGTAAACGATGGTAAATACTGGTCTAAATGATATAACACAACATGAATAAATAACACGCAATATATTGCTCATTTTCCAACCACAAGCAATAAGATACGCATCCCGCCTAGTATATCACCGTTAATTTTAAATAAATAAACTCCCTGAAATACTTTGGAGGATTAAGTACGAACTGAATACCTGAAATAGAATATTACTTTACAACAGTAACGGCCTCGCTATTTGCGACGAGCCGCCCGCCGCATTTCAAATGGCACTGTTAACTGATATAGAATAATGATCATTGTTTTTTATATATTTTAACACATGATTCCTAATGAATGGACATAAATAAATTAATCCTAAAATTAAATAATGTTGTTATAAATTAAAATAATGTAAAATCACTCGGTGCGGCCTTTCAGTTATCTCGGTAGAATTAATATAATTCAGTTCCCCGATGGTTGCCGGCTTGGTCACATTTACAGATTCAAAATTTACTAGACTTTTGTTTTATTATGTACATATAGCGGGGCTGCGTTTACTTTTTCACGGTGGAGACTTCCGCTTGCGTGAGGGGCCTCGTTGGGACGTGAGGCATTTTCTTCCATGGATAAATGTTGGGCAGGGATACTTCGTAGTTGAAGTCGTAGGTTTGCGCCTCGACGTGGGCACGTTTATCGCGGGGTTCAGGATACACCGTGGCAATACCTTAAAGAATAAAATAATTATTAACTAACTGGCTGACTAAGTAATGGTCGCTACCTATTGGCTGATAATGATATTCAATAAGCTTTCAATATTTTACTTATTTGCCTGCCTGTCTAAATTGAGCTTATTGACTTTATTATTTTTATACAACTTACCTTGTTCGTAAGCGTAGGCAGCGATTTTGGTGGCGATTTGTATCGAGCACTCCCTGATGACAGATAGTGGCGGGTACAATCTGCCCATGTCTAGATCGGCCTGAGAAACATTGTCGGCGACGACTTGTGCGGCGATCAAGAACAATTCCTCTCTGATATGATGAATTCTCGAACAGATCACTCCAAGGGCCACACCCGGGAACACGTAGGCGTTATTTCCTTGTCCTGGCGTGAACTCTTTACCATTAACGGTTACTTTTGGGAAAGGTGAACCACTAGCGAACACAGCTCTACCCTAAAACATTACATTATATCAGTAGTTTAAACCAAAAAACTTAACATTGGTAATTAATTGTAAATTAAATCATGACATATAGATAGTCAATTTAGTATTTGTGTTTCAATATCTTCCATAAACATATGATATCACCTTTTGTTTATATTTTTAAATATTTTGTATAAAACTATTTAGGAGCTTAAATCAGATCCATAAAGGTGAATCAACGCGATATAAATAAATGGGGCACGTTGTGATAAAATTCAAATTCATGGCGAGATCCCAACAGATGCATGGTGATGTGAATACGAGCAGTCTGAACATTATATACTATAAATAAGCAATCGCTCATACCTAACGATCAGAAGCATAGTCAAGGTTCAGAACATCTGACATTACAACGTAGAAGTATAATTAGGTTATATTGATTTTAATTTAGAAATTTGATAAAAATAAGATAAAAGGAAAATTTGACGCAATAAAGATATAACAAAATATTATCGAAAAAACGTGGTGCATAACGATTTAACATCCTTGAGAAGATCGTTAACCCCCCAATTCTAAACTTGGCATAGAAATTTGGCACCCTCTCTCTGTTGGATTCTATAGAAATATTTTTCAGGCAAATGACAATGTAATTAATAAATCACACAAAAGTATACACACTTTGTTATTTCTATCAACGTTTTCGTGTATTAAAACTTCATTATTGAATGTTGTGAAATATGGGAAATATTCATTGAATAGATAGCTCGAGTAGGTTAGTAGCTTATTTCAGGGAGAGAGAGATAAATAGTTGGACAAGATTAGTACATGAGGTTAACGATCTCTTCTCAACTATATTAAATCTTTTTGAAAATAGAAAGCTCGAGTCTGTTTGTAATATGCTTCAGAGATGGCGCTGTCATTAGGGTCCAACTTAGTATAGAATGCCACCGTTATTTTCTAATTTTTATATTACATAAATAATTTCTTAGAAAAATATATCTCCCAATCTTGATTTCAAGAAAAAAATGGCCTATGTCGTATCTCAATCTACAATTCATAACTTTTTTTTAGTTATTACCTGAGTATTTTCATAGGCTGCCTGAGCTGTACATTCGGCTTTGCTTGTCGGATTACTGAGAGCGAAAATGATGGGTCTTTCGTGGTTTTCGGCCATCTTCTGCAAGATTTCAGGTGTGAATGCTCCACCGGCAGCCGAAGCCCCTAAAAATTAGGATTAATATAAATACACTAGCGCTACACTAACGAAAAGAGATTAAAAAGGTATTTAATTATTTATATAGTCCATTATTGTTTGTAGAAATATTTAACGTCTTTATAGAACAAACCAATAAATCTTTAATCCAACATTCAGCAGGTTAAAATATAAAAATTTCACTCTACTTACCAATCAACACTGAAGGCTTAATCTCACTGACGACCTTGAACAGATCCTTCTCAGGTTTGTGATCCTTAGAATAATGCAACTGATTAGGATCGGTAATCTTCTCAGGCCTGGTCGAAGTCAATAAACCATCAATGTCTAACATCCAAATCCTGTTCCTGGCGTCGTCCAAGGACAGACCTTCCATTTGCATCTGCTTTACGATCAAATTCGCAATACCGCAAGCCGCACCGCCGGCGCCCAGGAAGCAAAATTTGTGCTCGGACAATGGCTTATTCGTGATCCTCTTGGAGGCCATCAGTCCAGCAACGACGACACTGGCTGTGCCTTGAATGTCATCGTTGAACGTACAATACTGCGTGCGGTATTTTTCCAGGAACCTAAAGGCGTTGTGATTGCCGAAATCTTCAAACTGAATCAACGTGTCCTGGCCGTAACGTTTCACGATCGCCTGCATGAATTCATCGACGAATTCATCATATTCGGGACCTGTGACACGTTTCTGACGAAGACCTACGTACAAGGGGTCTTCTAACAACGTTTCATTATTCGTTCCTACATCTAACGTAATCGGTAAACATTGGTGGGGTTTAATTCCAGCTAAAGCTGTATATAAGGCTAGTTTTCCTACAGGAATACCCATACCACAAGCACCTAAATCACCAAGACCTAAAATACGTTCACCATCAGTAACGACGATGGCTTTCACATCATGTTCAGGCCTGAAATATATAATAATTATGATACGAATATTATGATGAAGTTGATATTTTTATACCAATTCTTAAGAACATCAAAACAATGTCCTTTATCGTTAATGGTAACAAACAAGCCCCTAGGTCTCCTATAAATCAAACCAAACTTCTGGCAAGCAAGGCCGACGGTCGGGGTATAAACGATGGGCATCAGCATCTCCACGTTTTCCGCCAACAATCGGAAGAACAGTTTCTCGTTACGATCATGCAGCTCGTTCATGTATAGGTATTTATTCAGATCTTCCTGGTAGCGCATTATCGAGATCCTGCAGAGTTCGAGCTGCTGCTCCTGGGTCTTGAAGCGGGCCGGCTGCAGACCGTGGATACCCAGCGCTTGGCGTTCCTCTAAAGTAAAAGCAAGACCCTGGGCACATTAAAAACAAATTAGCGGATCCGCAGTTCGTCACCTTCAACGCCGTCTCTCACACCTTATTCAGACGGGGATCTCTCAAGTGGTCGATGCCCATCACCTGAGACGGGCAGATGATGTCGCCGGTGATCTGGTGGAAGGTTCTCTCCTGGTTGTTGGTGTTGGCCAAGTCCAGGGCGTTGAGTAGGGCCCTGTTCTTGACCAACTTCGAAGGAAACGATTTCGCTCCATAATTCGATCTAAAAGCAAAAATGCAAAAAACATGACTTGTGCACTTCTCACTTTCTTATCTTATATCTTTAGAAACAAAATGAATGTGTTTTTGTTCTATTTAGAATTATTATAATATGGGTCAATAAATTGGAAGGCATTTTGCTTATGTTTATTTTTCTTGGCAAAACGTGTAAACGGTGTGCAGGTTTTATTATAGAACCGCGGTATATTTAGATGACTTGAGCTGTTACGACACGTCGAGATATTTTTTTTTGTCCCAAACGAATTTTACATGTCATGGAGTCACCTTGGTCAATTTTAGGTAAATTCTGCTTTGGAGTTTATTAGTACTTTGATCATAACAATAGAATTCGGGGAAACACAACTATCTATATGTGCTGATACTGTTAAACAGAAGTAAATAAATTTTGATTCTGTTCTCTCTTTACCACTCCTTTGTTTACTTTTTGAAGAGAGGTAGAGGGAAAGTGAGAAAAAAAAGGGAAGGATTTACTATTCAAGAGATGTAAAGGGTAATAGGGAATGAAGAAGAAAGGTGTAAAATGTGAAGAGAGAAACAGACAAATATTTGGAAAAATAGAGAAAAATACGGAAAAATGTGAGGTGAAAAGATAGAGATGGATATAGAGGGAGTTAAATAAAAGAAATTAAGAATGAGACAGTTTCTCTTAAGCAGTGAAATTTCACAAGAGTAAAAACAATTAATAAATAAAACGTATATTTTTTTATTCGGTATTAACAATTTCATATTGATTTAAAATTCGTTTTAATTTTGGATACAGGCCTAAACATGATTGATGAAACCTTGAAGATTACGAAAATTAAAAAAAAATATTGCTGAAATATATTTCGCCGAAGTTCAAGTTCAAGTTTTATTTTCGTTTCAATTAACTTCTTAATCATCACGGTATTAAAAATAGTTTTTCGAACATTTCACAATTTTTTGTATTCGACGCGAAAATTATGCGGAATTTTTCTAACCTGGAAATATAAAGGTTACAGGTTCGATCCCCGTCCGAAACATGTTCATTTATAAACCAATATAATTTTAATTTATTAACGTATATAATTCTAAATTAGAAAATAATTTCCTTATATCACGCTATCAATCATTTTTATTAATTAATATCTCGACAACTAATTTATTTATCAACCTGATAGTAATGACGGTATTGCAGATAAAACAAACGCTCGGACTAATCAGTTTTTCCGTAATTACTATTGACACTTGAGGATTCAAGTGGCAGCTGTTATTAAATATAAAATAATTGCCAACCGTTTTGTTTTAATCAATTTATTATTATTTTTTATTCCGAATTATTATTCTAAACCAGTGTCATATATCAACACTACATACGTAATTAAGGTCGTAGCTTATTTCGCCGAATAATTGAGTCTAATGCAAGGATGTTTTCATTACTGTTTGTTATGTCAGCAAGATAATAAAGCACCTGGGTCGTGTTCTACACATACTCACATGCATGTAATGTAATGAGTGTTCTAAAAAAAAATAAAAACAATGTAGTGAAAATGCCTACTGCTTAAAATCAACACCTTTAACGACAATAAATTATTACTATTAATTGAAAGTTATCAATAGCCATTTTTAACAGAGGAAGTCGAACGATAAAGAACCGCAAAAAATATATGATATTAATTTAATGTATACTTGATTAATTTGGTTCAATTTGGCTTCTTTCATTATCGAAAACTGGTCAGTTTAGAGCGATTAAGAAATGCCTGCAATGCATAAAAATTGTATATGTATAAATTTCATTATTTACTTGTTACTTTCAATTTCAATTAATTAAGGTAATCATAATGCTTATAACGGATTTTCAACAGGTAACAGTCTCATGGCTATAATATTTATAGAGCTGACGACGAAAGTGGAACCATTAATAAACAAGTTATGTAAAGTGAGAAAAAAAGGTTTAACTAAAAGGTTGTTTGAGTAAGAAAAATCCATAAACTGGTAATTGTTCTATTTTGGATGTTAATAGCGATGACCAAAACAATGTATACTACATACTAATTTAACATTTTTCTCTTTTACAGGATGAGCTAAATCCGGTGCCTCTGATGTAGTGTAAGGGAAGGTAAAACGGTTTTAAAATAATTTCGAAAAGAGGTTTGTATTTGTATTATTTTATATATACATAAAATACTAAATTATAAATTATTACATAGTACGTGTTTTAGTTTAATGTTGAAATCATGAATACTCACGTTGTAACGGTCGATAACATAACAATAAGACAATTAAATTAATTGATTTTTTGCCATTAATTGATTATTATAGTAGTTCATGATATGGCGTAGATACATACCATGTATGTATGTATAAATTAAGGTCGAGGTGATACTCATTACTAAAAATAATTAAAGAATTACACTTGATGGGAAAATAATTATAATTGTCTATTATTGTTGCTCTGTGTGCACGTTTTATATAATGCCATTAAGTGTTTAAGATTATTTCGGGTGTAGCAATCCATATAATTAGCGTTAACAGCATGTCTTACATCTTGTTTAACATAAAAATAAATAATTAAAAATTCAAGAAGTTTATGAACATTTTGTTTTAATTAAAAATCTTCAGCTTCTTTGGTTTTACTAAAAGAAACTGTATTTATATTTCAGTAAATATAAAATACATTTTCTAATCATAAGGATGGATGGAAAATTATCCATCTATTCTATATAGGAATTAGGTTTTAGGCTACAACACTATTTTGTTTCTTAACATAATACCACAATTACTGTTAAAATTGTTTGTAAACCAAAATATGACAATGATGGACATGAAAGTTCTAATTTACTGAGGTAGGTCATTATATTAGATTAATACAACACTTGGCCAAGGTTACGTGTGAAGAGCGCTAGGTCAATTCGTAGTTCATTGAGGTAGGTCAAGAGTACGCTATGTTTATATATTATTAATTCGAAATTGTCCAGAATACGCCGGCCTAAGTAAAAATATGTTAAACTGTTAACGGTGGAGGCTTTTATTTTGTTATACATTATTTTTCACAAATAAAAAACTTTTTAACTTTATTTGTATAACACTGACTTCATTAAGTGACAATTTTAACTTGTCATTGTCAAACTAGAAGTAGAAAGTAATAGTATAAATTTTAGTAAAGAAATAATTTCTTAAAAACATGATTCAATTTAAAAAAATGTAAAAATTGCAAACAAAAAACGTATATTTCAGTTGAAATTCCAAATTAAAAAATGCATAATCACAGTGAGTTCATGCACATGCAAGTAACATTAATCACTAATTAACTGATTAATATTCAGGTAAATACGATTATTTAACGTGAACTTGAAGTTAGATTATGTATTGACATTGTTGCATTAAACTGATATTATTTGATAGTAATTTTAGATAAGATAGCAACCATCACAATAAAATTAAATTTGATATAATTTGATTGATTGTGTTGACAAAATTAAATTGTTTTTAATGATGAGTAGAAACTGTTCAAGACAAAACCTTCATGTTTGCACTTATATTCAATGAACGATAGAGAAATGGCCCGTTTACTACCCTAATAATATTCATAATTATTCTTTAAATAAAAAAAACACTGATTCCCTATTATTATACCACTTTAGAGAAATACTACACCATTTAAATTCAAAATGAATCCAGTTGGTAACCCTAGTGTATACATATATGCATAATTTTATCGCATGTAAGCACAAAATTGACTAATGGCGTCGCGTAAATTCATTGCCCGAAAACTACACACTATCAAGCCTATTATGCACAGTTAATTGTAATTTAAAATATTCAAGGTTGGTAATGATCCGCGCCATGAATAACGTTATAGTCTCGCAGAAACGGCGAAAATGACATTTACGGATATTTCACGCGTCAACAGTTTACATCCGATCCTTATTTGGTAGTAACAAGGAGAGAAATGAGTTGATTAATTATGCATAAGTTTAAAAAAATAATTATAAGAAAATAATCAAATTAAGCAATTCATTTCAAGAAAATCATTAGAAAGTATACAAAAATTAAGAAAGATAAATAATGCATACGCTTAGAAAATATCATAAAAAAGTAATCAAATAAAGCAATAAAACTAGAAAAACGCCATTAGAAAGAATTAAGAAAATCATGCCATACAAATGAAGCCATTTCTTTTGTTATTTTCGAGTTAATTGAAGAGAATTAATATAATAAGTTATTTATTAATTATTTGTTTTTTTTTTTCCAAATGATAAATTCTGTGAAGGAGTGGATATCTAACTTATAATAATAAATTAAGTTTTCAATAAAGAATTTCAATTATTTTGAATATTTAAAATTGCAAATATACTTTAAATAGTGATAAATTGCTAAATTGCGGATTATTTATTTAGATTAATAATTTTCTTTTTTTATAGAAAAACCTGATGATCTGTATTTTTTCCTTTTACCAATGATGTCATAAGATGTTCATCATCAAGAGGCTAATTCCATTGGCGTGTTGGAGTACAAAAGGATGAAATCATTCCGCATGCCAAGTTAAAAGAACAAGTGCCGCAAGTGAATGAACGGTCAAGCCGGGTTCAATACCCAAATTAATAATTCACTGCAATACTAAGTATATTATCAGTAAATTTCACCACTGGCATGGATACATCAATCAAATCGATCGTTTAATCTAGGTCGTATGAAGTAAAAAAGAACGTTTTTCTTCTAAACCTGCAAATCCACTGCCATTGGCATTGAACTTGAACGATCTTCAAATTAAAAAGAACTCGTCAAAACCGCTTATTACGAGAGAATTCCAAGGAATGATAATTTGTTAATTTTCAGAACTGTACTTCAGGAGAATTTCGGCGGCCGTGGACCCCTCGTCCGCCGGAAAATCGATACGCCGAAGAAGGGTCGCCATGGCGACGCGATAACGCCCGCTTATGCAACAGGACTCTGTTATATAATCCTATAAGCGGTGGTGTGAGCAATTCACACGGCATGTGGGGACCTTCCTTCCGATCAAAACTAAGCGATCATCCGATGATCCAATAAAAACGGCTCGGTGAGGAAACGCACCAAGGTCAACAGCTTGTGCAGAAACGGTGTATTATTATTAAAAGGTCCCCCGCATTCGTCTGCTTCAGTCTCAGACACAATGGATGGATTTATATATTAAAAGGGATCGAAATATCGAACGGAGCGGCGGCCTAATTTCTGCTTTCTCCCGTTCTATTTTTACCTTGTAAGAAAACTGTCGTAAAAAGAAAATCATTCAAACCGATTGCAAACGGTTATTTGCGAACTCATACATCCATAAATAAAACTGTAACAATGCCAACACCAGCTGTTTTAAAACAATATCGGGTGATTTTTATGTAATCATCAAAAAATTACTCATAAAAGGCGCGAAGTGATGCAACCGGAAAATTCCAAACGTGCGAAAGGAATAAATATTCGCCGGAATGACGTAATTAATGTATTGTTTTAAGATAAGGCGTGTAGATTAGTGTTACCTTTAACCGAATTAAAGATCCCACTGTTTGTATCGATCCCGGGCATTTTTACATAACACCCCGGGTTTAAATTCACTATTGCGCGCACACAAATATTCACACACAAATAAGACGCGATAAGTAAAAGGAAAAATTCTAACTGGTACTCACATAAGGGACCTCGGTATGAGGGCGAACATTTTTATTTATTTTGTATTCACCAGTCGCAACCGTACAGCTGATCCAATCTGCCAACCTCCCACAACGGTACGCGACTGCGCGAAATTTTTGGAATTCAGATCGCCGTCTTTCTGCCTCCTCGTTGTCTCATCTGAGCAGACGCACTGCGAAATGTTTCCTATTTCATTTGACGTTTTTTTTTATTTCCACCTGTCAGCTACGGCGATTCAGTTTCAAAGCGCGCTCGACGTTCGGCGATTATCTACGGCTGAACGCTTATCTGCACAAAAGATTACGACGATATCAGTTTGCGTATGGAAATGTGATACAATTCGCGGCGCGTTTTATCTTTCCGTGAAGTTAACACCTGCGCGCCCTCACCGTTTGAATCGCGCATGTTACGCGCTTCTAAATATATTTGATATATGCAACCATATATACTTTAAAAAGTATTATATTAATCTACTATATTGGATCAGTTAAATAAAACAAACCGAGGAAAATGGAATACAGGAAGTTGAATTCAATGTGTCTCCAAACCTATATCTGATTGTGTAATGCATCTAACATAATATTCTTTGCATTTATATTAACTTTTACTAAATAATACGATTGATATTAGGAGCCATCACTAATCGGGAATATTAAAAGAAACCACTTTCTTTAGTCTTGTCATATTAATCTATATTTTTTGTAATTCATTATACGTTTTATAATGGCCTTATAAAGGTTGAAACTATAGTCACCAAATAAATATCGTGTGTGGTATCAAGAAAGTGCAGTTTATTTTAAAGTTCCTGATTGCTGAAAAGAACGGTTTTTATTTACAGATGAGATATCTTTAAAAACTAGATAAGTTTTTTTTAAATATTTTAAAACCATTTAGACAGGACTATGCAACCCAATATACATTGTTATTATAAGCAAACCATATTTGTCTAGAAATTAAAGCAACCAAAAATACTTAATCAAAACCATGTGAATGTTGAAATCGGACTTTCAAAACTTACTTTATTATAAAATTGATTTTAAATACAAATGTCATACATACCTGAGTAAGTTATTTATATTTCATTATATTTATTTTAGTAAATGTTTTTATTTGTATTTAATATCAATTTTATAATAAAGCTGTACTGAAGAGATCGAAACACGTGTCTGCAGATGATTATAAACTTGAACGCTAGATTTTTTAATGCTTTTGCTAATTTAATTTAATGAAATCAGTTTAAATTCAATTTTTGTTCATAATTTTTCATATTATAGTCACATTGAAACAATCTAAAATACATTTTATCATTTAATAGTTTATTCAACAGAAATAATTCCATTCAAATTAGTGTTGCTTTGATAGTTGTACTATTCGTAACACGCAAATTAATTTTGTTTTATTCAATGTCTGTCGAGGTATTAGCCAGAGAAGTAGTTGTTTCAAATTATTTGTTTTATAGTCTTAGTAGGACACACTGTTGTAGATTCACGAAATGTTTTCGTATTTTTAAATTTATTACGTAAAAATAAGTATACGTTTGCTTTATTATTTTTCAGGTTACCGGAACGATAGTATAAAATATAATATTAATAAACATCTTAATAAAAATTATCACATTTATTTCAAAATGCAAAAATATACAGCAATTTTTAATTTACTGATGAAACAATCACTTTTTCTCGAAATATTTTTTTCTAATTGTAGCGAACATTAAAACTTGTGACAGTTACAAAATAGTTGATATATTTATGTAAAAGTTGCTGAAATAAAATTGTATCTTATATTATGGACAAAATGTAACAAACAATTAAGTTAAAAATAATTTTACAGATAATAACAGACTAGTAAATAAAACGAAACACAGTGGTTCTACAGTAAAACCTTACAATATAAATACAATGACTACAGAAAAAAGGTTTATAATTAAAATTCACTTAATTTTTTTTACAAAATTAACCAACATTTTAACAATCTTTATAATTCATTTCTCAATACTTTAAAATCCCATTGGGAATAGAATTTCTCAACAGTTTTAAATAATAATGACATTTAAATATTTATGAAATAATATACTCAGCTGAAATAATCATCATTATTAATCAATTTCTCAACAGTTTTACCTTTTTTAATACTATAATAAAATGATATCTCAAGTCCACTAATCATCGTCCTCACAATTAGGTAATAGAGTGACTGCATAATCAAAAGTATTCAACAACGATTTGTTAACAATACAATCTTCTATCCAGCTAGCCACAACATGTAAGGCCGTTACAGGACAATTATCCGTCGGTACTTGCACAAGCTCGTCTTCGTGAAGAACATGCGTCGCCAATTCCCATTCATCGTCCTTTAAAACGGTTCCACCATACGCCACGAAAAGGCGCAATAATTCCGAACCCTTAAAACAACCATCAACGAGTTTTAAAAACACATTTTCAAAATAATCCGGTAGGGGCTTATCGATAACAACCGACCTCCTCATTTTCTTTGAAGTGCTAGGAACTGGACTGCTTGGGTTATTTAGGAATTTTTTAATTGGACTTGTTTTATTAACTGGAGAACCATTCGCCGCCTTCCTTTTAACAGGTGACTTTTTCCTTTTACTGGTGTAATCGCCTAAATTTTTCAACTCCTCGTCAAAAAGCGAAGCGTCAAATTTTTCTTTAGAATTTTGAAACAAAACATTTAACTCTTTTAAATTCGTAGCCTCAGCCCAAGTCTTATCATTTCTAATTCTAGTCACGCGCGGGAATCGTATCGATATACCATTTGCCGTATGCACATCGTGCTGTTGCGTAAATTCCGCACCAGTTATCTCCCATACAGGTTGCTTCTTCGGATCCCTAGCTACAAAATCCGGTACCATAGTTTTCGTACATTTCAACCAATCCGGAACTTTAGCGGCATCCTTACTAATCTTTACCATATCCAATTCGTTTTGCAACTGATCCAAAGTTTGATCATCATGCCCGGTATGCACCTTCGTCACTGTACAGAATTTATCTTTAACACTATCGTACACACCCATGAGAAACACGGACATGATCCCACCTTTCTTTCCCGTACCATACCAAGCACCCAACACGATTAAATCGGCCGTATCAGCTATAGCCCCACCAAACAAATAATCCTTCTTTACCTTCAACCAGTGTCTCTTTCCCGGCTCGTATATACTTTTCTTATCTTTAAGAACCAAACCTTCAAGACCCAACTTCAAAACGTGACTAATCATTTTAGCCAAATCCTCCGGTTTATCGATCTCGTTCATTTCCGAAAACATGATGTGATTCTTGATTTCGTTCATGTTTTCATTCAAAATCGCCTTCCTTTCCTTAATAGGCCGATGCGTCAAGATTTCACCGTTGTAATAGATGCAGTCGAAAACGAACAGACATACAGATGCATTATCCAATCCATTCTTCTTATGTATACCGAGAGTACCAAATGGTAAAGGCATTCCTGTGTCGGTATCCACCATTAAAATCTCGCTATCTAATATTAAATCCTTACCATGAGGAAATGCTTTCGGGATGAATTCCTTAAAGTGTTTAATCTTGTGCTGTAGGACGGGTTTTAAGCTGCGCGAGTAATAACGAAATTCGTTTCCTTTTTTATGCACCTGAACGCGCTCCCCGTCGTATTTAATTTCAGAATACATTCCGTTCGGGCATTTTTCCATGGCCTGCTTGATCGATCTGCAGGGTTCTGCTAACATGGGTAAAACTGGTGTTAAGACACTGATGGTGGTTTTGGCTTTACCACTCAAACAACTTTCAATTACTAAATTGATATCTCTTGAGGATTGATAATTTTCATAAGCATTGGGATGAACTCCATCCAAAATATGTTTAGCGCCTGCGTTCATTCTTAAATCATGTTTAATTAAACGTATGATAATTTTTAAATCATTAGATGTGCATTTTTTAATAAAAGACTTAAAACAACGAATTTGCTCCTCTTCCTTCGTCAATCCAGATAGTTCCTCTAGAAAGGCATCAACTTCCTCAACTGTTAACAAACTTTTATTAGCTGGTTTGCATTTTACACTCTTCTCATGGAAGCATTGTATTGTTTCACCAACATCACCTTGTTCTAAATGCTCGAGCATATCATTATGATCTGTCATCAATATTTGACTGAATAACTTCACTAATTGTTTACTTTGTAAATTGTAAATCCGTTTTACAACACCTGGCAGTAATAATTTACACCATAAAGTAATGTCACCTTTAAAACCCCCACCCTCACTACCCTCGGTGAATAGTTTATGCACCAGCGCGGTCTTTTCCGTGTAACTACTAACATTGGTAATATTCGCTACTAACCTACGGAATTCTTTGAATAAACAATCCTTATTGTTACCCTTAACATCACTTTTTTCATTTTTCATCGGTGCCTTTTTATTAGAAATAACACTATTACATCCATTCCCGGCGAACTTCTTGGGAACATACGTCACGTTCTGTTTTTCGGCTATCAGCTTCTCGTATTCCTCAAACTTTTGAGCGATCAGGTCCTGATCAGCCTTTTCCAAACTGTCCCAACCGTCGAGCTCGTCAGAATTCTCCAGCCTTTTCGTGGTAGGTCTCTGCTTGAGAAACTGCTCGAATAAGCACTCGAGGTGGTGCCACATTTTCATTTTTCCCTCGCCGTACGGACTAGGTGCTAGTTTCGCTATGCGCAGGTCACCTTTCAGGCACTTTTCCTTGCACTTTTTACACGCCGCTCGACCCAATTTCGCACGCTCCACGCAGTACGGTTTATCGGATTCCGTTTCGTCCATTATTAGCTAGAAATAAATTTTGTTAGTGACGATGGTGATTGCATCAGTTGAAAATAAGAAAAGTATAGATAATTTCGCTTGAATTCCGACTAGAAAAGACCTATGGTTCTGCACTAGTCACAAAAGCAATCTTGGAGTAGTGGTTTTAGTCAGTACCATGCTATAAGAGTATCTATTATCAAAACAAAACAAAAATAAAAATTTTGAAGAGTATAAACATTAAAACAATGTCAATTTAAAAATGTAGGAGCAAACTCAAAACAAACAAATACTGAACTTTCTGGAAATTCAAAAAATTTTCAAATAACGTAAACAGAAAATATTTAAAATGTTTTAAGAATATTTTAGAATTTTCTGAATGGCTTAAACATAAAATTTTATCTTTTGAATCTAAATAAATGCCAAAACTTAAAACTGATTAATTTTTTTTGCAGATATATTAGTAATGAGAAATAACATAATTCTAACAATTAGAATTGAAATTTTGAAGTCTTATTAAAATTTTATTTTTGAATAATCTAAACATAAAATTTATATAGAAGAAAAAGTAAACATTTCAAAAATTTTCATATATAAAATAATTGCAGTAGTCAAAAAAAACATAGAATTACAAATGGGTTAAATTTTGAAGTCCTAGAAATGTTTGAGATAAGTGATACAGTTTTCTTTTTTAAATTAAAGACATTTATTATCAAAACTGTGATAAATGTTTTGCTAAACAGTGGTTTCATTTACTTAGTTTAAAGTAAGGATTTAAGTTTTTAATTGTACAATAAATCATTCGTAATAATAAACGGTTTCATTAATAGCTGCATTACATGTAGCATTTATGCCCTCTTAAAACCTAACTGCTATATGTCCTCAATACATTTCATGCATATGTACGTTATGGGAAAAACTATTTATAATTTTTATTACAGCACGTACAACAATATATCTTTAAAAAAAGCTAATGAAATGTAATAAAAGATGTTTTTTAACATTCAAACAGCACTGGTAATTATTAAATGCAATAAAAAAATTAAACATGTAAGGCTTTTCGAGGTTCAACAAAAATAAACATCTGGCGACAACTTGTTTGTAATAAATTGAGCATTAACTAATAAACAGATAATTCAACTAAAATGTTTTTATAATATAGTTTAGAATATATTTATTCTACTAAAGTTGCATTAAATGGTTTATATTAATAAATAAAGACTATTTTTCTACTATAATGCATTAGAATTAGTTAACATAATTTTTCCACATCAATAATTAATTAAGACTATTAATTCAGAAAACTATAAATATAAGAATATTTTATTAAATATATTTTTTATAAATTATAAAAAATAGTTAGCCATCAAGTCACTTGTCAAAGGTAGGTAGGACGCAGCGTTGTTATGGAGATGAAAATCTCGATAACAACGCTGCTTCATTACACACAAAACTACTTCTGATTGGATAATTTTCATGCGAAAATGATACGTTTAAGTAAAACGTATATGATTTTCAAAGTTCGATATCTCTAAAACAGTCAAGTTTAGCTTTATGATGTGCTATACCAATTTTGTGTAGAATTTCGAGATGAATTGAAATATGGAACAATATACGGGGTGTTCCATTAAAGAAAAAGCAAGTTTGTTTCGTCCTGACTTTCTAACTCATCCTGTATACTTAATTTGTTATTCTGATAGTTTAAAAAAAAACCTAAAACTTTTGTATCCAACATTTTTCACTAGCTCTCTTACTTTAGGAGATATTTGACCGTTTCCATATATATCAGCGACCCTGTATATTTCATTAATTAAATGTGTTTCATTTTTTAACTTTCAACAAATATGATCCTCAACTATCCAGTTAAGATGATTTATTATTATTATTATATTTAATAATTTATTTAAGAATCTAGTTAATAAATCTAATTAAACATTTACGATCAGTGATAACAAATATACTCTAAATCTCTTACCGCTTATACAGTTGATATTTAAATATACTTGATAGTGATATCACATAGCCGATTAATTTTGTACACTGTTTATCACCAAGTGCTCATTTAAATAAATTCCAGATAACTTGTAAACTTTGGAATTTAATTTGTAGGTTAGATTACTAACCATAGATAATCATGTTTTAGATATTATAATAGCATAGGCAACCAAATATTCCTTATAATCCAGTGGTGGAGAATAAGTTAGGAACATAATATATTTTTTTATATAAATGTAATTATTTGTTTAATATTAATACAATATATTTGTATTATATTTAATTATTATTATTATTATTATTATTATTTGGTAATAATTAAAGCATGTAATTTCAATTATGTAATTCTTATATTAATAAATATACAGTTTAAAGATATATGCAATGAATTATTTATTACGTGTTGACTCTTGACGCGTTTGAACTAAGGCACACTGAAACTACTAAAGTTTATGTTACATAGGGACTCATTTTTAATTGCGTTTAGCACTATTTAAAAATTTTCTGAACAGTCTAACATAAAAGTTATATCCTTGAAATTTAATACATAAAAACGCGAACTAGTCAGTTTAAATAAATATACAGTGAAACAAACTAAGCGTAAATTGTGTTATTTCTAAACTACTAAAGTCAGTTTTGCACATAAGTTTATTCCAGATTACTGGTTATCCAGTGTGAAATTTTTCATTTCTTCCACTCTTAATATTTGTTTTTTTTTTCATGAATTCTAAGCAGTATTTTGGTATAGGAAAAAATTATCACCATATCAAAAGATTAAATGGTGTTTTTTGAAAACACAAATCGTATCCAGATGATCCTAAGTGCTACACCAGCGGGAGCGTCAGCTCCCGATAGGGGTACCCATGCTGGAAAGGACTTAGATGATGGATCTGACTAAGCAGCATGCACACCCTGCTCAGCTGTCGTGTCGTGGCTTAGAGCTTGCACTAAAGGGTACGATGCCCTGCTCTGACTGGCTGTAAAGCCACCAGGCAGGTTATATCTGTAACTCACCGCTGTACGTGGTCAAGTCTCGCTGGCAGTGAGCGAAAGAGGGTCTGGGCTTAACTGCATGGACCAAGTGAAAGGAGAGCCACAATAAAAAACTCCTCAAGCCAAGGTGGAACAGCATATGCCTAAGGCTGCATGGCTAAGGGAAAGCTTAGTCTTAGTATGCGAACTCCGGATACCAGGCGACCTCCGGTTTCAAATAGCCTTCCTGTGGCATGCGGGGCTCTGCTGCAGGTGACCGTTTATTTCCCTAGCTTCTCGTGGGATCAATAATGAACCAAGAATCAACAAATAAGGGCTCGTCCCCCTCAAAGGACGAAACTACGGCGATGAAGTGTGAAATCCTTGCCACGGGAGAGGACTTAGCGCCTGAGACCGACAGGGAGGAACTACTCCTAGCCAGCAGTGGAGAAGAGGCTGGGCAAAAGCCCAAGGACCTCCAGCCACGCAAGCCGCGCCTAAGCGGTGCTGGGAAGAAGAGGTTTAAATACCTCATCAGCAAGGGCATGTCGCGGGAAGAGGCAGCACAAAAGGCCTTACAGCCCTTCGGTCCAGCGCGTAAGCAAAAGACCGAAAAACGTACCCGTTCGGACGGCAGTACGCCGAAGAGTACGCTAGCCAAACGTGCGAAAGGGACTGTACAGCCCTCCACGAGCGGCATATCACCACTCAAGCGGGTGCAGGGGCAAACCAAGGCCCTCACAAGCACAAGCCCGAGTGGCGATACAGAGGGGAAGCAAAATCCCCAAAAAATGGCATCATACAGTCAGGCCGTAAAAGGACTGAAGGTTGGTGTTATCGCAAAGAACTACCCTGCTACTCTCCTGTCAGTGGAACAAATAGAGTCCACACTGGAGTTTATCATGGATATAGTCCTAAAAAAGGGGAATGAGGAAGACTCTAGATTCCTTGGGATTCACAAGCGACCTGGGTGGATCGGGATCACCTGCCGCAACGAAGCTACGGTAACGTGGCTGAAGTCGCATCAGGATGAGATCGTCCCCTGGGAAGGTGCAGCCCTAAAAGTCGTTGGAGCGGAGGAAATGCCGCACAACGATATCCTAGTGGGATATTTTCCGGGCAGTCAGGAGTACAGGGACGAACGTATCCTGCAACTGATTGCAGTCCAGAATGGATGCGATGCCTCTAACTGGAGGGTCTTAAGAAGGGTGACCGCTGGATCCACTCAAGAGGTTACCTTCTCCGTGGATGCTCTGTCCATGGAGAAGTTAAAAAAACGCAACTACCTCGTTGGGTATCGCTACGGCGAAGTACAGCTTCGCACCAAGGCGAAGCAGGACAAGCCTGATGAAGGGGCAGGAGCCTCAAGCTCCAAAGAGCCCCTGGATCAGGGTAAAAATCCGCCGTTGCAATCCGCAACTGGTTCCGGAGAGGCCAACAAGCCTCCAGGGATCAGAAAGACTCCAAGCCTGACCAAGAGTCCACCCAAGAAGCAGGCTGCTGTGCGTCCAAAGGGCAGGATTATGCCCCAGGACAAACTGAAGGATGCCAGAGGTGGGGGTCATTTCAAGGCCCAAAAATGAAGGGTAAGTGGCAGTGCCTCCAAATCAACCTGCAGCACTCTAAGGCAGCATCAAGTGCCTTAAGCAGCAGGCTGGCTAGGGGGGACGTCCAAATAGGGCTAATTCAAGAGCCCTGGGTTCACGGCGGGGCGATTAAAGGACTTCAGAACCCATCGTACTATCTGGTATGTAATACTACGTGCGGCAGGCCACGGGCCGCCCTGATTTTCAGGAAAGATACTAATTATGCTCCCATTCCACAGTTCGTCACCCAGGACCTAGTGGCAGCGGTCGTGGACGTACCAACAGGAGATGGCAAGAGGCAAATTGTATTTGCCTCAGCCTACTTTCCAGGGGACGAAGACAACCCACCACCAGAGGCAGTAAAGAACCTCACGGACTGGTGCCGCAGGAATGGGAAACATCTTATCATGGGCTGCGACGCTAATGCGCACCACACAGTATGGGGCAGCTCAGATACCAACAACAGGGGTAAGTACCTTCTTGATTATGTATGCGCTAGCAATCTAGACATCTTAAACAGGGGGAATAAACCCACGTTTATAAACGCAATAAGGCAAGAGGTACTTGACTTGACCTTAGCCACAGCGTACGGCGCGCAATTGATAAAAAATTGGCGTGTACTCTCTGAACCCTCCATGTCGGACCATCAAACGATCGCGTTCGATATGGAAGCTGGGAGTACGGAAATAGCAGAGTGCAGAGTGCCACGAAAAACGGACTGGACATTATATAACGAATGTCTATTGTCCGAACTTCAAGGCCTCCAATACAACATCGCTACCATAGAGGAATTAGAACAAGCCTCACTACACCTAAGCAATACCATTGTAGCAGCCTATGAGAAAAGCTGCCCGGTAAAGAAGGTAAACTTCTCGAGAAACGTTCCTTGGTGGAACAAGGAATTGGATCGACTCAGGACTTCCGCCCGGAAATCCTTCAACAGAGCCAAGAAAACAGGCAACTGGTCAGCCTATAGACAGGCTCTGACTGAATTCAATAAGCAACTGAGGGAGTCTAAACGAAAGGCCTGGAAGGCCTACTGCGAGGGGATCGACAATCTGACCCCAGCAATTAGACTCCGGAAGGTCCTATCAAAGGACCATACCAATGCGGTCGGCATCTTAAAACGAACTGACGGCAGTCACACCAAAGATCAACAGGAAAGTTTAGAGCTACTCCTAGGTACTCACTTTCCGGGATCAAAAGTAGTGACTAAAAACACAATTGCGGCTAGTATCGGCTCAGTGGCTCACTGTTCCAACCGCGACAGCCGCTGCTTAGCGGGGAAAATATTCACGCTCAGCAAAATGACTTGGGCCATAAACAGCTTCAAGCCATATAAATCCCCAGGAATGGACGGTATCTTCCCTGCGCTACTACAACGCGGCTTGGATACAATTGCTCCAGGACTCAGGGAGATATATAAAGCAAGTTATGCACTAGGGTATATACCCCGGTTGTGGAGGGAGGCAAAAGTGGTATTCATACCTAAAGTGGGCAATAGGCCTCTAGATGAACCTAAATCATATCGACCCATCAGCCTAACCTCTTTTCTCCTAAAGGCTATGGAGAAAATAATCGACGAGCATATAAAGGGTGACTCATTTATAAGAAAACCCTTAAATGCCAAGCAATTCGCATTTCAAGCTGGCAAATCCACCCTCGATGCTCTACATCACCTCGTCAAAGAGGCAGAACGAGCAATCCTATACAAGGAAATAGCAATCGGAATATTTGTAGACATAGAGGGGGCCTTTGACAACACCTCATTTTCTGCAATAAAACGAGCGGCTATAAATAAAGGACTATATCCTTCCACGATAAGATGGGTGGAGGCAATGCTTCAAAGCCGATTAGTAACGGCTTCTCTAGCAGGATCCACAGTATCTATGACTGTAACAAAGGGGTGTCCTCAGGGGGGAGTTTTGTCCCCCACACTATGGTCAATAGTGGTGGATGGACTCCTGGATGAACTGCATGGAAAGGGCTTTATAACCCAAGGCTATGCAGATGACATCGCCGTAATAATCAGGGGCAAGCATGAAGGCATTCTTACAATCCTAATGCAAAAAGCACTGAATAGCATCAATAACTGGTGTGTTCGGGAAGGACTAAGTATCAACCCGAATAAAACGATCATAGTTCCATTCACGCGTAGAAGGAAGCTGCACATAAAGGCTCCCTCGCTGAATGGAATAGAGATAAATCTCTCCAACGAAGTAAAGTACCTGGGTATAATTCTGGATACCAAACTGACTTGGAATCAGCATGTCGACAAAATCATGGCAAAGGCAACGATGTCGCTTTGGGCCTGTCGGCGGCTTATGGGAAAAACCTGGGGATTAAAGCCCAAAATCACGTATTGGCTTTATAGAACGGCAGTGATACCCATTGTCACCTATGCTGCCCTCGTGTGGTGGCCGAAGACCCAAAAACTAGACACGCAAAAGAAGCTGAGTAGGCTTCAACGTTTAGCATGTCTAAGCATCACAGGGGCCATGCAAACGACCCCAACCGCGGGAATGGAGGCAATCATTGGTCTCACACCGCTCCATCTAGTGGTACAAAAAGAGGGACTTGAGGCAGCCCTCCGACTACACCAGAGGAAGAAAACACTGCCGGGGGACTGGACAGGACACTTAGAAATACTGCAGCAAATCGACCCGGCCCTTCGAATTACCGTTTAAGGTGTCGATCGAAGACCCCAAAACGGCTTTGATGAGAGTCAAGGAGTTTGGACGAGGGATATCAGCCTGGTACACGGATGGTGCCAAGAATACGAGAGGTACTGGAATAGGCATTTATGGGCCTAACCAAAACCACAGGAGCTTCATGGCTCTGGGCACGACGCCCACGATTTTGCAAGCAGAAACGATTGCAATTGATATGTGCGCCAGAGAATGCTTGGATAGGCACCTAAATGGCGCGCATATATACATCTGCTCAGACAGCCAAGCCGCATTAAAGGCCGTTCGAGCCTATAGTCACGGCTCACGGACTGTCTGGGAATGTCGAAGATCCCTCTCGCAACTGGCGAAGAACAACTTGTTGACCCTCATGTGGGTCCCAGGGCACGGGGATATTAAAGGCAACGAAGTGGCCGATGAACTCGCAAAAAGAGGTGCAAATGCCACTCCTATAGGACCAGAGCCGTTTTGTGGACTCCCCATGGCGCATAGAAGAGAGGTGGTGCAAAAATGGGAAGAGGACAGAAGACGTAAGTATTGGAACAACGTACCAGGTCTACGTCAATCGAAACGACTCCTGAAACTCGATCACAGCCACAAGGTGCTTGAACTCACAAGGAACGAGCTAAGAACTTTCACTGGACTCATGACAGGGCATTGTGCCCTCCGATACCATTTGCGGAAAATGGGAAAAGAGGAAGGTAGAAACTGCAGATTGTGTGATTCGGCATATGAAACTACCGAGCACATACTATGCACTTGTGTCGCGATTGCTCACAAGCGTCTTTCACACTTCGGCAGGACCGATTATCCCCCGAAGAAGTGAGCATTATCACCCCCAAGATAGTTACCAGGTTCATGGTGGACGTGGGACTGCTTGGGAAGTGATTGGTTAAGGGTAGAACAATAGATCTGTTTTATTTGGCAATTTTTTAAGTAAATCATATATTAATGTTCGACAAATTTAACAAAGTGTGGGTTAGAAGCTATACAACCTATACAAGAAGAAATTGTTTGCCAAAGTTAAAACATATTTTTTTCGTTTGCATAAGCGGCTAAGATGAGTAAGGTAAAATGTTCCGAGTTTCGTCTGAAGGACAAGAAGAAGCTGTAGAAACAGCTCATCGACCTGAAAATTGATTTAACAATTTTGAGGGTGGCTAAAGTGACCGGAGTAGCATCATCAAAACTGTTGAAAATTTGTGTTGAGGAGATCCGGAAGAAGTCCATCTTTTCACCTAGGAACTTTGCCGTCATAGCTTGAGTTATTGTATTATAAGTAATAATTTGATAATACGAGAATATTTTCTCCCTCCTTAATCCACCTTCAAGTTCTTATATCATTAACGATGGTGTATCAAAAGATATATACAAGATGAATTAGGTATATATTTTTAAACTGTTTAAAAACTGGGAATTAACAAATTACACTGTAAATACAGATTAGTACTAATGAATTTTTATATCTTACTGTTTATTCAAACCGACAAATTACCGTTAATGGAATATCATTAGTTCGAAATGAAGGCAATCACAACGATTACATTAATTAAACCGAAATGTATTAAATAATTGGATTATTTTAATGGCGCGCCGAAATTTTGCGCGTATATTATTATGTAAGCGGTTCGCTTGCATTGAATAGAATAATTTATTCAATCCGTGCAGTTGTCGGTATTGAATAGTATGAATTAATACGAACTATGTGGTAAAACTTATTAACCGTAATGTATCGATTCCGGCGTTAATAATTTATTCATGTGGCGTTCCACGTATAAGGGAATTATACATTAAGGTGAATTATCGTGAAATTTTGGTCTCCTGTTTATACAACGAACACCGTTGAAGTATGATAATGGCTCAGTGAGGATATATTTTAATGGGTAGAATATTTTTGGTATCTTAAAATTTATTCAACTTCTATATTGCACACAGAATTATAGTTAAAAATTCCTTGTCGATCCATCAAAGTTAAGCATAGAATTATAAAATAAGCATTTCGGTTACACATGACTCATTTTCATGTTTAATATGCACATACGTTTATGTGTGTACAAGAAGATCACGATTTCACTTACGTACCCGCATTTTAAAATTCAATAAAGCGAATTTTACACGTACGAATGTGCTTAATCATACTTATATGGACACACCATCTGTTCGCTTATGTTGAGGGATTTAAGTTAATTATTTCCAGATAATCTTTCTCAATTTCCCCGACTATAAAACGCACGGTTCTTTTAGTTAATTAATTATTACTTCATAATTCCCTCCCTTAATTATTACGAGGACTTTATTGTTTCATAGTTTCCTCCCCTCGTTCTTGGTTCTTGGTAGACATATTACGGAACATTTTATTAGCAATTTGATTCGAATGATATGGAGAAAAAAATAATAATAATGTTTGTTGCGTGCTCGGCTGGAAATGCATTCAGAAACACGGATATATTTCAATTGAATGCCATACATTAGGGATGTTGCGATGGTAACACAAATACAATGCAACCCATCAATAAAGTCCATTGCATGCAATAACTTTATCACCGGATTTATTGCATAGAAACACAAAACTAATTTTCCGATTTTCCTTAAAACCATTCAACAATACGAATGGGGAAATCTATATCAATGTGATAATTGAGATTTTTCTTTTTACTTGCATAAGCAATTTATATAAAATGCTAATCTCTGGTTAATAATTACTACATTAGGTAATTTTAAATTAAATTGTCCTAATTTAAAATTACCTAATGTTAAAATTTCGTTTTATCAAGAGTGCAGTGAACAAAGTATCTGTCATACCAATTACTACAACCAAAAGCTATTAGAGGATGATAATAATACATACATATTTCCTCGAAAATGGCGAAATAAAATCACCTAATCGATTAAGTAGATTAACTTTGTGGTTATTGAGTTTATTTTCTTTCTTAATCGATTAATATTTTATAAACAAGTTTCAACGCGGATTTAGTGAGAAATTAGCCATTCAAATAATATATATTTACACTATATTTATTCTAACATAAAAATTTAATTTATTACAATCTTTTACATCGTACGGTTATTAACTAATTCATCAAGATTGCGGCTTACTAACACGCAATCAAAAAATATGTTTTATTTAAGACAATTTACTTCACACCTCTGTTCACAATAAGTACACGAGTGAGCGTTGTAATTGGAACAACAAATTATCCGAGTAAATATATATTACAAAAAAAACTGGGTTCTTCGTTAACAAGCTAAACGTTTAATTGGCGGCGGATATTTGTGGAAATTAGAAGGATTAAATAATTACAATCACTTAGGCCCACGCTCGGTTTCATCATCATCATCATCATCATTGACGATATATATTTTTTTCGTGTTTGTATCAAGGCAATTCTGTGTAATGTGGAATAATCGATTCAGCGTTTATTAGAAATTGTTGTGGGGCAAATCGATATTGTTATGTAACGCCATTCGTGATAAGTTTTAATTAGATACATAATTTATCCAAAATAATTTCATTAAAAACTCATATTATTATAACCCAAAAAAAGTTTATAACTGCAAATACTCACATATAAATCGTCAAATACTAAGGTTAAATAAAGCTTAATTTTAGGAAAGAAAACCTATAAAAATCTTTGTGCAGCTTAAAACTTCACAGAACAAGTAATTTGATCACAAATTCAAGAAGATTGTAAATATATTCCAAAACACTTTCACTTATAACAAACATATCATAAAAACTTAGAAAAACTGAAAATTTATTGAAAGAAAAATTCAAATTGCCAATGAATGGTTAATATAGAGCAAGTAAACGAAAATTCAAAGAAAATTTTGTTAATAGGACAAATAGAATACTTAAAAACAGTCACAAACCTAAACTTCGGAAATTTCAGGAAAATCTCATAAATCAACTTTGGAGAACCGTTCGAATTCTAATAGAATAGAAATTTCAAAGATGTAAAGAGAAAAACGTCGTAGAAATTCTAAAAAACTATTAAAAAGAACAAATTCTAATAATAATAATATTAATAATAGACTTTATTCTTTCTCATGTTACATGTATATACAATGGGACATACAAAATTAATTATTGAGAATCATAAGGTGGGATTCAGCATTGGGTAATAACCCTGCTGTTCTATATGAAAAACTTTAAAGATCTAGAAAAACTGAAAATATTAAAGAAAAAGTAGGTATTATTGAGATATTCTAGAAACTCTAGTTATTTTAGCATATGACCAATATTAGAAAAAGAGAAGCGTAAAAAAAAACTTTGAAGTTGTAGAAAGAAAATCTCAAAATTTTAAATTTCAAAATATTTAAAAAGAAACGTAGAAATTCTACAAAGACCTACGGTAAAAGTTGTGAATAAAGTTTAAAGTATTGGAAAAACTAAAATTACTTGGAAATCCTAATTTTTTTTGGAAAAGCTTTGTTCTTTACAACCTATGACAATATTAGAAAGAGACGACTGACAAAAAAATGTAGGCAAACTAGAGTCTAGGAACTCTGGACAAAAATGTGATGTCTACAATATTTGAAAAATCTTGAATATTTAGGAAAACTTAAAACATAACTTTAGCATTCCTAGTTAAAAACTGCAAATTTTAAAAGTTGATAAAAATGTTAAGGATATTTGAAACACCTTCAAGATTTAGAAACTAGAAATTTTGGAAAAAGTGTTTCATTTTATGACTATATTAGAAAAAAAGTGAACGACAACTAAAAAAATGGAAATTAAAAATATTTGAAAAATCTATAATTCTTGAAAAAATATTTTTATGTTAATAAAAGATAATGCCCACAAAGTCTAAAAAAAGTAAAAAACACTTGAAATTTTAGAAGAAAATGGAAATAATCGAAGGGCAAAAATAAATAGAAAATAGAAAAATTGCAATATGTTCAGCTTTTACTGAGAAATAAAAATATAGAAATATTCGAAAAACCTAGAAATTTAAAGAACCGACAACATTGAAAAAAATATATCAAATTAACAAATCTTGGTGAAGTTAGAAGAAATAATAATGAGAGCATCAACGAACAAAAAAAAAGATAAATGCAGAACGAGTAATCTAAACACAATTGGTTAAGAATTTATTCAACAAAATCATAACGTTTTAAAGTATTAAAAATATCTTCTCAAATGTCAAGAAGTTTTGAAAATTTTAAAAAACAACTGATAAACTAGGTATTTAAAAAAATTGGAAAAAATTAAAATAGTTGGAATATTTAAAAATTCTAGAAAAATATGAAAAATACAATATTATTGTAAATTTAAAGAAATTAATATATTCATAAGATAATTACAAAAGAAACTCACTGTAATCTCTGAAGAGTCTAAAATTTAAGTTAAAATCTTAAAATTGGATAAACTTTGGTTTAAATGGAACAAACCATCTAAACATTAATAAGTAAAGCTAATAAAAACAACTATAATTAAAAAAACTCACAAACCTCAACTTCTCAAATTTGTGTAATACTTCTAAAATCATAAAAGTATCTTTCTAAATTTCACAAATCTTTTATCTATCTAGAAAAACTTGAAAATACTAAATAATATACCTTTATTAAACCTTCTGGAAAATCTATGGACATAGCAAATTTTAAATATTCTTCAAATTTCGATACAAACTCCAAAATATCATTATCCATTAAACATAAGATTAGACAACCTTTAGTTTACCTAATATTTGTAACTACAGGGTAGAAAGGTCGATAGCACAGACAGGTACGTACTAGCCCCTCAGTTAAGGCACATAATTATAATGTATTATTGTATAAGTAAAAAAAAAATGTGTTTGTAATAAAGATTTTCAATAATAGACTAACGTATTTGAAAACTATGAAGATCTGGATACACTAAAAGCATTAAAGGTTAAAAATTCTTAAAAATTTGAGAAATCTAAATTTTGAAGCTGAGAAAAAAATCTAAGATATTTGAAAAACCTTGAGTATCTAGAAAAATATATAAAGTCGATAGTACTCAATAATAGTCATAGTCATAGTCATATCCATTATTCACTTTAGCCACATAAATTTTTATATAATTGGTGGATGTGAGTGTAAAAAAATAAGAAAACAATATAAAATTTTAAATTAAAAATTCTAAGTCTCTTCCCCAAATCAGCATATTGTACGACATTTGGGAATAAGCAAGAACATAATAGATGTTTATAAAAGAATCTCTAGACAAACAGCTTTTTAACTTTAATATAACGAAATACGCACAACTACCTTGGAGGATATACAGGGTTATTCACGCTATACGGCACGGAATATTGTGGCCAAAATACGTGACTTTCACAAAGTTTCACTTTGGGGATATATGGGGGTCTATTAGGGCTACTTTTTAAAATTACTTTCATAATATACAGGGTGTCCCAAAAACCCTAAAAGTATCAAAGTTGTGTTTTTTTTATGAAACACCCTGTATTTTATTACATTTTTGGATCCTTCGATCAAAATAAGTGTGTGTTTTAATAAGGTTTTTATTACATAAACCTTAAGGTTTTTGAAATAATTTGAATTTTGTAAAAATGTAACCTAATTTTCATGTTTCAAATACTTAAAAAATAATTAAGTTATGCATACCAAATTTACACTGAAATGTAACAATAGATCATATTTTATTTTCCAAGTATAATAAACTTGACATCTTATGCCAAGTGTAAAAAAATTGGAATTAAACAAATGAGAACTTTAAATGGCTATAACTTCATTTATTTAAATGAAACGCTATATTTATTAATTTATCAGCAAATGCACGTTTTAATTACCTTTTGAATGGTATTTAAATCTTAATTGTTAAGTCTTCTCGTTTTTGCAGAAAACGCCAAAATATTGTTTATTGCACCGTTTTAGTACTTTTTAAGTAAAAAATTGTATGTATCTAGTTTTCTATGGTATTTAAAAACGCCAGATAATTAATTTAGTCTGTCATTTAGTCTGTCTCAGTTGATCTGTCATGTCAAAATTCATGCTGACTGTCTGTCACGAGATTGTATTTGCACAACAAGTCCTACAATCTACTAACTATAACTGGTTCAGAAAGTTTTGATTATATGTTAAGCACTGAAACTGGTCTGTAGTTTTCCTTTTTTTTGTTTCCGGTCCTTTCTTATAAATAGGAACTACTTTGGCATTGTTTAGTGCAGTTGGATATATTCCTGTTTTAAGTGCGATATTAATCAATTTTGATAAAGGTTCACATATTTCATATAATAATAGTGCCCCATAATATTAGCGACTTATTTAGCGTGTTATTATTGTCCTCTATTTTGTTTAAACTATTCATATGGGGATTTCTAACCAATTAATTATTCCATATTTTCTTCTGTTAGTTGGGGGCTCGTAAAGTTTCTTGAGGATGAAATTCTTTTTTTCGCATAACAGTTTAGGTTTTTTCTTTTCTTCTTTATAAGTATCATTGAGTCTGGTAAATGCTTTTTAATGATGAATAAGTTTTTAAGGTTACAACTTGATATTTTAATTTCGGCTTAAACCCTTATTTATTTATTTATATGAAAAAACTGTGGACATTTCCTCCTATAACTTTATTAAAAAGGTTAAACTTTAAAATAATGTAGAATTTCTAGAACAAACTGATTTCAAACAATGCAAAAAACTTAGAAGTGAACATATTGGAAAAAGTTGAGAAAAAATGATCAAAAATATTTCAAAACTTTAGACACGACAAGTTTTATAAGAATATAAAATATTAGGAAAATTGAGAGTTGTGAATGCGGAGCAAAAATTAAAATACTTGAAAAATCTAAAAAGCCTTATTAAGCAATTCCTTTCAAACAGATCCCTGAAATTCAAAATCAACATCTCCTACTCCCCTCATTTTTCTCCTGTATAAGGTCTACCCCAAGGATCCCCTCTATCTCCACTACTTTACAACATCTTCTGCTTCGACATCTACAATCCTGACCCTCTTTACTTTAATCCCTCAAAATATCTCCTCCAATTTGCAGATGACACAGCCCTCATTACCCATGCACCCTCCGTACCTAAAACTCTTCAATCCCTTCAGTAGTTTATTGACACCCTGCAGCACAGCACTGGTTTGCAAAATGGCGAATTAAAATCAATCCCCACAAATCCCAGCTTCTAATTCCCTATCACAATAACAACAATCCTACACATAACATCCATATCTCCCACACAATTGTCTCCCCTTCTACGTCCATAAAATACCTAGGCATTACCATAGATATAAAAGTAAACTTTAAAAGTCACACAGCTTTAAATAAGGCAGTGGACTAGAAAACCCATTGTTAAGTCTCGTTCCGAAAAAGAATTGTAAACCTACCGACACCTTTCCTAGTTATACTAATCCCCATCCAATAGACCCGACATAATTAAACTTAGGCTTTCCCACTAATCCCTATGACGTATATAAACAGATGTAATTAGTTTTAAAGCATTCAGTTATTGAAAATGAGCACATGGTGCTCGAAATGTACATTTAACGTGTAAAAATAAATTAGTGAAGAAAGGAAATCAAATCGTGTTTTATTAGTGATTATTACTTCACATTACTCAAAACAAATAGTGAATAGAGTACATAACATTCATTTTGGAAATAAATAAATTGATTGATTCTAGATAGTACTTTGAAAATCTAGAAATTTAGGAAAACTTTAAAAAGCTGTACAGTTTTAAAGAGTTTAAAATTAGAAAATAACAAGAAGGTGTACAAAAGCTGATAAATTTATAAGTTGGGAAAAACTTCCAGATTGTTGGAAAATTTATATATTTTAAAAATACTTTTTACGATTTATTCCGACTAGTTTCGATTTTTACATCATTATCTAGGAATGGTACAGAAATTAAAATATTTTTGCTTAAATACTAAAATTTATACATTCAGGTAATAAGGGCGCTCATAATTGGGGAACTTCAGATTTCATCGTTATCGTTTACGAAGTGCCTTTCTATAAACAACCCTTAATATTAAAAATGTTTCACCACGTGATAAACGAGAACCAAATTCAACAAAAAAAAAGAGAAAAATTAGTTAAATATTATAGAAAGACTAAACATTTAAAAACTTTTACGTGTTCTTATTTAAAAATCCCGTTTTTTCTAAGTTATAACATAATCTTTAAGGGTCTGAAAAAATCTCTACATATTTTAATAACCTATTAATGTCGAAAATTTGAAATGTAAAAAATTAAGAAGAAACATTTAAAATATGTCAAGTAATATACAAAAAAATTAAGATTGGAAATTTCAAAAGGTGAGCGCAAAAACTATTTTATAATTGTGTTACCGACTATCTAAATAAAGATGTTATTCTTCTCAAAAGTTGGAAAAATAAGAAAAGATTTGTGAAATTGTACATATTTACATTAAAATGATGAATAATGAATGAGGTGTTAATGTATTAATTTGTCAAAAGGCTATCGACCAGAGGTCTTTCTGCCTTGTTTTGTCCAGATAAGGCGTCAGCCGTTAATGCTTAAAAGAATGAAATGAAATCTAATATGGTTAAATTGGGAGTTTTAAATTTAGGGTTTATACTAGGGTTTCTAGGAAAGAATATGAGGATAATATGTGGTTTCTTGGAGAATTTTTCTGATATGAATCAAAGGGGTTCTAGAATGGGGATAATTAAGGGATTGTGTAAAGGATTAAAAGGATGACGGAGTTTTGTTAGGGTAAGAAGGGATGCTCGCTCGCTAACTTCAATATTACAGGGGTTTGATTGATGGGATTGGGAGAGAGGGCACAACTATAGTCAAGTAGTTTTTAGGGTTGTTCTTGTATTGATACTATTGTTTTTGTATTTTAAAATTATTGCTGCGATTGTAGGGGATTAGGAACTGTGATTTGTGGGGATTGTTTTTAATACGCCATTTTGCAAACCATCGTTGAGGCAATAAGCTCTTGGAGGAATTGAAGGACTTTTGGTAGTGTGGGAGCATATGTAATTAGGGCAGTGCCATCTGAAAATTGCATGAGACATTTGGATAGATTAAAGTAGAGAGGATTAGGGTTGTAGACATCAGCACAAAAAATGTTATATAACAGAGGTGACAGAGGAGAGCCTTGAGGGATTACTTGCTCGGGAGTAAAGGAAGAAAAGAATAAATAGTGGATTTTGACTTTTAAGGATTTATTGGAGAGGAATAAAGTTTATATGTGACAGCACATGTCATAAAAATATGTCTATTTAAATACAAAATTATGCGTTTTTAAGCATTAAATATATAATGGATGCAAGTAACGGCATTTTAAAAGCAGCATTGGTGATGCAGAATTATGGGTTTGAGTGGAAGATCCTTCGAAGAAGGGAACTACGCCCGTCCTCCATTCAGCCAAAATGTTAAGTATATTTTCTTGTTTTGTAATTTGTAAGGTGTGCAAACATGTAATAAATAAATAAATAAATATTTAGGAGGTGATACTTGTACAATAGACCCTTATACCAGACAGAGCCAAAAGCTCTCTGGGCATACAAAAATAGAGCTGCAGAAGTCAAATTGGTATTTGAGGATGTGGTTGGAAATCAAAGAAAATATTTTGTTTTTGATGAGGGATTGGTAGATTTTTTCAATAACAGGTAGGAGTGTGATGGGACGATAGATGGATAATAAAGTAGAGGGTTGGTTGCGGTTACGGATACAAATTACTACTCCTATTTTCCACACTTCTGGGAAGTATTTTTTTTGTAAAGAAAATTAATATTATTAAGGATGTGTAACTCAGAGAATTTTAAAAAAATTCTCGTTAAATTTTGAAAAATTAAAATATATATGAGAATTTGGAGAACTTAAAAATACTAGACAACATTTTAAAAACTGAGAATAGAAAAAAATGTAAGAAACATCTAAAATCCTATGAATTCTAAAAAACTGACAATTTTAAAGGTTTAGAAGAAAACAGATGTTAAAAATATTTTGAAAAAATAAATATCATAAAATGAAAATTTTAAGAGTAAGAAAAAATTTGAATATTGAAATAATAATAATTACTTTAATATCAAATAATTAACTTTAAAATTCTAGAACATTTTAAAAGTCATATTCTTAAAACTTATTCTTGAAAAAAAAACATAGATTTTTTCAGTTAAGAAAAGAGAAAGACTGAAATATTTTTGTCTTCTAGAAAAAAGTAATTGAAAAATATTCAAAATATTTGGAAATTCTACATCAATTATACAACACTGTTGGAAAATTACAAAAAAAGCTGTAAAAATCCTAAAACTTGGAAAAGAAGTAAAAGAAGAATTAAAAACATCGTTTTTGTTTTGAATTCAGTTTTGGGATGTCTCTTACTAAAAATGTAATAATTTAGAAAATCATAAGAAATAATCGGTTATTGACCGCCTTAGCAAATCCAACATTAATTCCTGAATCGCGAAATACAATTTATTGCACATCAAATAGCTTACATGCCCGAGTTCCGCAATTATTATTAATTAATCTACTAAATGTTTAATTAGTGCTTGTGGTCGGTAATAACTTCACGGTTTTTAAATAAATCAATATAAACTATATGTGAGTTTTACGAAAATAATAAACAAGTTAGGTATCATCATTAGTGAAAACTTAACTGAATGGAATTGTAGGTACATTTTTAATATCAGATGATAACTTAAATTGGACCTACAATTTATTGTAACTAGTGTTAACTAATAGTGATACCTTAATATCAAGATGATTGATCTCAGTCAAGACGCCAATTTTTGGTTAAAGTGATTTTGAGATATTTAATCGTAAGGATGGTGAAAATTTTTACTGCTTGGTAATTAATATTAAATTGTTATGTACTTATTATAAACACTTAAATAAAACACTGACTATGTTTTTATTACTTAAATTTATTGTAATGTATATACATATATTACAAGAACACGACTTAAGTTTCGTCTTTTGAAGGTCATTATCAAACTTAAGTCGTGCTCTTGTAATATATTTATATACATTACAATAAATTTTAGTGGTAAAAACATAGTAAGTGTTTTATTTAAATGGTAATTATCATAAATTACCACGTAGTAACGGTCGAAACCATCATCTTGATGTACTTATTATGTTTGTTTAATCAAAATATATATATATATATATATATATATATATATATATATATATAATCAAAAACCCTTTTACCCTTTCGGGTGTTGGGTGAAAAAATATTTATACATACAAAAAACAATTTAATGACTCTTCGTGAAAAATGAACTATGAACGAATTATTGAAAACACAATCAATTAAAAGGATTTTGTAAAGAAATTACGGAAACAGTTTATTAAATTTTTATAAATAATTACAGATATTATATATAATATAATATATTATATAAATAGTTGAGGATTACTATACAATTGATTCGTTATTTTCTTTATATATTTTGATGAAATGATTAAAATTTGTGGAAATAATGTTTCATACTTTCGTGGTAATTTTCAATTCTATGCACCCTCATTGCGACTTTTCATTTTCATATTCATTTCCAAGACTTTATCGCTTATTTTCCACACGACCCGGAATCGATAGACACGCATCCACTTCCTGTGCGCGTGGACGGTCCTTAATCGCCCAAAATTGGAACATAATGGCCCTAATTAATCAAAGATTTTCAATAGGGCCACATTTTCCGCTCCGGCGGGCTCGAATTTCACAAGCGAAATCATCTTAATTAAATGCATTTAACGGGCAATAAAGTGTATTAATCCGGCGGGCGGTCGGCGCGGCGCATGCTCCACCACACCGGAGCGGGTCGCGAACCGGCGCCGTTTAAAACCAAGTCGCGCCCGTATTCGCATCGCTGTTTCGACTCACCGGTGCCGCATTACTGACATCCAGTGACGTTCCGTGCTCCTCTGCGTTCACACACACAAACACACAAGAAAAGTGTTGTAGTTATACCCATTCCAAGAGGAAAGACTTCAAAGTTATTTCATCAAAATGGTAAGTTTAAAAAAAAAATATTTAATTTTTTTTCTGTATTTGGGTAAAAGCGGTGAGGTTTCGAAATTGTGCCTTGGTGAAAAAATGCGAACAGTGTTTAATTCAGGACAAGTAAAAGTTAATGTTGTATGACTTGTTTGGGTTGAATTCGTAACGGATTGTTGTTAAACTTTTTAAGGATTATATTTTGTACGGTTGAATCGATTATTTTCATATCAGAAAGTGAGATTATTATAAACTGCGTATTGTAATCATTTTTTTAAAATTTAGATAAGAAGGTTCTTTTATAATTACTTAAAGCACAATAAATTTCTGAAAAAAATAATTTAAATAAACTTGACAATGAAATATTCAATTTGAGGATAATATGATATAATAATTTAAAAAAAGTTAGAAATTATAAATTCATTATAATTCATTTTTAAGGCTGGTAGTATTAGGTATGCCATCAAGAAAAGATCAAGAAGATTTAATGTTTTAAAATTGTTAAAATAATAAATAATACAAATTTTTCAAGAATTTTATAATTTATGTTATTGATCTATTTATTCATTTTCAAGGCGCAAATTTCCAAAAAAATAATTTATTCTAGTTTTAGCTTGAATATCATCATATTATATAATAACTTGGACGTCACGAATTTTAGTTTTAGTTTTAATTTAATTAAGTTTTTCGTATTTATACATTAAATATACTCAAAAAATTCTTACAGTGACAGAAATAAATACTATATTTGCGTTTATAGTTGCAACACGTAAATTACTTTTGTATAAATCAATTTGTCAATAAGAGCTATATTTTCTGTTCTTAATAAGACTTTTTGTTGTAGATTTGCGAAACGTTTACGTATTTTAAATTATAAATTTTATCCAATAAAATTTATTTATCAAATTACAGATATTTTTTATAATCTTAATACAATACACAAGAAGTTTATTTATTATAACGACTTAGAATTGTATTCACTATCTATCAGTGATAGAGTTGATGTAAACTTAATAAGTACAACATAATTTTTGTAACTATTCTATTCTTCAATCCTTAAAATTAAGACTTTTGTGATAAAAAAATTTCATAAGAAACATATTAAATATGTTTATTAATTTAATATTTTTTGTTAATGGTGTAATATCTACACCCACCCGCCCTACTTGTACATTATTAATAAAGGTCAAAAATTAAAAAAGAAAACATTGATAAACACTCAATTTTTGTTTGTTTTGTTTAAAATTATAATTAAAATATTGTAAAGAATTTTAAATTGTTTCAAAAACAATATTTTAACCATTATTAAAAAATCGTTAGTATATTAATCATTTGAATCCAACCACCATACATAGTGTGGATTGCAACTATTTTACCCTTCAATTATTATTTACAATTATGAAATTATTTTTGATGAAATATTTTTATTAAATAAAACATTTACAAGTATTTTATTTTTTAAATTATGTTTTGTTTATGATATACTAGCTAAAGGATGAAAGAAAGTCCAAACACCCTCCTCCCATACAAATTATTAATTATTAAACTACTAAAACTATTAAATCACTGTTAAAGAAAATTTTCATTTAATCAAATTTTAGTTGATAATTTTCTAATGTTACAAAATTAAATGTAACTTAAAGAATTATGTATGATTTTATAATTATCAAAATGAAAATTCCGAGTATCTTTTTCATTAACTTAGAAATGATGGCAATTGTTTTTTTAATATTTTTTATGTCGCTAAAACTTTTAAAATTCTTTCCAAAGTATCTTCTGTTATTACAATCTGTAAACGGAGGTATCCTAAAATTACTAAAATAGAAATTCTGCGTATGTTTTTGATAGATTTGGAAAGTTTTGCTTCAAAGGCAAGTGATTTTTTATATTTTTTACGCCGCTGAAATACTTTTAAATTCTTCTAACATACGGTATTTTTAAGTTTATATATAATTAAATATTCTATTTAAATTGTATCATTAATTACGGGTGTTGGTGATTTTAGTCTAGTTGAATTATTGTTTGTTTTTAATACATTTTGGACAATTTGTATTTTTATTTTTGTAAAATGGTGAATCCGTTCAATAAAGATTATTATTATTATTAATTACATAGAATTATCTCAAAATTTACTAACGAAGGGTCTTTATAATTACCAAAATATAAATTTTGAGTATGTTTTTGATTAATTTAGAAAGTTTAGAAATTGTTTTTTTTTACATTTTTTATTTCAAAAATTTTTTAAAGAACGGCCTGTAATCACATGGAATTATCCCAAAATCTGCAAACGAATGGATTCTATAATTATCAAAATGGGAATTCTGAGTATGTTTTTGATGGATATAAGAAGTTTCGCGTCCAAGTGGTTGATGATAATTTTTTTTAAAAAAATGTCGCTAAAACTCTTAAAATTATTTTTGAATTATCTTCTGTAATTATAAAATCTGTAAACGGAGGTATCCTAAAATTATGAAAATGGGAATTCTGCGTATGTTTTTGATAGGTTTGGAATGTTTCCCTTCAAAGACAATTGTTTTTTTTAAATATTTTTACCCTCCAAACTATTTTTATAATTACATAGGATTATTTCAAAATGTACGAACAAAGGATTTTTATATTTGCCAAAATAGAAATTCTAAGTAGAAGAAGAAGTATTTTTTTGATTAATTTAGAAGTTTCGTATTGATGGCAATTGTTTTTGTTACATTTTTTACGTTCATAAATTATTCCAATATTTTTCCAAATAGCGGTCTGTAATCACATGGGATTATCCAAAAATCGGCAAACGAAGGGATTCTATAATTACCAAAATGGGAATTCTGAGTATGTTTTTGATGGATCTGAGAAGTTTCGCGTCGATAAGATTGATGGCAATTGTTTTTTTTAATATTTTTAATGTCGCTAAAACTCTTAAAATTATTTTCAAAGTATCCTCAGGAATTACATGGGATTATCTCAAAATCTGTAAACGAAGTTATCCTAAAATTGCAAAAATGGAAATTCTGCGTATGTTTTTGAAGTGAAGTGAAGTAAGGAATAAAACTGTGTATTATTTTCATTTACAAAACACTTCACGTAAACTCAAACCAAAAATAGATTTGGAATGTTTCCCTTCAAGGGCAATTGTTTTTTTTTTAAATATTTTTACCCTCCAAACTATTTTCATAATTACATAGAATTATCTCAAAATTTACAAATGTAGGATTTTTACAATTGACAAAATAGAAAAAAAGTTTCGTATTGGTGGCAATTGTTTTAACATTTTTTACGACATTAAATTATTTCAAAAGAATGGTCTTTAATCAAATGGGATTATCCCAAAATCTGCAAACGAAGGGATTCTATAATTACCAAAATGGGAATTCTGAGTATATTTTTGATGGAAGTGAGAAATTTTGCGTCGATAACAATTTAAAAAAAAAATTTACTTCGTTTAAATATATTTAAAAATTTCCAAAACACCATCTAAAATCATATTATCCCAAAATCTGCAAATGAAGGAATTCTATAATTACTAAAATTGGAATTCTGAATATGATTTTGATAATTTCGTGTTTATGGCAATTGGTTTTTACATTCGTTTTTTTTTTATTATTTTATTTTTTTTTTTAATGTTTTCCTTGCAGTTACATAGGATCATTCCAAAATCAACAAATAGGCGAAATTTATAATTACTAAAATAAGAAGTCTAACTACGTTTTAGATTTATTTAGATTCGTAGTGATAGCAATTGTTTTTTATATACATATATATATTTTTTAATTTCACTAAATATTTAAAAAATTACTTGAAATCACATGGGATTATCCCAAAATCTATATATGGAAGAATTCTGTAATTGCAAAAATGGGAATTCTCAGTATGATTTTAATAGATTTGTAAATTTTTTTTTTGTTGTGTGGCGATTGCTTTTCTATAATTTTTACCTTGTTAAAATATTTTGAAATTTTTCCAAAGCATAGTCTGTGATAACATGGGATTATCCCAAAATCTACAACTGGACAAATTCTATAATTACCAAAATAAGAATTCTGAGTATGTTTTTGATTAATTTAGAAAGTTTCGTATTGATGGCAATTGGTTTACATTTTTTATTTCAATTTTTTTTCCAAAGTACGTTCTGTAATCACATGGGATTATCCTAAAATCTACAAACGAGAAGATTCTAGAATTACCAAAGTAGGAATTCTGAGTACTTTTTTGATGGATTTGAAGAGTTTCGCATTAATGGCAATTGTTTTTTTTTTAATTTTTGTTACTTCCCTAAAATATATTTTAAAATTTCCAAAGCACGGTCTGAAATCGCTTAGGATTATTACACATTCTGAAAATTTAAAAAAATAGCAATTCTGAGTATGATTTTGACAGATATTGAAAATTTCGTGTTGATGGCAATTGTTTTTTATATTTATAAAACTTTTAAAATTCGTTCCTAAAGTATCCGCTGTAATTTCATGGGATTATCTCTAAATCCGTAAACGGAGGTATTCTATAATTACGAAAAAAGGAATTCTAAGTATGTTTTTAATGGATGGCAATTGTTTTTTTTTTATTTTGTACGCGACTAAAACATTTTAAAATTTTTCCAATGTACGGTGTGTAATTATAACCGAAAATCTACAAATGGAGGAATTTTATAATTACCAAAATCGAAATTCTGATTGTGTTTTTTGATTAATTTAGAATATTTAGTTTTGATACCAATTATTTTTTTACCTTGCTTAAATATTTTAAATTTTTCCAAAGCACAGTCTGAAATCACATGGGATTATCCCAAATTCTGTAAAAGGAAGAATTCTATAATTATAAAAATGGAAATTCTGCGTATGTTTTTGATAGATTTAGAAATTTTTGTGTAGATGGCATTTAATTTTTTTTTTTTTTAATATTTTAAAGTTTTTCCAATGTTAAGTCTGATTATTCTAAAATCTATAATAGAAGGAATTCTATAATTAGCAAATTGGGAATTCCGGGTATGTTTTTTTTAAATTAATTTAGAGTTTCGTATTGATTTCAATTGTTTTTTATATTTTCTTACGTCCCTAAAATATTTTAATACGTAACCAAAATACGGTTTGAAATCACACGAGATTATCCAAAATGTGCAAATGAAGGAATTCTATAATTATCAAAAGGGAAATTATATTTTAAGTTTTTGCTAGATTTTAAGTTTCGTTTACTCCGTTAAAATATTTCATTTTTTTTAATGACGCTCTGTAATAACATAGGATTATCCCAAAATCTGCAAACGAAGGAATTTTATAAACACAAAAATGGTAATTTTAAGTATAACTTAATTTCGGGTTGAGTAATGTGAAGTGTTATATATTACTATTCTGCAGATGAAGACAAACTCATCAATGGTCAGATGGTCATCTAAAGAAGTATTACGAATTGCCTAATTGAAAATCCTTGCGCAGGAGATAAGACAAAAATTTCCAAATCTATATTATATTATTAATAAGTGAAGTAAGGAATTTTATTTTCGTTTCATCATAATTTTAAGTATGTTTTTGATAGATTTGGAAATTTTTGTCTTATCTCCTGCGCAAGGATTTTCATTTAGGCAATTCGTAATACTTCATCTGCTTCATCTGCAGAATAGTAAAAAAGATTTCTTTATCTTCTGCACAAAGATTTTGATTTAGGTCATTCGTAATACTTCTTTAGATGATCTCCTGATCAATAATGACTTTCATAATAAATAAAATAATTAACTTTTTTCGTGTCACTTCTTTAAACAAGTTTCCAAGAAAGTTTATTTATTTTGGATATCAAAATGTATCACGAAGTGGAATCCTTCATAATTAATTATTTAATAATAACATTTGGGTCATTGATACTAAATTCCCTTCTGATTATTAATGACTTTGTTTAGCAAATGTGTGTTCGGATACACAAAATAATTCATAGACTTGGATTTCAACAGTTTCTACTAACAAATTTTCATTCTTTTTTTCTTCTTCTTAACAAAATTCATTTTACTGCATCATGTGTTTCAAGCGAATTTAGAGATGACTGTTTTTCAAGTTGCAAAATTTTAGTGGTTTGGTTTTTGTCACACAAATTTAAATAATTAATTGTAAGGCAGTTTTAACTATTTCTCTCAGTTAATTTAAATTTTATTTTTGCAACTTTTCAATTGTATTTCTTTAGATTCAACTCTTTCTACTTTGAGATATTTCGAACTATCTTCAAAAAATGGCAAAAAATATTTCTTATTTTCTCGCGCAAAAATTTTTGTTTAGGCCATTGGTGATTAGATTACCTTCTGTTCATTAATGACTTTGACTTTAGCTGAAGAATGACAACAAATATTTCCTTTTGTTCTATTCAAGAATTTTCATTCAGATCTTTGGTGATACTTTCTTAGATGATCTTCTGACCATAGATAACTTTACCTACAGCTGAAGAATGGCTAAGTAAATATTTCTTTTTCTCCTGCACAACGATTTTTGTTTAGGTCATTAGTGTTACTTCTTTAGGTGACCTTCTGATCATTGAAGACTTTGTCTTTAGCTAGAGAATAGCAACAAATTCTTTTGTACAAGAATTTTTATTTAGATAATTAGTGAAACTTCTTTAAATAATATTTTATAAAATATTTCTTCTTCTCCTACACAAGGATTTCATTTAGCTCATTGTTGATACTTTTTTTTAGATTACCTTCTGGTTACTGATGGTTTTATCTTCAGCTCAAGAATAGTAAACAAATATTTCTTCGTCTCCTGCACAAGTTTAAAACCTGCAAAATTAATTATTTATATTGGTTATAGTTATAAAATGTATTATTATGATAACACGAATTAATAACTACCTTATTATCCAATTTAAAGCGCATATGTTTGATTAATCTTATAAATCAATTAATTTATTTACACAATAAAATCCATCTTTGATTAATTCCTGACTACCTTAAACAATCCACGTTCTCTTTACGGTTTACAACTTGTATGAATCAAAACCACGTTTTTATCCGATCGTAATTGCTACAAACACGCTCATTCAACTAAACTGTTCAACCGAAAACAGAAAATTTCCATTGTCATTTCGTGTAATTGTATTAACGACTTCGGTTCGTCCTGGCGTGAATTTGAGGAAATTTTCGAATAATCTGAACTATTGTATCTAAAAAAGAACATGTGAGCAATTAAGCACAAGTGAAATTAATGATTAGTTCCATTATTCCCGACTCGGTACATATAATGGCGCCATTAATATTTCATGCGGCTTAATTATTTACAATTCAAGCGAGTGCCTACCCGAAATGAAGGTTTCACCGTTAATGGCACCGATTCATAATTTCGGCTCGGTTTCAATAAAGGCTATTAAATTTATTGTTACAACATATAATAGTATTATGCGTTTTTTTTTTCTCCAAGGTTTCTAGTTCAAGTTTTTAATCTACTAACTTCAAGGACTTAACAATATTTGGTTCCAATGTTATATATACTAAACATATGTGACATTGCATGTTGTTACCATGGGGTGTAAATTGAAGGGGTTATTCTTGAGGCTTTAGTACTTGGGTAATTTTTGGAAAGGTGCTTGGTTTTAAAGTAATAAAGGCCATAAGATTTTTAATATTATCTTCCGATTTTTAATAACAATTTAGACTTTTTGGTATTGTATCTGCTTCTTCATTATATGCTTTATCATCTGCATAAGTTTCTCTGAAAGGTTTTGATTAAAGCCTATAAGCAGTTTTCTTTACTTTTTTTTAATACAATTTATCCTCTTTGGAATTTTATCTTCTTCATTATTATTAAAAGATATCCCTTTTTTATTTTAACCTATAATCATTTGCACCTGTTACTTGATATTAAACAGATTGTGATCGAAATAAAAGTTAATAAAATATATAATAGTAAAACAGGTCTTAATCACATCATAACTTAACCAAGTAAATTCCAACAATATTTATAAATTACATCTATGCTGATTGTCAGATTCAAATTAAGGATATCGTTTTTTGTAGGCTATTAATTACAGATAAATCAGTTATCATTATCTTATCGTTTAATAATCGTATTTCATCTTGTTTATCACAATAAAAACTATTTATCAACATTTATACAAATTTTCTCTATATTTTTCTTGTCAAAATACTGAAAGCCACTATTAACGATTTTGACGTAGTAGGCGTGTACCCCAGACAAGGGGGTTCGCTTATCAGGCTCGCCGTTGAGCGACCTCTCGTTCAGTAATGCAATTAAAATTACCACTTTCGTGATTATAATGACTTCAACAGTTGTTACGACAGAAACGGGGCCGCCACTGTTGTTAATTCTCTAATTATTTCATAAACGTAATCAACTCGAAGGTGCGCCCCAATACGGCGGCATGAGATCGCGTGGGCCGTGGCTTTTATTTAATTCAATCTCGATAATTAAATAATACCGGCAAAAAAAATTAGCCATCAAATAGATTAGTTTTAATTAAATGATTTGATAAGATTTTCAAGTCTGGAGTTAAGTTAAAACAGTTTAGATGATTTGGTTTTTTAGTGAAGCGAATGGTTGCGACCGTTACTACGTAATTCATGCTTACATTGCATTGAAAAATAATTATTTTTGGTTAAAACGTAGTGAAGGATGAAAAATGGAGGCAAAATCCCTATGAGGGACTTAAAGGCTAAAGAAAGAAAGAAAACATAGTGAATTCTTCAATTCATTGTAAGTTTGGTTTTTATGAAACTTTATTTAAGTATTTATATTCACGCAATAACATTAAAAGCTAGAACAATGATAATGATTCAGTCATCTTGTGGATACAATAATACATCTTTCAATAACTCTCCATTTAGTTTTATTATTTCTCTTGGTGTAATTTGATGTAAAGTAAAAAGTGTTTCAAACTTTATAGATCAATATCAATCCACATCCTTCTGTTCTGCCTAAACACCTTTCTACCCGCCAACATCTACAATACTTTAGAGGCTAATCCTTTTTATTTAACTCTAGTATAATTAGAGAAGACTTAACTTAAGATATTGTCTAATCTGTTTGACTCTAAAACCTCTTTTTCTATTTCATCTAAAATCAAGTTCTTTATGAAAACTTTCTATCGCATCATTAAAGCCTCTTCTTCCAATTTAACTAAAATGAAGTTGATATAAAAATGTTTCATTAAATCTTTAGCGTTTATTTTTAATTATTCAAATCTACCTAAATTAATAATAAATTAACTTTATAATTTCTCAAAATATTGCGTTCAATGCCTACTTGATAAAACCAAGAGATTTTAATTGTTAATTTAACTTATGTTGAAGGGCAGAAAGACCGATGTTCGATAACCCAAACTGACCGACTAACCCATATTATCTACTACTTATATAGTAATAATAATAAAAATGTATTTATTTCTCTGAAACACAGTTACATAATATAACAAGCATCAAAGAAAGCGTAAAAAAATGTATATCAGTACACCATTTCAAGTTCTCATTCAACAATTCATCAAGAGTATACGGCTCAAATATGCAAAGTATATCACTTTTCATTGTTTTGTAGCATTTTATATTTTTGATTCTTTGTGGTACATGATTAAAGATCTTTAATGAGGCATACTGTGCTCCCTTTTCAAAACACGCATATCTTTTTGATAAAAACACTTAGAACCTTTCTTTAATATTTTATTTTAATCCAGATGTACATTTAGGACACAAATTTGTATTTGTATCAAACCATTGATAATGGACACTTTGTGTCCGAAATATACATCTGGATGAATCAAAATAAAATATTGAAGAAATGTTCTAAGTGTTTTTTATCAAAGTGATTATTATCTTCAAGTAACTCAATCAACCCAACGTATATCTTTCTTTAAATTGCATAATAATTGTTCGAATAAAGATGTTATTCTCTCTAATGTTGAATTAATAAAAATTTCGAAGCTTACTTGATAAATATATTTTTTTAATGAAGTCGATTAGGATTTATTGTTTTTTTTATAATTAATTACCTGTTTAAGATTAGATTAATGACCTTCATTCGATGGGGTAGGTCAGGAGTACGCTCGGTCAATGTATTATTAATTGAGATAGGTCAAGAATACTCTCAGATAAGGTAAAATATGTTGATGTAGGTCGGGAGTACGCTGGATCAATTCACGTCTCGATTAGGTTAATCGATAATGTGTTGAGGTAGGTTAAGAGCACGTTAGTTCAATGTATTATTGATTGCGACGGGTCAGTTATAAGTTAAATCAATATATGAACTGCGGTGAATAATAAGAAAAACATTTAGAATTTGCTCAAAAAATAAAACAGTTCAAGAAGTAGTAAAAATTTAAAAAAATATTTTGAATAATTAGAAGATTTATTGATTAATTAAACACTTGATTTTGTTTCACTATTTTTATTAATTAACATCAAAATGTTCCACAACGTAAGTGAGAATTTAATTCATGGTATTTTGAATAAGTTAGAATCTTGACTAAATTATTTGATATTGGATTGATGAGGCGAAATTCTATTTTATAGGTGGAAAATAAAATACTTGGGTTTTAAGAATTTACACAATTTAATGTCGATGCACTGCGAAACAATTGTCGCAGTACACCAACATTAAATTGTGTAAATTCCCAAAACCCAAGTGTTTTATTTTTCAGTCAAATTATTTGAAAAAAGAAATCATTGAAACGTTTAAAAAATAAACATTTTGGTAAAAAACAGCTTTTACAAAATAGCATTAAAAAAAAACTTAAAATAAATTTAAAACTTAACAGAAAACTTTTTGAAAACAGCAATTTTGAACACAAATGATTTTTTTTAAATAGTTATTAAACAATTATTATTAAAAATAATTAAAATTTTTCAAAAAACGAATGAAATTTGTGGAAAAAAAGTTTAAATTTAATAAAAATAATCATTTGCTAAAAAAAACTTTCTTAAAGCAGTTGAAAAATAATTGAGAAAGTAGTTACAGTTTCATAAAAACAACAAATTTTTTGTAAAAAGAATTGAAAATTTACTTAAAACAATTGAAAACTTGTCTTTCTGATAATTAAGAAACAATAAAGATTTAACAGAAAAGTTAATATTTTTCAAAAATAGAATTTTGCAGACAAAACAATTGATCAATAAAAAATACTTGTAAACAGTTAAATATTCACAAAAATAATGGAAAATTTCTTAGAAAAAGCAATTGACATATTTAAAACAATTGACAATTTCTAAAAACGTAGAAAATTTATTCTAGAAGAAATTTTAAAAAAGTTAAAAATTGATAATTAAAGAAAAGGAACAGTTGATGTTTCACAAAAAAAAAACAATTGAAAACATCTTCTTTAACAAAGAAGTTAAATTTTTTCAGAACAAGAGTTTTGTAGAAAAAAAAACAATTGATCAATAAAAAGAACTAAAGAAAATTTTCTAAAAAAACAATTGACATATTTAAAAAAATTAACAATTCGTCAAAAACTGTAGAAAATTTATTCTAAAAACAATTAAAAAATCAAGTTTAAAAGATCTGAAAATTTGCTAAAACTTAAAACTTTATTAAAAAGCAATGAAATTTTGAGAAAAATGTTTAAAAAACATTGAATTTATAAAAAAAAAACAATTGATCAATTAAAAATACTTGAAAATACTGCAAATATCACAAAAAAAACAATTGAAAATTTCCTAAGAACAAAAATTTCAAAACAATAGACAATTTTTTTTAAACCGTTAAAATATCTGTTAGAAACAACAAAAATAATTGATAATTGAAAAAAATAGCTAAGCACAATTGACATTTGATTAAACAACAAAGATCAAGTTTCAAGAAAAACAGAAAAAGAATAAGAAGTTTTGAAATAATTAAAAATATACCAAAAGCAGTTGAAAATTAATTTTTAAAGTAATTACAATTTTACCAAAAGAATAAAAGAAGAAGAAGAGAAGCAGCGTAATAATCGTTATGTCGTATTAGTATTATTGTAATACTATCTTCAATAAAGATGTTTATTTTGAAAAGGCGCAATTGAAATTTGTTCAAATAAAAAAAAAGAATTGATATCTTTAAAACATTGAAAACTTAACAAAAAAGGTAAAATTTTATAAAAAATAGAATTTTCAAATATTAAAAAAAAAATGATAAAGTAAATATACATGGAAACAGTTGAAATGTGACAAAAATAACCAATGAACATTTTTCTTAAAATGTTTTATTAAACATTTGATAAAAAGGATTAATTTTTAAGCTATGATATTTTATCAAAAAAAGATTTAATATATAAAAAAAACTTAAAACATTTACATCTTACAAGAACAACGAATATTTTATTAAAATTATTTAACAGTTGAAAATTTACTTTAAAACAATTAAAACAGTTAAGAAACAGATTATTTATTGAAAACCTATTTAAAAATAACATTTCACTAAGCAGCAATGAATAAAATTTAAAATAAACCAAGAAATATTAAACATTTTTAAAAGCATTAAAAATTAAAATTAAATTTGCGGGAAACAGTTGAAAACTTATTTTTAAAATAATTAAACTTTTACTAGAAAAACAATGAATTTTTTGACGAAACGTTAAAATTTAACAAAAAATATTATTATTATTATTATTATTGAAAAAAAAAGATTTGTTTAAATAAAAACAGTTGGAATTTTACAAGAACAATTAAAGGTAAAAAATATTTTAAAACAAAAAAACAATTGATACTTGAATAAAAACAGTTCACAAATATAACAATGATCGATATAAAACAAAAGAAAGACAAAAATTATTAAAAAGAATTATAAATTTGTTCATTTCTTCTTTGAGAAATGTTGAAATTTGTTTTTTTAATAATTAAAGTTTGCTTAGAAAACAATTAAAACTAGACAAAAATTGTAAATTTATAAAAAACATTTGATTAATAAAAATAGTTGGAATTATTTTTTATAACTAATTAAAATTTTTGGAGAAAAAAATTGAGAATAAATATTTATTTAAAAAAATCAAATAGAATTTTACAAAAATTATGAAAATATTAAAACAGATATATCAAAAAATCTTAAAACCTTATCTCATAAGAATTGAAATTGTGCAAAGTTTTATAAAATAAGCTCAAATTTTATAAAAATTAGTGAATTAAAAAAAAATTAAAATAGTTAATTTTTATTTAAAAACAATTTATATGTAAAAATACTCGAAAAAAACAATTAAAAACTTGTTATTTTAAAACAATTAAATATTCGCTAAAACAGTTGAAAAAATATTTTAATTATATTGTATATCAAACTAAACAAAAAAATGAAAAAAAGTAGTTAATAAAATTCAGTTAAAATTACGCCTCAAGTAGCTGAAATTTTATATGAAGAAAAATAAAATAAATAAAACACTAGAAAAAAAAACTGAGGAATTTTATAAAAACAGTTAAAATTTTTGAAGAAACTAATTAAAATTAAAAAAATGTGCAGAAAGACCGAAGGTCGATAGCCCAAACAGACCCTAACTAACCCTTATTTTATTTAAAATGTATTCGTTATAAATGTATTTTTGTTTGTCCAAATAAAGATGTTGTTCTCTCTCTAAAACAATTGACATTTTATAAAATACTGAAAAGATGATTTTTTAATAATTATTTTTTTATAATAAAAAAAATATTGAAAATTTGTCAAGAAAATAGTAATAAATTTGTTTTTCATTCGTTTTAATCGAATTTTAAAATCTTGGTGTTCCAAGTGGCGTATAAAAGTAAAGCCTTCCAAATCCAAGCTACTTATTCCCTATCAGAAAATTACACCGCATTCCCCTTCTATTAATATTAACAACAACAGGGGTAGGTGTTACCCCTCCAACGCCTGTAAATACCTAGCGAAACTCCAATATCCCTTAAATACAAACATCCACCAATCACATTTCATCAATTCATTCGTTCGTATCATCCGGACAGTTGAGCTTGACAGCAAATTTTTCTTTGTTTTTACATAAATTAGAGTTAAGATATAAAATAACCCTTATTTTAACTTAAAGTATTTTATATGTGCTTATGTAAAGATGTTGTTCTCTCAGGAATTTTAAAATTTTATATTTACAAAAGAAACAAACAATTGAAAACATTAAGATCTTAATTTAAAATATAATCGTTTGTTTTAAATTTTACAAAAAAAACTGATAATTTTAGGTTTAAGCATTACTAAAAAGTAAAATAAAGTAAAATCGAATCTGTTTATGAAATACAGTTCAATATTTATCAAAAAATGAGTATTTGCTTTCTTTATTATGTTTCAGTTGTTCAGTTATCTTGATTAAAGCACGTGTTTCATTTAGCCAGCTTTCAATGATTCAACCTATTCTTCCAGAAATATCTTTCGCGCTTTACAGAGTAGACAAACAATGAATCATTTCTTTTACAAACGAAATGTTTTGAAAATTACTTGTAAACAATAATTGCCCTTACGAATAATATATAGTTTTTTTTGTAAACTCCTCCGACTATATTTAATCAACATGAGTTTTAAATATTTTAAATTTCGTTTATCCTCATTTTTGTCTTTTATCTTGTTTAACTGCTTATAGTTAACTATTTTTAGTTGTAGTTATGTAAATGTATTCTTTATTTAGTACATGAAACAACTCGTTGACAAATTTGGTGGTGTTTCTTTTATAATTAAAAACGTTTTTTGAATTGATTGGCGAGGCACTTAGTTGATAATCCATATTATATCTAATTAATAATACATGGTTGATTTCCAACGTTTTATTTAACTCACTATACTGTGGTTTCTTCAGGTGAGGAATAATTTTCTCTAATTAGATATAAAAAGTTTTTTGTTGAATATTTGTTATAATTACATGGTCTCTGAAATTAATTATCTATAAAGTATTTCAGTGTGTCACATCGTTGCCCAGTCATTCTGGTATAGAATATAATAAGTACTTAGGTTTTAGTTGAAGTTATTAACATTTAGTATTATTGGTCTTATCGCATAGAAAAAGATATGAGAGCCATGATAAACTGACGTTTCAACGCAGAAGTAATTCTGGCTTCATGAAAAAAAGGAGTAATATGAGCTTAGGACTTGGTAAATCTTTACTCAAATTCTATTAATCAAACAAAAATTTTCAAGTCAGTAAGAAATAGATGAAAGGAACGAAATGCGAAAACCAACACCATATGAAAACTATATACAAATTCACACACAACCACCCATCGAACGCAAACTGTTCGAACACCATGCCTTATAATTAACCAACAATTTCTTCGCACGCGTAAATTATTCAATTGCGTAATGGACGATCCGCAGCATTAAAAAAGAAATACAATATTCGACGCCGATAATTATCCCATTATTCATGACGAGGGGGAGACGAATCGTGCCCTTTTGTGTTTCAATTTCCAGAGAGCCCATATCACGGCCTATTAAACCGCACAATGGATCTTAATCCCAGAACTGTACTTATAATTTAAAATGACGGCAAACAATGGGAATATCGTAAATAGGACGTGAATTCGTGTAGGCATCGCTGATAAATCCGTTCGATTTTAATACAAGCGTGGTGCTTGCCTTGAAGGTGGAAGCCGATAAATCAATTGTTAATAATTTTGAAACGAACGTATTTTATTGATTAAAATATAATGCATTGGCTTGATGCAATTATTTATTAACCCGAGAAATTGTTCGGTTTTGTTATCGAAGTGGTAAATGCAATTTATATCGAAATGTTGGTATTAAAGGATATGGAATGTATAACTGAACACCATGGATATGGAATGTAATTTAAGGGTGTGGTGTAAATTTAGTTAAAAAATAAATAACTTGTAAATTGAATTAATATAAAAGGTCGTTCAGTTAAAACATTTACAGACCTTTTTGATCCATCTTAATCTCGCTATTATTTTTATTTTTTAAATGTACGTTTCGATATAAAAAATTAATTTTACAGAAAATGAATTTGTCAAATAATAGGTAAAATTAAATTTTAACCTAATTATCTTTATTTGACAGGACAGAAAGACCTATAGTCGATAGTCCAGTCAGTAACGTACTAACCAAACTAAGCTAGAATGAAATGTAAAAAAAAACACAACGTAAAAGGTAAAATAAAATTAAAAACACTTATTTTACAATGTTTCACCAATGGGTAAATAAGAAAATCATTTAAGAATTTGCCAGATTTTGCAGCAAATCTTTCAATTGATCATAAAATCTATAACAATTAATTTATTTTATTGAACATCTTGAACCAATTGGGTTTGAATGGAAGAACATTTGATGCAAATGAATTCCGCATATGTGTATGTACTTTTTTGTCCCATGTTTTGTTAATATTCTTTTATAAAGCATGTATAATACAGACAAATATAACATAACATAACATATAAATTCTAATTCTAATCTAATCAATTAAATTTTTGTATTAATTTTTATTATATGAAGAAAATTATTACGTTTCCAAAATATTAAAAAAACGTAGATATCTTATCTAAACCCAACACAATTACACATTGACGATGGATTAAATACATTAATGACAATTTAATCACCGTCCATATAAAATTATTATCATCTCCCAACAAAAGTCGGCCTTTTATTACACGCTCGAAGAGTAGATTATAAGTTCTCATTGTTGTTCAGCCGTTACACTTGCGCACCCAGATTTCTATGTGGAAATTTAATTGCACTTTAAATTACCTATAATTTTACATTGTAAATAAATCGAGTACGATACCCCATTGATTCCGGATTTTTTTAAATGGAATGCGCTCGGCTCTATACATTCTTTTTTCTATATTTATTATTTCATAGGCGGAGATAATGATATGGATTCGTAACGTTCCGATGGCGATGGAGGGAACAAAAAATTAGATTGGATCTCCCGGAGCCGGAGATAAGTGCAGGAAATTGCGTTCGGAATGTAATTACAATTACTTATCCAGTTAGTTTTATGTTTGTGCTTAACGATATTTGCAGAGATTGGAAATAAGCAATAAATATATATATAACGGTTATTTTTATTGTTATTCTACAAAAGTAATTACTTATTATAACATATAGTATAAAAAGTAACTTTATTTTCCATTTATAAAGCTAAAAGTTGTGATTTTTTCCTATAGAAAAAGATTACAAACAAATTTATTCATTATTTACTCATCATTTTATTATCTTTTTGTAATAAAGCTTTTAAGAAATTATTTATAAATTTAAATTCTTGAATTTGTACTATTTTTTAGTCAAAGTTTTTTTTGATATTTTCGTTACAAGTTCGTCTAAATTCTAAAATATATATTTCTAAAGTCTTGTTTTAATATTGAAATTTATAATTCGACAGTCCTTACAAAATTTCAGATTCCAAAATTATTAAAATTTAAATTTATTCATTCAAAAATTTGTCTCAGTTTTGGAATTTTAAATTTTGAAGTTCAAAACTAATTTGTTCATGCAAAGTTTTTGAGTATTACGTTCGTTCCTTCATTTGCGATTCTACAAATTTTATTCGGTTTTGAAGTTTAAAACTTCAATAACTTTAATAATTCTCTAGTCGTTTTAAAGTTTTAGAGTTACAAATTCCATAATTTGTTTTTCTAAAATCTTGTTCAGTTCAGAATGATAAAATTGCTTATTCTAAAACTTTCCTCTATTTGATTTTTATTTAAAATTTATAGCTCTTGTGTGATATTAAATTTTCAGATATCAAAATTGTAATGTAAATTTTTTCTAATTTTAAATTTTAAATTTTGAAATTTTAAATGTCATATTTTAGAAAAAGTGGAAATTCTAGATTCATTAGTTGTTTAGTATTTACTTTTTGGTTTTTGTAGAATTTCTAATTCTACGAGTTACTTATCATTTGTAAAGTTGTATTTTCCCAATATCTAATTTTAAAACGTTTCTAACAATATTTAATATTTATTTTAAGTTTTAAATTTAAATTCTAAATTGTGAAATTTTTACTTTTACAGATGTAATCTTCTTTTCTTTGAGTTTCATCCACTACAATTAGTAATTTCAAAGTTCCATTCATCCTGAAATTTCTAATCTTGGAGTTATTTTTATGTTAAGAACTCTTTATTTTAAAATCTATAATTCTATAGTATTATTTTAAATTCTATATTTCAGATTTTCAATTTTGAAATTTAAAATTTACGTCTCCTTTTCAGGTTCCGAATCAGAATTTATTTTCAATTGAAGTTTTCATTCTAACATTATTTTTTAGTTTTTGTCTTCTTAAAATTTGGAATTCTAAATTGCAAAATTAAGATGTCGTAAACTTGAAAATTATTTTAAAAACTTTTTGAAATGAACATAACTATAGAATTATAAATTTCTGAAACTGAAATTCTACAACTTAACAAAAATCTAGTGAGTTATAATTTTCTAAATTTTAAAGCCGGTACAAAATATATAATAACAAATTTCAGAATTCTGAAATGGAATAGAACTTTAAAATTATAACTTTAGGAATTTCCAACTTTATTAAATTGCAAAATTTAAGAAGTAAAAAGTTAAAAAATAATTTTAGAACGAAAAATTTTAGAATTAGGAAATGAATGAAGAATAATAAATTTTAAAATTTGGAATTATATAACTTCAACAAGTGAATTCTAATTTTTAAAAGCCCAAAGCCAAGATAAATTTTAAAATAAGAAAATTAAATAATATAAACGTGAATAAGAGTTGAAAATTATAAATTCTTCAATTTTGACTAACTTACTTTAAGTCTGTCTTAATTGCAAAATTAAAAGGTTAAACATTCCAAAAAATTAATTCAGTTCTTTTTTTTAATGCTGCAGAGTTCTAAATTCAAAATATTAGTATTTTTAATTTCTGTACACTTTTAAAATCCTAAAATTTCTTATTCAGAAATTTAATTTGTCTTACCTTTGCACTTTTGAAAAGTAGAATTTAGTTGTTTTTCTTTTAAATTTTAGTATTTGAATTTCAGAATTTAAAATTCTGAAAATTTTCACAGTAGAATTATTTTTCATTTTTTTGACTTGCTTTGTAATATACTAATTTCATCTTCCAAATTCCGCAATTAATAATTTTAAAAGTTCAGAATTCTGGATTTTTTTTATTCCAAATTTTGCCTAAGCTTTGGAATTTAGAAAATTATAATTTACTTAATCTTTCAAAATTGTAAAGTTTTAAAAAAGAGAAATTTCAAAATTTAGAAACTTTTGTGAAAATTTTCTAATTTTGGAATTTTAAATTTTGAAATTTTAAATGTCATATTTTAGAAAAAGTGGAAATTCTAGATTCATTAGTCGTTTAGTATTTACTTTTTGGTTTTTGTAGAATTTATAATTCTATGAGTTACTTATTATTTGTAAAGTTTTATTATAAAGTTTCACAGTAGAATTATTTTTCACTTTTTGACTTCTTACTTTCGTAATATACTAACTTCATCTTTTAAAGTTTTTGAGTTCCAAATTCCGCAATTTATAATTTTAAAAGTTCAGAATTCTGGATTTTTTTAATTCCAAATTTCGTGTAAGCTTTGGAATTTAGAAAATTATAATTTACTTAATCTTTCAAAATTGTAAAGTTTTAAAAAAGAAAAATTTCAGAATTAAGAAACTTTTGAAATAAAGTTTTTAAAATAATAATTATACTCATTTATGAATTCTCAAATTTTCCATTTCAAAATGACTTTTCATAGTTTTTTGACTTTATAATTTTGCTACCTGGAATGTAATTAATCTTTTAAAATTTAAGAGTTCAACATTTTGGAATATTTAATTTTCTAGTTACTTATATTGAAATTTTGAAATTTCTTCTTCTTTAACTGATCTTGTTTTTTAAGACGTAGATTTTCGAATTCTGAAATTTATAATTCTTATTTCCTAATTTTGTAATTTATTTCTCCTTTCAAAGTTTAAAAGTTACAAATTTCCGAATTTATAATTTTAAGGTCAGAACTTTTAAAATATTTTATTCCAAAAATTTGTCTCAGCTTTAGACTTTTAAAAATTAGAAATTACTTGTTCTTTTTAAAATTGTAGAGATCCAGTTTCCGAAATTTATAATCCTATATTTATATTAAATTCTGAAATTTGCATTCTAAATATTTATTTATTTAATTTAATCATTTGCCATTATACCTTTCAGTGTACTGCGTATATTCTAAATACATTTCGGTATAATATTCTATTTCTGAGATTCTAATTTTGTAATTTAGAATTCACTTGTGTTTTTAAGTTCTATTAAAGTTCAGGATCCTGAGATTTCTTATTTTAAAATTTGTCTGAGCACTAAACTTTGAAAAATTATAATTCACTTCTTCTTTTAAAGAGTTTCCGAAATGTGTAATTCTATATTCATCTTTGAATTCTGAAATATCCCGTTCTAAAATTATTAGATTATTAGTTAAAATCCACGCGTTTCAATTATACATTGTAAATAAAGAATGTTGATTCTAAAATTCGAATTCACTTGTTCTTTTAAAGGTTTAGAGTTATAATTTTCGGAATTTAAATTTTTAGTCATGTTTGAATTCTGAAGCTTCTTGTTCTAAAATTTTCTCAAACTTGGACTTCACTTGTCCATTTAAACATATAGAGTTCCTAATTCCAAAGTTTATAATTCTGCACTGTATTTTTGTTCTGAATTTTTTATTTTAGAAATAGGAGACTTTTAATTTTCTATGGAATTCAAATGTTCTTTCGAAAGTGCCGAATTCTTAATTCTAGAAGTTTTAGAGTTCCAAATTCTGGAATTTATAATTTTAAAGTCAGATTTCTGAAATTTTTTATCCTAAAATTTCTGAAAATGTTCATTTTAAAATTCGAATTTTGAGACTTTTAATTTTGTATGGAATTGTTCTTTTGAAAGTGACGAGTTCTAAATTTCTGAAGTTATACTTAAAAATTCCTATTCAAGTTTAAAATTCTGATAAATCTCATTTTAAAATTTAATTATGAAATTTAGAATTCCATAGTTTCAAGTTTTCAAAATTTATAATTATAAATGTACATTTAAGTTCAGAATTTTGAAATTACTTATTCTAATATTTTGACCTTTGAAAATTAGAATTCACTGGTTTTTGTATAGCTATACATTCCCAAATTACGAAATTTATAATATTTAATTCTACAGTTATATTTTTCTTAATTCTGAAATTTTTCTCTTCAAAAATTATTTTTCATTTTTTTACGTCCTAATTTTACAATCAATTTTATAGTTGTAGTGTTTCAAATTCTGAAATCTGTAATTCTGCACTTATATTTATTTCTGAATTCTAAAATTTGTCAGTATTTGACTTTTTATACTTACAATTTAAAATTTAGTTGCCTTCTAAATTTCAGAATTTATAATTTAAAAGTTCTATTGAAGTTATTAATTCTGAAATTTGTTATTTCTAGAATTTGTCGCAATTTCTGACTTTAGAAAATTAGAATTCATTTGTCTTTTAAAGTTTAAAGAGCTTCAAATTCCAGAATTAATCATTTTGAAATTCCTTTTGAAGTGCTGAAATTTAGTATTCTAAAATTTGTCTTAGATTTGGACTTTAGGAAATTAGAATTCACTTAAAGCTGTAGAGCTTTAAATTCAAAGTAATTTTTCTGAAATTTCTCATATTAAAATTAATTTTTAACTTCTTAATCTGCTTTTAGTTTTTTAAAGTTTTAGAGTTCCAAACTTCGGAATTAGAAATTTCATATTGAGAATTGAATGAAATATCTTATTCTAAAATTTGTTTCAGCTTTGGATGTTGAAAATCAGAATTTGTTCAAACCTGGTCAATATATATATATATATATATATATATATATATATATATATATATATATATATATATATATATATATATTCAATTCTGAAATTTGTTATTCTACAATTATTCTTCAATATTTGAATTTTACAATTTAGAATTTAGTGGCTTTACAATTAATAATAGAATTTATAATTCTATTCAAGTTCATAATTCTGAAATTTCTTATTTCTAAAATTTTGTTATTTTTAATTCTAAAATTATGGTGAGTATTTGACTTCTTACTTTTACAATTTAGAATTTAGTTGCCTTCTAAATTCCAGAATTTATAATTTAAAAGTACTATTAAATTTATTAATTCTGAAATTTCTTATTTCTAGAATTTGTCGCAGCTTCTGACTTTTGAAAATTGAAATTTGTTCAAACTTGTACTTATAAAATTAGAAAAAATTTCTGAATTTATAATTCTAACGGTATATTCAATTCTGAAATTTGTTATTCTACAATTATCCTTCAATATTTGACTTTTTAATTTTACAATTTAGAATTTACAAATAATATAATTTATAATTCTATTCAAGCTACTCCTTCTAAAATTCTTTATTTCTAGAATTTGTCGGAGCTCTTGGCCTTTGAAAACTAGAATTTGCTTGAACTTGTTCTTTTAAAATTATAGAATTAAAAATTACGGAATTTATAATTCTAGAGTCATATTTAATTCTGAATATTTTAATTCTAAAATGATTAGTATTTGGCTTTGTAATTTTATAATTCCAGAATGTATTATTTAAAAGTTTTTTTTACGTTAAATCTTCTGAAATTTCTCATTTTTGAAATTGGTCGTAGTCTTTGACTTTTTAAAGTTATAATTTGCATGTTCTTTTATAGTTATACCGTTGTAAATTCTAAAATTTGTAAGTCTACACTTTTATATTATTCAATTCCGAATTGACAAAATCTTTCATAATTTTTACTAGTCTTTTTCAAATTTCCAAAGTTCCAAATTGTAGAATTTATAGTTTTGAAGTTCAAAATTCTAAAATTTCTGATTCAAAATTTTTTCTTAGCCTTTGGACTGAATTAGTATTAACAAGTCAATATTAAATTAGTCCAACGTATCAGAAAAAATTTAGAATTAGAAATCTAATTTACAATAAGATAATAAAGTGCAAAATTACGAAATGTATAATTCTACATTTTTGATTCTAAAACTCTTGTCAGTTTAAAATTAATTGTTAAACGGCGTTAACTTATTTGGAGGAACGAATGAATTCTTAAGTTTAAAATGCCAAATTCGTAAATTTTGACTTTGAAATTAATTGTTGAATTAATTGAATTAATGAATTTTAAATATTCACGACACACAAATATAAACTAATGAATGCTTTAACAACTTTAGTATCGTTATTTTTTCTTATATAACACTGTATTTATATTTAACAGAACGGAAGTAATAAATCCATTATTTTAATGCGATAATTAAAGAAATCTCTTCAATTTACTAACTGTATATAATAATACCATGTCTCACGTAACGGAGTGAAACCACAATCAAGTTGTTAGAATAATATTTTTGTTTGAAATTACAGAATCTCTCGTAATTTATAGTAATTTATAATCACAAGGTTTACATTTGTTTCATTCGCGTTATGCGTTGGTCGGTGATTAATGATTCTTTGATTGCAGCGAATTAACCCGTTTGCCAAAATTCGTTTCAGCATTTCGACGTGATTCAATCTGCAGATTATAAAATAATGTCCACTCTGAACCTTCAGTTAAGTGCAGTTGTTCAATCTGCATTAAACTGTCTTTTAATTGGATTGATTGGGAGATTTATTGATTAGGTCAATAAAAAAGAGGACAAAACAGTTTCGTTTGGATAAAAGCAAACAATCTGTAGGGTATTTATTATTTTAATGATTTTATTCAATTCCCTTACATAAATATATAATTTCAACCCTTATAATTTATTTCAAACTTTAACAATTTCGAAATTCCCGTTTGGATTTAATAGAAGTAAACTGTAAAAATTATATCTTATAAGTATAAGAAGATATATCATTTATTCTCTAAAGTGGAGTACTTTCTTTTAATAATTATTATCCTGTTAATCATATTTTAACACTGGTTTCGGTCTATTGAGGCTCTTCAGTAAAATCTATTTCTTTATTAAATTATTTTACTTTTCATGAGAATTATGTTTATGTTTATTTGCCTATTGGAGTTCATCAGTAAAATCTATTTGTTTATTATTTATTTTACGTTTCATGACAATTATGTCTACAAACCATATCTGCTACATACAATTATAATTAGTAATCTAACTGGAATCGATATTGTGGCTTTCCTTCGAAGAGATAAAGCGGAATGCGGTTTTCGAAGTGCAAACAAAATACTTTCAGTTTTATCGACAGACATTTAGAGAATGAGATAGTGTTGCTGTAAACATGGCTCGAATTACTCATTCTTGTAGGCATTAGTGATTATGATATCACTCAGCAACGGCTAAGTTTATTTTCTATTAAATGTATAAAATTGATGAATTAAAGTATGTTTTTACTATTAAAATTTCAGCAGTACGAATGTTTTTCTATATTTTTAAATCGAATCACAATAGGCGGAATTAATAATATATTAATTAAATCAAGTTAAATTTTTACAAAATAGGAAAATTCCGTTGTTGAAGCCAGCGTTATACGAATGAGATCATAAATAAATTGAAACAGGTCCGTGGTTATTGTTGACAGGAAAACAATAATTCAACATTTGCACAATAGTTATAATAATAATAATAATATGTATTGATGCTAAGACTAAAACAGTTTATATACATATAAACATAATATTTGTGTATAGAAGTAGTTCTGATTGAAGGGAATCAAACAATAAATTAAACACAATAAAAGAGCAATAAAAAACAAATAAAAATCAATAAAAACAATAAAATATATAAAACCGATTAAAAGAACTAACATATAAATAAAATATGAATAAGTTAATCAGCATACAAAACACAAATAAATAATTGATTTTTAAAAACAGAGTAAAATAAAATACGAAGACATGGGAACTAATAATAAATACAGTTTGGATTACATACTAATTTTACTTATTATTACTTATTTTACTTTTGAGAAACTCGTCCCAAGAATAAAAAGCATGATCTATAAGAAACCTCTTTATGTACTAAATGTGTTGGGTGCTTGAAGCCATAACTTTGTGATAAAGTTCCCAATTGTTCCTAAGACTAACTAACAGCATTTATGAATGATCAGAAAAGATGTTAATAGTTTAAATAATCGTGGACTATTTTTAAATTTAAGAGGGTCAATTCATATTAAAATAGAAATGAAAATCATTTAATAACTTCAAGTCGACTGAATATTTTTCTCAATGCCAAACAATATGTTAAAAATAATTACCTGAGAAAATTATCAAAAGTAATAAAGATAAAATAGGTAAAACTGTGGAGTGTATTTATTGACTAAATTCGTTCCACCGATAAAAATTTTTAATCAGCTCGAGAAATAGTTACAAAATTTATACATAAAGAAAATATTGTTGTAGTTGATTTCATTGATTAAACGTGGCTTTATTAGAAAATAATGTTTATTACTGTTAGAAGTCCGTATAATTGATTATTTCTATTCCGTGTTTAGCGGCTGGAAATATTGATTAGACTTTTTTGTCGTCGTTCCATTTATTATCCATAATGGAAGACACGAAGCTCGAATTTTGATGGTAATCTATTTAGAATAAAATTGTCCCATTACATGAAACCTTTGCTAATAATGGTCGTAATTATATTAAAAAGTTAACATCTCTTGATGTAATTGAATTTAAAATATTAAGAATATTAAAATTCATCCATGTCTTTAGGTAATAATTCAGTTCAGGTGTGGTATTATTCGTCTAACGGTTTGAATATTGTTATCATCCGAACACCTGGAGTTTAAGTGCGTTCATATGTTTTACCTGGATTTTAATCCCAGGTATTATGATTTACACAATAGGTAAACATTCCGTATTTTAGTCTAGCGCACCTGGTGCAGTAAAATGTGAATAGTCGATCAACATACTTGTTAATTCGGTTAACAATATTTTATTAACGGAACCATAAAATTTCATTAAAATACTATTTACTAATTACTGTTATTAAAAACTTCTATAAAATGTTACTAAATAATATTTTACAATAATATCCTCGACATTGTTACACATTAATGCAAGAATATATTTTGTGATATTAGAAAGAATTTGAAGAAATTAATTGACTCTTTCTGAAAATTTTATTACCAAAAATTCTATGTAAAGTTTTTTAATCTACAAGAACTGTTGAAAATAATCAGGATGCAATAATTTATCTGTCCTCATTGATTGCAAATTCTATCAAAAACATCAGGGTCGCTTCTTATTGTGTTACACGCAGCAATTATCTACACAAACTAGAGTAGTGTAAATGAATGACTTTAGATAGTCTTATAGGAAATAATAGAGAGGTTTGAAGTCCGGAGATCAAGCAGGCTATGAGTGAGGTCCCCCTCAACCAATCCAGCGATCTCTTGATTCTACTAAGAAACAATTTTAGATGACTAATATAATTCACCTTTCCAAACAATATGACTAATCTAATAATAATTCCACAAAGTCTATTACAGTAGAAACAACGCAATTAATTAATTACACGCAATTGTAGTACATGAATTTAAAAATAAACGCAAACATATCTTTATTTTCGTATTTACGACCCAAGGTTGCAGTATGTAGTAGCAATAATTTCATACAAATTTGTATACGTTTAAATCCTTCATTCGTGCGTCTTCAACCAGATTGATTTATTATTAATAATGGCCACACGGCGATTGATAATGAAAAGTGACTGGTACAAAAGGGTTGTGGTTTCATTGTGTGATCCCCGTACCAAGGAGGAACGATTCTTATTGTAATTTTTTTATGGTATCGATTATGGCTCCTTAAACACTTCCAATGACTCGTCCTGTTGTAGTGAATACATGGCGTGTTACACCGACATGATGATTATTGTTATTAACGTGCTGCCACTGTGGTGGTATTGTATTTGGGACAGTCTGCGACAACAATTGAACGGACAATGGGTGATTACTGCGGTTTGGAATTGATATGGAATGATTATTAATAGTTTTATTGTTTTGCTTTTAAATGTATAGACAATATTAATGCAGAATATTTTAAAGCTTTAACGATGGATTGATATGATTGCAATAAATTGTTTACTAATTTTAAATCAAAATCTTTCGTAGAGAGGATCAAAATTTGTAAATCTAGTCCACCAATTACAGTAGTAGTTTCATATATTAACTGTCCACCTAAAATTTTAGCTATTAAAAATCAATGCCTAATACTAAAAAATGCATATCAATTAAAACTCATTACAAACCCCAAAATTTAATTTTGTATAGTAATATTTATTTACATTGTCTTCTAATGCCACAAACTAATCTAACTGCTTTTCTTACATTACAAATTAAAATTATTTAGGGTGATATCCAGAAATTTGAAAGAATTTTGCGCAACTAATGGATCATTTTGAGGTGGGATACATGAAGGAGAAAGGTATCTTACTTTATAATCAATAGTTGACATCACCTTAGACAATAAATTAACAATCATTTATCCTGTAATAAATTCCGAACTTCAGAAATTTGCATAAATCAAAATTATTTACAGCTTGATAACAAGTAAGAACAATGTTTCACAACACAGTGGCTTCATCGGGTAGATGAAAATATGATATCATATTTATCTATGTAGATGAAAATATGATTTTATACCTACACCGTGTGGTGAAATATTGCTATAGTACAATATTGAAAATAT